>PYUH01000047.1:1363782-1505682 GCA_016808085.1 Suaeda aralocaspica
AAAAGGGGGTATTTAAAGCCCCAAAAGGATTTAGAGTTGGTTTAGGAAAAGCCCAAAAGGTCTAATTGAAGTGGGATTAGTTTTGGGCCCATAATTAAACTAATCATGGCAACCCATTAAAAACACTTTTAAAAGCCTTACAAAATATTTTCACACATTTTAAGACCTTCATAAAAATTATTTTATGACCTTATAAAAATTTATTTCTTTAAAATAAAGTAAATAAAACTCCGTAATTAATTAAATTCCTTTAATTAATTATTTTCAAATACTTTTATTCCTTTAAAATACGTAAAATGTACGTATAAATACTATTTTAATTTTATAACGTGTATAAAATTACGGGGTGTTACATGAAATTTACTGATTGTGTGTGTGTGTTTGTGTGCTTGGCTTTGTCTTTGACTTGGCCCTACAACGACCCATTTCGATGGCGATTAGTTGTCTAGAATAAAGAGAAAGCTACAAGTACATGTGGGCATAGTCAATCATGCTGGGATTAAGTGATGAGCGCTTGCATTGTTGTTTTCTTTGCTTGTGTGGACTTGTTAATTACTTTGATTGTTGATTTTTAGATTTTCAAAGTTTAAAGTTTACTTGGTTTTTGATATGTGTGGTTTTTATGTTGTTTTTCCCCTTGTTTCGGGTCAATTTTATTCCTAAGAGCTGTGTTTTGCCTTGATTATAGCTCATTTGGTATTCTTTGCCTAATTTGAAGTGTTTTGCCAAGTTTGACTGATTTCCGGCGATTTTAGAGCTTTTCGGTTTGATTTTATCATTTGCCATTGTTATGCTCGATTTTGGTGTGTTTTGTATATTCAGGAGCACGAAAACCGAGGTTTGAAAGGAAGCTGGGAAGCTTGGACGAAACGAGAATGACATGTGCATGGGAATGCGTGCCAAAGAGGTTATGGAAACAAGCCATGAAGAAATAAGAAGAAAAGAAAGCAAAGAAGCTCTGACGGGTCTATGCGCTCGCACAAACTCCTTATGCGCCCGCATTTAATCTTTGAGCAGTCTTCACTGGGCTTCTGGAGGGCTGATGCGAGCGCAAAAAATTGCTATGCGTCCGCATCGGCGATGTTCTGGAAATTTTGAGGACTTCTATTTTTTCGTACTTTGACTTTGTAAACCCAATTTGTGGGGTATTAAGGGCACGACTTCCTAGGCTAAAACACTGGATGCTTTTCATAATTTAGAATTACTCTCTTAGGGTTTAATTAAGCACTTTTTCTCTCTAAAAAATTAGGTTAGGAATTAGGGTTTGTTCTCAACACTATTTCAATTCAATTCAAAGTTCTTCAATTTGGTAATTCCTTTTACTTTTATTCTTTTTGCTTAGTTTAATTTATGCTCTTTAGTTTCATTAGTTTAATTAATTTAGTTTATTTGTTGATGTTAGTTAGTTTAATTGTTAATTATTTCATGAATTTAATTATGAATTCTATGATTATGATTGCTTTAGTTTTCATGTTCATGAGTGAGTAGTCAATCTTCTAGGGTTAGGGGAACCTTAAATAATCAATGGACTAATTAACTTAGATTGTTCCGATTTTGCAATTAGCAGTCAAATTCCTATTATTGGCTTGTTTGTTTACAATTGAATTGTGCGCAGATTTAGTTGTAATTTTGGTAATTGTCGAATTTGATGTCGAGAGGTAAAAATACCACAATAAGACCACTGAATAATAGGAAAAATTAGTCTAGGCATGAGCAAGAGCCGCTTGGTGAGTTTCGAGGAAGTCTAAGTTCGAGAGAATTACTGAGCCCTAATTTGACGATTATTGTGAGATTGAACGTTCTTTGTTAGTGAATCCATTAGTTGTTCTTGGGGACCCGAATGACCCTAGGCTTAAATTTATTAGTTTTAATAACCGTCATTTCCCGTAGTTAACCAGTAGTTAATTAGTAGTCAATTAGTTCATTAACATTTCTCAACCAAGGCCCTTTACATGGTTTAAGCTTTTTAGAAATAATAGAGTTTAATTGCTTCCCTAAAGATTCGATCCCTACTTCCCTAGCTACATTAGTTAGAGTTGTCCGAGTATTTTTGATAGGAGTGCGATAGCCTCATCAAATTTTGGCGCCGTTACCAGGGAGGCAATTTTTAATTCTGTTATTCGGGTTTTTACTGTTTTATTTTTATTTTTCTTAGTCTCAAAGTACTATTTGGTTCTTTGAGGCAATTTCTTATCTTTGTTCGGAGTTTTTATGCTGTGCAGGTTTACAGGTCTTTGCAAAACGACCACGAGCTTGATATTTTCATTTTCCCTGAACCCGAGCAAGTATTTCAGAAGCAGTTGAGACGTAGTAGACGTCGAATATTTCTCCCCCGATCTATGGAGGAGACTATTTCTGATATATCTCAGTTTTTCGACTTCACTTTCAACCCTTTATTTGAAGGGTATTTAGAGGTCGAGATGGCTGCCGAAGGAGAAGGACAGGGTAGTGGACTGCCACCTCCACCACCGCCGCGGCCACCTGTGGCCCGTTAATTGAGAGACTATTCCTTGCCTAGTATGGAGTCTATGGTTGGGGGTTATTCAGTACCTGATACCGATGCTGCTAATTTTGAACTGAAACCGGCTTTTGTGAATATGATTTGTTGTTTCTACTGGAACACTGCAAGAGGGGAGGGGGGGGGTGAATTGCTGTGTGGAACATGTATGCGGAATTTGAACTATTTTAAGCGAATTAAAGAGTGCGAGTGATATTTCAACGAGAAAAACTTCCTTGGCCCAAAAGAAGAAAACTCCACTTCTATTATAGGCCTGTAATAACTTTTTCAACCTAAATTCTCTAATTTCACTCGTCAGTTCCTGTAGGGACTTGATTCTCAATTCTCACTCTTTATCTCTCGTTTCTCTTTCTCTTTTTCTCCACTCTTCTCTTGTTCTCACACTTCTCTTTTTCTCACAGATTACAACTCAATATAGACTCTAATACAAAGAAAGTACTCGTAAACTAGACTGGAACATCAACTAAAGCTTAGACTCATATGAATGCTCAAGCGTGTTCTCTAATGTTCTGCCCTTCATCTTCTGAATTTCTTGGAGTATTTATAGAGTGATTCTACCTTGTAAGCTTCAGCCTTAGACCACGTTCTTTGATTGCCCATAACTCCATGACTCCTTCCATCATTCCACGTAATTAGACCAGGAAAATAGGATTTTTGACTTGACTATTTTACCGTTTATTCTTCCCCCATAATCCCATGATCTTATTCCTATATTTAAGGACTCCTAACAATATTTTATTTGACTTATTAAAAACCTTAAAATGTCGTTTTATTCTTCAGCAAAATCAGTCAAATATTTATCTTCCTAATGTTAAGGAAAATATTATTATAACGTAAATTATATCACAAATTAACCTAGACGTATTTGTGGGATAGATTCGTTTTAACCTCTAGATAAGATATTCCAACCAGATTTGAGACTCCAATGTATTTACAAAGATCCTAGAAAATTACTCTCATAATCTTCTTGAAAATTCTCTTCTCTTAATCAAGATACTTCGTTGAAGTGCCTTGACGTTGTTCGCCTGTTCCTGTAGGAACAAATCTATTCTCGTGGCTTGTTACTACGTAACTGTGTTACTTAGAAACTTCTCTCCTTTCTTCTATGTTCCTTTGCAAGATTCTTCCTAGGAACTTCTTCTTGAACTTGGTTGTTAACTTGTCACGTTCCTTGCTCCAAGTTCCTTAAACTTTGAACCTATGAAATCTCATAGTACTCAAAGTATATATTAGTTAAGTTTGTTTGTGTTAGTCATCATCAAAACTTTATTTTCGACATGGTTGAACGAAATCAATTTTCAGGAACATTGAAGGAGGATCCGAACTTACACTTCAAAAATTTCCTCCAATATTGTGATACTATCAAGCAACAAAATGTTCCTAAGGACTACATTAGGAGGAGAATGTTCCCATTTTCGTTGAAGGACAAAGCTAGAACCTGGTTGAATGATCTTAATATGGCTACAATTACTTGTTGGAAGGACTTGGCTCTTGCTTTTCAGAGGAAGTACTACCCTCCATAGAGAACTTCTTTATTGAGGAGCCACATTAGTAATTTCATTCAGGAGACAGATGAGTCACTTTATGATGCTTGGGAACGGTTCAAGGAGCTATTGAGAATGTGTCCTCATCATGGGATTGAGAAGTGGATTTTGGTTCAATCATTCTACAATGGTTTGGGCAATGAGAGTAGAGCTTTGTTGGATTCTGCTGCTAATGGTCGATTCATGAACCAAAAGGTCAATGCTGCATATGAATTGATTGATGAAATTGCTACTCATAACTCACAGTTTGGTAACCTTAGAGGACATTCAAAGAAGGGTGGAAAACATGTTGTTGATGACAAGTATGAGAGTTTGGCTTCACAGATCAATGCTATAAGCTAGAAGCTTGATAAGATTGGCATTTCCTCTCCACAATCGATGTCTGTAGCTGCTATGTCTTCCCATTCTGGAGGCAATGATCCCTTCTGCGATACATGTGGATCATTTGGTCACAATTCTCTGTCATGTCATAGTCCTATAGAGAAAGTATGTGCATTCCACGCCTACAAGAACAATCCATTCTCCAACACTTACAATCCAGGCTACAAGGATCATCCATATTTCTCTTAGAGAAGCACCAATGTACAGAATCCACAGCCTACGTCACAAATGCAACAACCACAGCAGCAGCAGCAGATGTAGAGGTTCTAACCTCAAGGTCCATCACAGCCACCTGGGTTCACTAGACCACCATTCAACCCAAGACCACCACAGCACACTAGTGAGTTAGAAGATTTGAAGAATATGATGTCACAGATGCTGAAAAGTATAGAGGCCATGCAAACTCACAACAACCATTTGGAGACTCAGATAGCTCAATCAAATGCTCAATTGCAACTAGGCACTCTTCCATCACAACCTACACACTAGTGGAAAAAACTCTATTCGTATCAGGCAAAAACATACATTTCGTACGGATTTTAGGCGTTACGTTTGAGGGCGTTACAAATATAACGGTTATTTGTATCGGGCTTTTGTTCGTTACAAATAACTACTTAATTGTATCGGGCTATGTTTATGCCCGTTACAAAAAGCTTGTTGAAGAGGTAGGACATTTAGTTATTCGTAACGGTAGAGTTTAATATGCCCGATACAAAAAACATAATTTGTAACCAAAAATAAGGTTTGCCGGTACAAATAGGCACTTTTATTTGTAACTGTTGAAACAAAAGCCCGATACAAATAAGTTTGTTGTTTGTAACTGAGGACTTATTTGCCCAACACAAATACATATATATATATTTTAAAAAGCTATTATGTTTCTAATAATCATACATGCTAATTAAGCTTGCATGCTTCCTAATGTTGCTGGTGCACCATCTAAACCTGCACAAACACAAAATGCTACCACCATGCTCTGCTGCATGCACACCACCACCACCATGACCAACAACCACACTAGCTACCGCCATAGTACATACATGCGTTAAATAATGAACATTCAATTCGTAGTAACTTCTATTGAATTATATAGCGGCCAAAAATAGGTCCAAAAATCTGTTTGTCAAATGTATATACAAAACCCTTCTAACTAGCTTGTGTTCTAACTTCATCCTACCAAAAGATTCGAAACATGTTCAACCTAAACTAAATACCACCTAATAATTCCAAAACTTTGTACAAGTCATATCGAGGTGAAAACAGTGCAATCAAGTTCTTACAGTGCAAAAACATCAACGCAAGGGCTACATAAATGATGTTCTAAAGAATCTCGCCCATTGTTCTCGAACCTCTATCATTTCAGAGTCTTTGTACGGAGCAAGTGTTCCCAAACAAGCCTGAAAAAATAAAACCACCAAAGTAATGGTAAGATATATACGACCAACTTATCAGTAACTAACCGGGTTTTAAAATACTTACAGAATAGATATTTTTTGATGGGGAAAAAATTTTTCAGCATCCACGATGAAAAGAAATGAAAATATGGGATAAAATGCTGGTTTGAGCATCCTTTTAACATGTGAATTCATCTAGTACAACTAAATATAAGGGTTGAGTGAAGTTTCTAGTCATTAGAAACACTCAAAGAGACTGTCACAAGCTTGTAACATATTACAATCATTTGTTATTATATTATGGATAATAATTTCATACCTCTCGCAAATCACCTTGACATTCAAAATGTCGTGCAATTATCTCATACATGTATCTCATAATGTAATAGCCACACAATGTCCCATTATTTTTTTGAGCACACTAACATTAGCATAAAAACAACATTCATGAGTGAACATAAAACGACAACATTCCCATGTGTTACACATTTATTTAGGCAATCACATACCTTTACTGCTTTCCAAGACAGATTCACCTTACTCTTTTTCAATTCCCTTTCACCTAGGAAAGCCCTATAGATTTTATAAGCTTTGCAAAAACATTTGCAAGTTATGTAAGCAAAACAAACATAAAGTACAGGGTTGAACTAAAAAGAGTTGTTTGATTCATACTAACGTTGAAAACATGGTGACACACTTTTAGGTGCGCTACTTCGCATCAGGGTCAAAAATGAAAACAAAACCGACACGTAGGTCAAAAACAAGGAAAATCCAATGGCAACTACAAAAATCACAGCATATACACCACATTTTCATTCTTTACATAAAAGCCATTATTATCATAATAACAATTAAGTAAATATCCTAAACCACTTACTCTTGAAAATATGGAGCCAAAATAAATTTGCAATGTTTAGCCTTCTTTTCTAGTTCGCTAGTGAATGCCTTTCTCACATATAGTTGAACTTCAACAAAGTTCCTCTTGATTTCAACACCAGAAATTCTTAAGGGGCACAAGAAGGTAATCTCGAAAATATTCAAAACCGAGATGAATTTGCACCAAGAACCTGACATTTATTTTTAATATGGTGGAAAGGTAAATCACACAAAAAGGCAACTACTTGTAATCAATGAAAAACATATGCCACTAGCATCACGAAAAGAAAATACTTACAGAATGTAGACATTAACCAACGACACATTAGCCCATGCTCCTCTAAGGAATCCACAAATATCATTTTTGGTCACCCAAATTTGCATGTTTTCCTTGAGGTAAAATGCAGGTGCCTTCAATGGAACGGAAAAGGTATCTCCATCTGAAGCACATATCCTGTAGTACAGCAACTCGCACTCTTCTGTAAGACTCTGCACAACATCATCACCCACCATCTCTTCCATCCGTACGCATCTTGATTCAATAGCCTTTGCATCCCAACTCGCCACAAGTTCTTTGTTGTTAGTAGATTCTTTGAATTTCTTATGAGGCGAAGTAGGAGCCTACATACCAGAACAACTTATGTAAGTATTAGCACCAAATGACAATTTTGCAAGTGGTATTTTAATATATATGTGATACCAACATCAAGATTAATTCACAACCTTACCTTATCCTCAAACAAAACCAATGACGTAGGCCACTGCACTATATATACCCTAGCATCTTTCACCTTTTTCACATCGTCGGGCGATGGTACTAGAAGATCGATTGTGCTGTTGCTGCACACTTCTGATATTTGGTCAATGCTCACTCGATAATGGTCAAGCAACATGGAGGAGTTGTGCACGATCCCGTCGTTATTCGGTTGTATTGTACCTTCAGCAACGACAACCAAGTTCCCGGGATCCAGCTCATCATTCACAGCAAGATGACATTTTTTGAAGTCCTATGTTTAGATTAAAAATATTTGGCTAAAGTAAACAACCTCATGTAATGTAATTATGAGAATGGAAAGTTAAATCAAAAAATGTTTTAACCTCTATATCAACACCAAGTTGTTTCCTCAAATGTATTCCATTTGAGTCACATTGAGGATACACACTTGCCACTTCATTTGAGCAATTAACAGGTTGGTCGCTTGGCATTTTGAGGGCATTTACGGAAGCAAGATATGTTTGCACTTCAGCAGCAACTCTTTGTTGGACCTTCGCTTCAAATTCCTCTGCTAGTGTTGCTTTCAATGCCTCCAATTCCTCCATAGAACACCCACTTTTAGCGCCCCTTTTCGTTGCTTTCCCAAACGCTTGGGTGTGGCCAACACCAACCCCACATCTCCCAAGACCTTTCACAAATCCACGATGGTCCTTCTTTCTCAATGCCTTTGTTAAGGCATCAACACCATGGTCTTGGTCCGGAGCCTTTCCTATCTCTTTTCCTGTTGCTTCTTTTTCCAAATGTTCCATCTATTTTAAAATGCATATAATTAGGAAATCAAACAATGAATAGAATATAAAGCATAACCTTCTGAAACTAAAATTAATATCTCTAATTTCCACTACTTACTACTAGATTAACCACTCGAGCAGTCTCGTGTTTCTTTGGGTCTACTTCCCACTTTCCATCCTTTGTTTTCTTCTGATGAGCTAGACACCACTCCCTTGCACGAGTTGCTAGCCTTTCATGGACCCCCGCACAACCATCCACGCTTCCTTCTTCTGTTGGAGCTGGAAGTCTATTGTCCTTAATCCATTCTTGCCTTTTTCGCCCATAGCTTTTTTGGCCCAATGTATGCCGATGGATATTATATCGAGCACTTTTTTTGCAGTTTCACTTCTTTTTAGCATTAAGTACAATCATAACACAATTTTGAGAGTGAGTGAATTTCAGTTCTGAAATTTAGTTCTGAAATTTTAGTCCTGAAAATTCAGTCCTGAAATTCAGTTCTGAAATTTCAGTTCTGAAATTTTAGTTCTGAATTTTAGTGTCGAATTTCAGTGTCGAATTTCAGTTCTGAATTTCAGTGTCGAATTTCAGTTCTGAATTTCCGTGTCGAATTTCAGTTCTGAATTTCAGTGTCGAATTTTAGTGTTGAATTTCAGTGTCGAATTTCAGTTCTGAATTTCAGTTTTGAAATTCACAGATCTGATATCAGTTTTGAAATTTATAGCTTTCATTTCAGTTCTAAAATTTACAGCGTTTGCCATTTCAGTTCTGAAATTTACAGCTTTCATTTCAGTTCTAAAATTTACAGCGTTTGCCATTTTAGTTCTGAAAATTTACAGCGTCTATTTCCAAGGCATGAATGAGAAAGATAAATTTTTTACTGAATTGCTAAGGCATCTATAAAGATTCATTAATTTACCTTGAACTCTTCTGAAGTGACATAAGCTACGAAGGTGTTCCACTGATCCTCGGTAAAGTATCCCTCATATAATTCCCATGGCGCTTTATCTGCATCAGGAGAGCCTGCTGGTGGTGCTGTACTTCTGTCCACAAATCGTGACTCCAACCAGGATTTGTTGTGTCGGAACCGACTTGCTACATCGCTTAGGAAAATTTTCTTCCTTCTACCTTTTGGATCATTTTCTATATGGAACAATTTCTACAATATTCAATTGCATTGTTAGCAGATTCATTAATGATTAGTGAATACAACTATTTTCATGAACTATTGTTCACTAAGTTACCTACCTTCGTCTCCTCCCACATGCTCTCCCTTTGACCTTCATCTACACCATCCCATCCTTTGATATTGATGTCCAGTTCATAGCACACTGGCCAATTTGTTGGTCTTATTCCTTTGTCAATTCACCAGATGGCATGTCAAATTCGTCAAACTCAAGTGTCATTGGCCTCTTTGGTTGAAGATTCTTCGCTGGACCTCTTCCTTTTCTTTTGTGGTTTTTATTCTTTGAGACCATACTTCCATCACCTTCTCCCTGCTCTTCCCTTGAACCATTTTCATCTCCATCCATTTTTAGCTTTTCAACCTACAATTTTTTCAATTTTTGAAGTGTTAAAACAGCAGCAGTAATACAATCCCTAGAGAAGACAATCAAATACCAAATTCCATTAAAAAAACAACTACAAAATGCTGCAGAACCTGAATCAGTCCCCCACCAGACAAGACAAACAAAACCCAAAAATTCCAACAGATTTTAACTGCAGAACACTGCAGAACTGAACCACTCCCCCACATTTCAGTCTGCATATCCACCAAAACAGGACTGATATGTTGCATCAATTGCACTATCATAGTCATTCCCTTTTAAATTTGATATCCACATTTCACTGTAATGAAAAGGTCAACATAAATCCCTTTTAATGTTGGCTAAAATTTGATAATTTTATTAATTACCAAAAGAAAGATTTACAAGCTAAAGCCTTAGGAGGAAATAAACACTCTAACGCGAAAACATCTCTACTGAACAAACACAAACCTATTGCCTGCTAAACAAACATCCCGCTACACAAAAGACAAAATAAAACATAAACTAGTCTTTAAAGTGACATAACCATAACAATTTCGTAGTATTACAAGTCAACATAAATCCCATCTTCAATGTTGAAGTCATTATCATCAACAATATCATCACCGTCTCCTAAGGGCGAAAACCAATTGATATTGGTGGGATGTCATCAAATTTATCATAGTCGTCCTCGTCAACCACATCTTCAACTCCGACAATACATCTTTTCCCTTGAACAACTACTTGCCACTGGTGTTCTACATTGTCGACCACATAGAAGACTTGCTTTGCTTGGGTGGCCAAATTGAATGGCTCTTGAGTTTCATTGAAACGGGTGGAGTCCACCATAGTCATACTATCTTCATTAACCTTCCAACTACGACGATTGTCCGCCCACTTGCATCTAAAAACAGGAATTTTGAATTCACTATAATCCAGCTCCAATATTTCATCAATGACCCCAAAATATGATTGGGTAGCATCAACATGATTAATATCCTTTGCACTCGAGTATCCAGTAGAAGAGGCCTGAATCGTGACACCACTATTTTGGTATACACCCTTGTCGTCTGGTGTAGAAGGAAAATCCATTGATATCATAACCATCGAAGGAAGTAACAAGTGACTGAGGACCCCTAGCCAACCATTTAATTGTCTCAGACACGTTATTATTTGCTTGCTTTAATTCAATGTTAACTTGCTTCTGAAACCATTCGACAAAATGACGGTTATGCCCTAGGGTTTTGACGCTTCAATTGGAAGATATGTTTCTCTATGTAAGGGTGAACTTCAGAAAGATGTTGCAAAACACAAAAATGCGCCTTTCGAAATCTATGAGGTGGAGGGCGTATCATCTTACGACCAATCGTTCCATGCCCTTGTAGTCTACCCTGATGACAAGATTTGCCTACTCCAATCTCCTGAGCCATACCCAAAAATGCTGCACAGAAATTTGAAGCCTCCTCTGCCGTGTAGTTTTTGATGATACCACCTTCTGGTTTTGCTGGATTCCTTGCTTTGTCTTGTAAGGACCCCAAGAATCTCTCAAATGGGTACATCCAATGCAAGAAGACAGGACCGCATTCTTTAACCTCACGAACAAGATGTAAAATCAAGTGAACCATTATATCAAAAAATGAAGGTGGAATACACATCTCGAATTTGCAAAGGGTTACAATGATGTCCTTTTCGAGGGTATCAAGTTCTATAGGATCCAACACCTTGCTACATATTTTAGCAAAAAACAAGCACAACTTTAGAATAGGGTGTCTTACATTTTTCGGCAAAAGGCCTCGAAGTGCAATGGGAAGAAATACTTGCATTAAAACTTGACAATCGTGGGATTTCATGTTACTCAATTTCTTATCTGCTAAAGACACATAACGTCTTACATTGGACGAATACCCCGTAGGTACCTTGATCCCATACAAACATTCACAGAACACCCTTTTCTCTTCCTTGGATAAAGTGTAACAAGCTCGAGGCAAACAAGCTTTTCTTTCATCATCACTATATTGTGGCCATAGCTTGGGTATGATGTTGGCATCTTGCATGTCCTTCCAAGTACTTAGACCATCCCTTGTTTTCCCCAGCATATCTAACAAAGTACCAACCAATGAATCACAAACATTTTTTTCGATGTGCATTACATCGAGACAGTGTCTAACATTAAGATGTTTCCAATATGGAAGATCCCATAGTATAGACCTTTTCTTCCACAAGACACCCTTCTTTGACTTTGACCCTTGCTTCTGAGTTTTGCCAAAAATTGTTTTACTATTTTTTAATCTCTCATAAACCTGCATTCCACTTAGTGGATCCCGACTCAGCCCGTCCTCAATCATCCCATTGAAATGGTGCTTTCATCCTTCTGTAAGGGTAATATCGAGGGAGGTGCCTCCTAGTATGCATGAAGACATTCTTGCAAAATGTTTAAGATATTGAGGTGGCAAGTCTTTTTCACAAATCGGGCAACCATGCTCACTCCTCACCTTAAACCCAGATAAATTTCCATAAGCAGGGAAATCATTTACGGTACAAAATAGCATCGCACGAAGGGTGAAATTAGACTTTGTATATACATCATACATTGGGACACCAACGTCCCACATGTACTTCAAATCATCAACCAAGGGCGCTAAGTACACATCAATGTCATTACCATGTTGCTGAGGACCTGTTATGAGGAGTGATAACATGATGTATTTTCGCTCCATGCATAGCCATGGAGGCAAGTTATAAATGGTCAACAAAACCGGCCATGTATTGTGTTTGCTACTCAAATTACCGTAAGGGTTCATCCCATCAGTACTAAGTCCAAGTCTTAAATTCCTTCCTTCTCGCCCAAATTCAGAGAAATCATCATCAATCTTCTTCCACTGCTTCCCGTCAGCCGAATGTCTAATTAGCCCATCTTTCTTCCTTTCCTCAAAATGCCATACCAAGTTTTTAACATCCTTACTTATAGAAAAAAGTCTCCTAAATCTAGGAATTATTGGAAGATACCATAGAACTTTAGCCGGCGGCCAATTTTTGCAATCTGTGCTTTTTCCCTCATACTTGTACCGTGACTATCCACAAACAGGGCATGCATCCAGCTTTTCATATTCCTTGCGATAAAGGACATAATCATTAGGGCATGCATCTATCTTCTCATGTCCTAAGCCTAAAGGATTCATCAATTTATCAACATAATAGTTGGACTTTGGGATGTTATTCCCATGGGAAACATGTCAATCAAGGTTTCCAACAACTAAGTGAAACTTTCATTCGTCCAACCACTCTTGGATTTTATGTTAGAAAATGTCAAGGTGGCCGACAACTTTGAGTATTTAGTGCAACCGGGGTATAAAGGTGTCTCGACGGCTTTCGACACATCATCAAGAAGAGAAGGTTGGTCATTAGTGTGGTCACCCATAACATCCATCATGTCATCCATTCGATCATGTTCAACTTTGTTGTCACCATCATTGTAGCCATCATCATCCATTTGCAATGAATGTTGATCCCTCATTTGTTGGTCATTGTTATCCCTTGAGGGTAGTGATTCCCCATGATAATGCCACACTTCATAATTAGTAGTAAACCCACGACACATTACATGGTCCTTTATTTTTACGATATTCGCCCACCTTTTCACATTACCACAATCTCGACAAGGGCAATAAATTGTTTCGTGCTTTTTCAGCCTTTTATATTCTAAGGCAACATTACAAAAATCATCTACCCCATCTCGGTAGGCATTTTCACGTCGATCAAAATACATCTAGTTTCGATTCATTTCTAAAAGCATAACGATGATGAATGTTAGTACACGCACACTTCGACATATTGATAAATTTCAAGAGACAAGGTGTAATAGACCCTGTAGTTAATAGACCCCCACTGCAAGTTTATTCCAGGAAGAAGAAACATCCTCGAAGGAATGCAGCTAATGTCAACTTACTTAATTCAGCTAACAACACATCCCAAGGTTGAATTCAAGAAGTAGAAAACAAAAGTCTTCATGTAGAAGAGCCAAAGAGCTGCCTTTTGCAATTTAGTATATTAGTATTAGTTACTTTATTGTATCATGCTCTTGTTTAACTAATTTGGTAAGGAGATTGAGATGTATTTAGTTAGACTCTGTGAGAGTAGAAGGGGGATTGAGAAATATTGAGAGGAAACACAGAGAGAGTTATGTCCTCAAGACATTCAAGGAGAGTTATGGCCTAAAGCCATCCCTATCGTTGTAATTCCACCTTTTGATCTAAATACACTAAAATCTCCCTTAATTAATTTAATTAGCATTCTGAGTTATTACAGTCCCTTACATCTGGTATCAGAGCACGTCGTTCCACGGCGACCGGACTGTTTAGCGAAAACTGAATAGAAATTTGCGATAAGCTACAACAGCCACCATGGTTACGTCCACTCAGAGGATAGAGGCTTTGGAAGAAAAGATGGAGGAGGTGGGCAGTCGATTAGCCACCCTGGAGAGCAAGCTAGACGAGCAAGGGGAGACACTCACACGAGGAGTGGCGGAAGCGGTGAGCAAGGCTATGGCCTTAGCACAGCAGAGTCTCCAAGAACAGTTGGCGGTCATGTTCGAAACCGAAAGGAAGAATCAAGAAGAAGCACAAACAGGCGCCACTGCTCGCATAGAAGGGAGAATCAATCGACTCCGTGAAACTCACGAGACTCAATTGAATCTTGAACGACAAAACAGAGAACGGTTTCAGTCGGAAGTCCGGGCCGCAATGGGGGGTAGAACAGACCAGGGAGAGGAGCATCAGCGCCTCTTAGGCGGTGGGCAGAGAGGGGATGGACAGGAGCGAGAAAACGAAAGAAGGACGTGGGAAGGCGGTGGCTCTGACGGAGGGGGGAGGTGGAAACCCAGGAAAATGGACATGCCCGTATTTGAGGGGGCTGATCCTGACAGTTGGCTCCTCCGTGCCAAAATCTATTTCGACTTTCACCGCCTAACGGAGGAGGAAAAACTCGAGGTAGCCGTCGTAGCCATGGACGGAATGGCCCTTAAGTGGTTCCAATGGGAACACAAAAGACGACCCTTTGTCAGTTGGGAAGACCTCCGGAGGAGGATGCTGAGGGAATTCCGGCCATCTCACACCGGAACCCTCCATGAACAGTGGCTGGCGGCGGTCCAAACGACGACGGTGGAGGAGTATCGGCGTCGGTTTATTGAACTGGCTTACCCCTTGGATGACATTCCAGAAAGTTTGATGATGGGACAATATATAAATGGCTTGAAGGAGGAAATAAAGGCTGAGCTCCGTTTACTGAACCCATACTGGGTTTTTGAGTTTTGACTCCATATTTAAAAGCATGAAAGAAGATAAGAAACATAGTACAAAACATGCTTTCAACCACACAATACTACAGCATGCTCAATATCAAAGAATAGTATCCTAAGGACAAAACATAGTACACATTTTAGCGCAGCAAGTGCTGAGGTTTGAGCGTTGGCAATCTTTGTTGAAGAATTGCCTAACCTAGACCCGTGGGAAGAAGGATGTAAAAAGGTGATCAGCCAAACCTGTGGGATGTAAAAAGGATGATCAGCTAAACCTGTGGGATGTAAAAAGGATGATCAGCTAAACCTGTGGGATGTAAAAAGGCATCTACAGGGGAATGTTCTCAGTTAGATGGAGGCATTGACAGAAGCCATGCTGAATGAGGAGGCCTTTTTTCTATTACCAAAACCAGAGCAAAAACCTTTAACCAACTTTAACCAGAACAAAACCAGAAAAATTAAAAAAATTCACAACAAAAATTAAAATTAGGCATTCAAAACAAACAAAGATAATCAAACCAACTTCAATCATCAAAAAACAAAAAGAAATTCATACGTATTTTGTACAAGAATGGCGAATAGATTTATCAGGCTTTACCTTTAGACTCAAAAACTTAAAACTTAAAGAAAGAGATACTAGGCAAATTTCCACGAACACCAAAATGCATCTCACCATTAATTAAAATGGAACTAAAAAGCATGAAAACGGTAGTATTATCTTATCAACATAGATCATGAGATGATAACACAAAAATATATAATCGCACACAACCAGGATCGCGGACTACAACAACTGACAAGGTAATATTAAAGAAAAATCTAATGAAATTATGTCAAAACAATTTAGGGGGGAAAAATAATTCTCTATCAATCCTACAAACAACAGCTACCCAAAAAATGAAACAATAAAATCGTTAACTTTCATAATATCGAGAAGAAGCATAAACTTCACAAAATACTAGCAGTCTAGGATACATAATTGCATATCATCAATTAACGAAAAAATAAAAATCATAAATGGAACAAAAAAAAAGGAGAAACAATAAATAATAAAGAAAAAGAAGAAAACCAGTGAAATCAGAGAGTTTAATATTATCTTGAGCACAATCAACGAAGAGTTCAGGATGATTAGGGCTTAAATCAATGGCTTTAGAGTAAAGTTGAAGGGCTAATTCAAAGTGATCATCAATGAATGCTTCTTTAGCTGGTTTCTCTAGATCTGTTGTTGACGCCATTGTTGTTGAAGGTTTTTTTTTTTTGAAGATTTTAAGGGCTAATCCCCTGGTGAAAACAAAATCATTGAAGAGGAACAAAAACCTTTAACCTTATCTCTGAATCAGTTAATAATAAAGGGCTAGTTGTCTTTTTTGCAGAACAGACCTCCCCCCCTTTTTTGAGTTATACTCCATATTCAGCAAAAAAAAAAGCACGAAATTCAAACGAACATAGACGCACGAAATAAAGCAAAGAAGAAGAAAAGTAACAACAAATTACCAGAAAATTGCGCCAGCAAAGAAGATGACCCAATTGCGTGAAGGTCGTGCAATTTGCGACAAATTTAAGGAGCAAAAAATGCAGTTGTAGAGGTGGAATTTGCAACAAATTAAGAGAAGATAGTGGTGGTGGTCAAAGATAAGATAGTGGGAGAAGATGAAGGTAGTGGTGGTGGTTGTTGGAGAAGACGAAATTGGGAGAAATTGGAAGATAGTGGTGGTTTTTGAAAGAAGCTAAGATAGTTGAGATTGAAGAAGATAGCCGCGGGAAGGAATTGAATTGCATGTGTACTGTTTTATTAGGGTTAGTAATAAATTCAAAATGTAACGGGCAATTTCGCAATTAGTTACAAATGTCAATTTTTAGTAACGGGCATAAAAACAAACGATACAAATAGTATATGGTGTAGCAAATAGTTCAGTAATTGTAACGCGTAAAAAGTATGCCCGATACAAAAACTCTTAATTGTAACGGCCGAACAATAAGCCCGATATAAATAGTGCAAGAGTGGTTAAAATAACTAAGTTTATGTAACGCCTTACCAATTTGACCGGTACACATATAATATTTGTAACTAATTCTTCAAAGGCCCGTTACAAATAAGGCATTACTTTTAGAAAATTTTCCACTAGTGACACCTCTAGTATCACGGTTCCGCAGAATCCCCCGAGGGACCATGTCAATGCCATTACTTTGAGGAGTGGAGCTGCTTATGAGGGTCCGAAAATGCCTACTGATGATGCTACTTCCGATGCTGCAACTGGAGATAAGAAGATCAATGATGTGGTTATTGAATACTTAGAGGTAAAGACAGTTCTAGAGAAGGAGGCCGAAGCAACTAAGGAGAAGGAGAAGGTGAATGACACATCGATTGATACGATCCCGAGGCCATAGGTTAGGTTGCGCTTTCCGAACAGAGTGACCAGGAGTAAGAATGATAATCATTTCAGTAAACTTTTAGCTATTGTTAAGAATTTGCAAGTAATTGTTCCTTTTACTGATTTGATAACTCAAATTCCTACTTACACTAAGTTTTTGAAAGACATTTTGAGCAGGAAGCGCGAGTTGAATGTGGTGGAGACCGTAGCACTTACGGAGGAGTGTAGTGTTATATTGCAAAACAAGTCTCCACCCAAACTGAAGGATCCGGGAAGTTTTTCTATTCCTTGTAACATTGGCCCCCTGTTTATTGATAAAGCTTTATGTGATTTAGGGGCTAGTGTTAGTGTCATGCCTTTGTCTATTTGTAAAAAGCTTGATATGGGTGCTTTGAAGGTCACTAACATTACTTTGCAGATGGCAGATAGGACAGTGAAGTACCCTAAAGGTATTTTAGAGGATGTCCCGGTGGGAGTCGGGAAATTCTTTATTCCTGTTGATTTTGTTGTGTTAGATATGGATGAGAATGCTCATATTCCGATTATACTTGGTAGACCATTCTTACACACTGCAGGTGCTGTTATTGATGTCGAAAATGGTAGTTTGACTCTTTCTTTAGGGGATGATAAAGTCACATATAACCTTAATGCTGCTCTTAAGAGTCCTATGATGGAACAGTTATGCTATGCTATTGATGTCATTGATGAGATTGTTATTGATGATATGCCTCGATCCACTACAAAGGATCTTCTGGAGGCCGTTGTTTGTCTTGATGTTTGTGCAGGTGAAGGTATAGCTGATGCCGATAGTTTGGTCCAGGATCTTACTGGTGAGGAATTGAATCCGGAGGAGCGCAGGAAATTTGTTGAGTTACCTCAAGAGGTTTGTTACGCCAAGGAGGTAACCCAACCTGAGATGAAACCCCTCCCCTCTAACTTGAAATATACTTTTCTAGATGATAAGGAGTTGTATCCGGTCATTGTTAGTGCTTCTCTTACTGATAGTCAACTTGATAAGCTTTTGTCTGTGCTTAGGTCTCATAAGAAGGCTATCGGTTATACTATTAATGATTGGACTAGTATTAGTCCTGATTTTTGTATGCTTAGAATTCATTTAGAGGAGGGTCATAAGCCTTGTATACAAGGTCAACATCGTGTGAATCCTAACATGCAGGAGGCGGTGAAGAAAGAAGTTCTTAAACTTCTAGATGCAGGTATCATCTACTCGGTGCCTGATTCCTAGTAGGTAAGTCCCGTGCAGGTAGTCCCTAAGAAGGGGGGAACAACTGTTGTTCGTAATGATAAGAATGAATTGATTCCTAAAAGAGTTGTTACAGGATGGAGAATGTGTATTGATTATAGAAAATTGAATGTTGCAATTA
Organism: Suaeda aralocaspica; assembly: GCA_016808085.1. Classification (NCBI taxonomy): domain Eukaryota; kingdom Viridiplantae; phylum Streptophyta; class Magnoliopsida; order Caryophyllales; family Amaranthaceae; genus Suaeda; species Suaeda aralocaspica. The sequence goes on from PYUH01000047.1 coordinate 1,382,573, forward strand.
AAAAGGATCACTTCCCCCTCCCTTTTATTGATCAAATGTTGGAATGGTTAGCTAAGAATAAGTACTTCTGTTACCGTGATGGATATTCAGGTTTCTTTCAGATTCCCATCCATCCTGATGATAGAGAGAAAATCACCTTTACATGTCCTTATGGTACTTTTGCTTATCGTAGAATGCCTTTTGGTTTATGTAATGCGCCTGCTACTTTTTAACGTCGCATGATGAGCATCTTTTCTGAGTACATACAATCTATTATGGAAGTCTTCATGGATGATTTAGTGTCTATGGTACCGATTTTGAATCCTGTTTGACTAACTTGACTAAAGTTCTCGAAAGATGTGAGCAGGTGAATTTGGTCTTAAATTGGGAGAAATGCCATTTCATGGTCAATGAAGGGGTGGTATTGGGACATTTGGTGTCCGAACGTGGTATTGAGGTGGATAAGGTGAAATTACAGGTAATTGAGCAATTGCCACCTTCGGTGAATGTTAAAGGGGTAAGAAGTTTTTTGGGTCATGCTGGCTTTTATCGCAGGTTTATTAAGGATATTTCTAAAATTGCAAAACCACTAACCCAATTGCTTTTCAAAGATGCTGAGTATAAATTCACTGATGAATGTCTTGAGTCCTTTACTATGATAAAAAATGCATTAATTTCGGCATCTATTATACAATCCCCCGATTGGAATTTACCCTTTGAGATAATGTGTCATGCTAGTGATTTTACAGTTGGTGCAGATTTAGGTCAAAGGAAGGATAAGGTCTTACATGCTATCCTCTATGTTAGTAAGACCTTGGATGAAGCTCAAGTCAACTATGCCACCACAGAAAAGGAGTTGCTTTGCTATTGTTTATACATTAGATAAATTTCGTGCTTACCTTGTAGCTTTGAAAGTTATTGTTTACACTGACCATGCAACTCTTAAGTACCTACTTGGGAAGAAGGAAGCCAACACGAGGCTTATTCGGTGGATTTTGTTGCTCCAAGAGTTCGATATCGAGATTCGTGATAAGAAGGGAGCGGAGAACGTGGTAGCTGACCACTTATCGAGGATACGGTATGATGAGGGGGAGATCTCTACCCCCATCGATGATTCTTTTCCTGATGAACATCTGTTTGCGGTTTGTGTAAATTCTCCTTGGTTTGCTTACTTTGCAAATTATGTTGTTGGAGGTGTTATGCCCTCTGATTTGACTTACCAGCAGAAAAAGAAGTTTTTGCATGATGTTAAGCGATACTTTTGGGATGATCCTAACTTGTTTCGTGAGTGTGTAGATGGTTTATACAGGAAGTGTGTTCCGGAATGGGAAGTCTATGGTGTACATCACCACTGTCATTCATCACCGTATAGAGGTCATGCTGGACTTTCTAAGACGATGTTCAAGGTCCTCGAATCGGGTTTTTATTGGCCTACCATTCTACAGGATGTTAGAGCTTTCATTATATCTTGTGATTCGTGCCAACGAACAGGAAATATTTCACAAAGGCACGAAATGCCTCAAATAGATATATTGGAAGTTGAGATTTTTGTTGTTTGGGGTATTGATTATATGGGCCCTTTCCCATCTTCTAATGGAAACCGTTACATATTAGTTGCTGTGGATTACGAATGGGTGGAACCTCTTGCTACCCCCCATTGCGATTCTAACACCGTGTTGAGGTTGTTTAAGCAGGTCATCTTTCCTAGGTTCGGAGTCCCTAGAGCTGTCATCAGTGATGGAGGAAAGCATTTCCATGAGAAAAGGTTAGATAAGTTGCTGGAGAAGTACGGTTTTTACCATAGAACGGGATTGGCATATCACCCACAGACAAGCGGCTAAGTTGAGGTTTCCAATAGAGAGATCAAGTCTATCCTAGAGAAGATAATTGCAAAATCAAGAAAGGATTGGACTAACAAGCTCTATGATGCTTTATGGGCGCATAGGAAGGCTTTCAAAACATCAATTGGCACTTCACCGTTCTGGTTGGTCTATGGTAAAGCGTGTCATTTTCCGGTTGAGCTAGAGTACAAGGCATATTGGGCAGTAAAGGAGTTGAACATGGATTCTAAGCTTGTGGGAGAAAAGCGACTTCTTCAATTGAATGAGCTCGATGAATTCCATTTAGCGGCATATGATAGTGCCAAAATCTACAAAGAGAAGACTAAGAGGTGGCAAGACAAGAGAATCACGAGAAAAGAGTTCCAAGTTGGTGACAAAGTACTTCTATTCAACTCTCATCTCAGATTATTCCCTGGAAAGCTGAAATCCAGGTGGAGCGGTCCCTTTACGATTACTATGGTGAGCAAATATTGTAACATAGTTGAATTTAATTTGAAATATGAGGTTGGAATTGAGCATTAAACTAGTGGTTTACATGTGGTACAAGTTTCTTAACGATTTAATATGTTTACTTCTACTGATGACAAACATTTAAGTATGGCGTGGTTAGAATGTAGGATTTACTTGAAGACATACTGAACTAGGAAAGGTTTTATCTGAGTGGTCGTTTGCAAAAACCTGTAAGTTAGAAGTTGAATATACATAGTTATATGTACTTGTCTGTTCCCATCACTGAATTTACCGATTTATGCGTAGTGAGTGACTGAGTGTGTTAGTGAGTTGACTGAATTTACACATTTGCATCACTTTGAGTAATTGTAAGGCTAATAAATAATGAATGTATGAGTTGATTATTGTTATTGTTGAATGTATGGACAAATGAATCAATGAGCAAATTAATGAATTAATCTTATTAAAAGGACTTATCTTTTGTCAATTGATTGTAGCAGGTGTTGTTGCTTGTGTCTGACTGTCTGGGTTGCTGCTGCTACTTTTATAGTTTTTCTACTGCTACTTTTATAGTTAACTGCTGGTTTGGTTTGTTTCATGTTAATTTTGCTGCTGTATTAGTATGGAGTAATTTTACAAGTGTATTCTTAAAAAGTTGGATTTTTCTAAGTTATACCCTTGAGGTTTTTGTTTTTCTAAGGTGTGCCACATGACTTTTTTTTTTCTCACCAGTGCCCCTCAACTAATTATTTTTAATTAGCGGTATCCTACCTAAATTTTTTTCCTAACAGACGTTAGGTTTTAATAAAATCAGTTTAATAAATGCAATTTTTTTTTCTAAGTTATACCCCCGTGATTTTCACTTTTCTAAGGTGTGCCCTAAAGTTTTATATTTTCTCAGGTATACCCCTAAACTATTTATTTTTTATTAGTACTAACCTTTACCTTTTGGAATAGTAACTAATGTTATGTTTTCCGTTTATTACTTGCTTCTCCTCTTAGTAATCTTTACCGTAAACGTAAGTCTGTGTTTCCCTGTTTTAATTTGCTTATCAAATACACTACACACTCATCACCTTCGAATCGACAATCATGAAATCATCAATATTCACACACCTATCATCATCACCTCACCCTCAACTCCTCACTCCAACACCCATTAACTTCAAATAACGTGAAAAGATTTAAAGCTTGATAATTTTTTTCAAAACCCTTCATCTTGATTCAAAGCTATAATCAGGTTTGAGACTACAAATCAATCCATTGCCAAACATAGTTGTTGAGGTTGATTGGTTGAGGTGTTAGTACCGTGTTACAGTGTTTCAATCATTTCATTGAAGGTGTTTGACGGAATGTGTCAAAGAAAATGGATGAATTTGTTCATGTACTTGTTAGTTAAATATCAGGGATTGTTGTTGAGAGCTTAATATCCTCTATTTTGACTTNAAAATAGCTTATATGTTGTTCTATATTATGTAACTAAAGGCTTACCAAACCACCTTGTATGTTAACACATTAAGTAAGTTAAAGCTCATTATCAAAGTCATTGGCAATCCAAAAGATCACCATTGAGTGGAGTTACATGCGTATAAGCTAAGTCATGATTATGTTTATATAACAATCATTTTTTTTATTGGGGCTGTTGAATGTCAGCACACAAGAATAAACCGTCAACTGCACAACAATTGTCTCCCCATTGTCATTAATCTCTAGAAGAGAACAGTTTATGATGAATTTATAAACAAATGTGTGNTATGATGAATTTATAAACACATGTGTGATGTACATCATAAGTTAGAGAAGAGATGGTTTTCATTGATTAATATCGGTCACCAAAAGAGATAAATATTTTGTTGAATATATCTCTTCTAAACGATTAAATTTGTTAATAAATCTTTTATTAGATGAAATATTTTTGCACATGAAATTATACACTAAGTTGGTTAAGAATATGATGCCCCTATATTTGAAAATTTTACCAACTTAGGGGGAGAAGAATTGGGATAAGTTGGCAAAATTACTAAATTATAAAGTGATGATCCCTATAATGACTATTTGAGATATTATTGCCAACTTTTGTCTATATACTTTAAAGGTATGTTGCACATCTATGGTTTGATTTGTATTCAGTTATGTCTCATGTTACATGGCATTGAAGATACATTTTGGCCATATTATGTATATACAGTACATTGAGATAAATCTTGCCAATAATACTTGAATCACTACACCTGAAGTGTAGGTTGTATGATCGGTTCCAAAATAAATATGTAAAATATGGCAAGAAAGTGCAGTTGACACTATTGAAAGTGTAACGGTATATTAATGCCATAATTTTTGCCCCGGAAGTGGTATAGATATCTGAATTATAACAGATGGCCTATAATTTAAGAACTTAGATGTGATAATCGCCTAATGGTACCAATGGGAAATGTATTCAGATATCATTGTAAAATAGCATGCAAATTACATCTTGAAAAATGTGATACCGGTATATGATGGAACCGAGGATTATATGCATATGCAAAAGTAGTGGATTTGAGAATAGGGATCTGAAATAAAAGTCCACTTTTATGTCGACATATTGACAATGATCAGAGATAATCATGGACTTGAAGTCCAACTAAAGATGCATAATGATGATCATTAAGGACTAGAAGTCCAACAATGGATTTTTGAAATCCACACTGTACAGTGTTTTGCATTTTTTTTGAGTCTTACATATATGTGCATGTGCGAGTCGTAGATAAGCGCATTATTCATTGCATGTGTCAAATAGTGATTAGATGCATCACTCATTATATACGTAGTATATGTTTATGCTCAAAATCTTATTTGTATAAATTTCACATCTCATCATATTACATGTACTAATTTTATACAATAATTGTGATATACGTAAAATTTTGTCCATTATATAGTAAGTTGTGTTTACAATAGTATGAAGATTTATATTAAAAAAATTATAGTCCAATGAGAATATTATGTGACCTTGCAATGGAGGGTTAACAGGGAAGTTTATACTGATAAAAAAATAATTAGTTTAGGGGTATACCTCAGAAAAAATGAAACTTTAGGGCACACCTTAAAAAAAAAATTAAAACCTCTAGGGTATAACTTAGAAAAACCCAAGAATAAATTAAGAAAAATCAAAAAATTAGAAACTAACGTCTACACTAACGGCTAATTAACGGACAGGTTAGCACTGATTAAAATTAATTAGTTGAGGGGCACAAGTGAGAAAAAAAAGTCATGGGGAACACCTTAGAAAAACAAAAACCTCGAGGGTATAGTTTAGAAAAACCCTAAAAAGTTTTAGATTATGTTTGTATATTTATTGAACATGTAAATGTATTTTGATTGGAAATCAATAATGTAATATATGTGTAACATTCGTCATTATGATTTTAGCATAAAACTGCAAAAAAAAAAAAAAAAAAAAAAAATTATTTTTTGAGGTCATTATTTGCTGCGGTTTTCTAATAGTGTATATTTTTTGGAGGGAATTGAGTTATTTACTGCGGTTCTTTAACCGCAGCAAATAATCAAACTCCTATTTGCTGCTACGGCATTATCTGCGGTCAAAAACCGAAACCGCAGCAAAAAGGCTGGTTTTGACTGCGGCAAAAGTGATTTTTGGTACTAGTGTATATGACTGCAAGACTCAACCAAAAATTCAGCCAAAAGTTCCAAGCCAATTACTTGCAGCTTTTATTTTCATCAAAATAGGCAGATTAGTTCGAGTTTCTGACCAGTTGAGAAAAGTGAACCCTAGCTACAGTGATCGATAAATTCTCGGGTTTTGCAATTGAAAAGTTCACAATAAATAGCAAATTTGGTTAAAAGACTCACCTTAAAATCCTAAGTAACGAAGAAGAATGAAGCTGGTTAATCTACCCTTTGAAATAGAGTTTTTGACCCGTTTTTCCCAAATCTATTTGTATCACTTGTAAGGATTTTTTAGCGCCGAAATTATTCACGAAACTTTTGGTTATTTTGTGACTTGAAAACAAGATTGTGTTGAAGAATATTTTTCGTTTTATGGAATGTTTCCTAAAGTCATATTGATTTATGGAATATTTCCTAAATCCAAATTTATTTTCTATGACGGCTAGTTAAGTTATACGTGGAGAATAGTCTAGGATTTTATTAGGGTTTCCTTGTGCTATAAAAGGACCCTTTAAATGATCAATTTGATCATACCTATCCAATAGTACTTAGGACTCCATGTATATTCTCTTGTTCTTTTCTTCACCATAGTGAAGAATCTCTCGAATCTCCCACCTGTGCATGTAGGTCTAAATTCACCAAACCACGTAAATCCTTATGTTCGTTGTTTACCTTCTTTATTGTTTTTCTTTTTATTAATTTTCATTGACTTGTTCCGCATTGTTCAAACATAATTATACCTAATTTTCTAACACTCTCAAATACCAAACCTTACCCCTCGTCAAACAGCAGCCACACCAATTTGATGCGGATTCTAATGGGGTTCCAATAAAATTCTGATTAGGACGGATTGCAGTTTAGATTTTCGCCAAAGTTTGTGATGAATGAACAATATTAAATAGATATGGAGTTATTAATTTCCAAACCATAGATTAATAACAACTAAAACGATGCATTATATGCTGAACTATGGATTCTTTCCTCAAATTCCCTCACAAAGAATTCTGAAATTTTAATAATCGTAATAGTACACACACTTTTATGGACTTAAAGTATTACGTATTTATAGCTTTTAGGAATAGCCATAGTACGTAAAACACTAAACAAGATAGATTTTATCATTTACTTGGAGATCAAGTTTATGATTAAATCTTAAACAAAACTATATCTAAGCTAACCGAATTTATCCAAAAAATTCCTAAACAATTATTTAATTCGAATTTACTAATAAAAAAAAAAATTAAAATTAACCAAAAATAAGGAAAAAACCCCTCATAGTGAGAGAGAAAAAACCCCATAAGCAAAATAAAAATAACTATGCGACAATAAGCTAATTACTAAATCTAATTATATTTCGAGAGAAGCAAGATTTCTATGTCGATTCACATCAGTGAGTGTGTAGCTAGTGGCTAGGGTTTGAGCGGATCTGTGATGAGGCTCAAAATTTTGGGTGGTGGGTGGTTTTAAAGGTCGGGTTTGCGTGGTGTTGGTGGGTTGTGGTTCTAGTGGGTTGTGTGCGCTGTTGTGGCAGTTGGGAGGTGGTGTAGGTGGTTGTGGTGGCACTTGTGAGGTGGTGTAGGTGGTTGTGATGTCAAGCAACAACAATAGAGGAAATTGTAATTTAATTTTTTTTATTTTAATTAATGTTATTAATTATAAAACAAAAAAAAATGAAAAAAACGGAATAAGGTACCATGAAGTTCAAGTCACCAATATAATTTACCAATAAAAGAATATAATGTAGAGAGGTGGGACCGTTGTAAGATAATCGAAAGGTTGAAATGTTATTTATAAATGTGTGAAAGGTGAAATCTTTAGAATCATTTTTATTAAATAAAAAGGAGGGGGGGGGGGAGAGGGGGGATGGTAAGGGATAATTTAGCAAAAGGTGAGGGACCACCCACCTTCTTTTTCCCTTCTTTTCATTCTTTAATTAATCTTTTTTCTCTCTCCATTTAATTTAGCCTCTAAGTTAATAGATACCCATACAAAATTTCTTTGAGGAGTCCGAACCCAGTATCACTACTACATTTAAGAGCAAATGCAACACTCTAATGCAACAGTTGGGGATAATGCAACGGTTTGATGCAACAATCATCGCTAATGCAACGATCTGATGCAATGGCTAGGACTAATGCAACACAATTTTAGATTTAATGCAGCGTTTTAACAAAACCGTTGCATTAGGCCACCTAATACAATGCCTATATTGCTTATTTACAACAGGTATGTATCCTCAGTTTATTATATTTCATTTCTATTGCTTCCTGATTTCACTATCTATCATTTCTGATTTCTCCCTCTGAAACTCCAACACCACCACACTCTCCTTCATGCTCCTTCTTCTAGGTTTCTTTACTGCCATTTCCTCCACCTCCTACTCTCCTTTTTCCACCACAATTTCCATTTTAATTCATTTGAAATCCCCAATACACCACCCTCTAAACTCTTCCTTCACTGGCGAAATCTTTAACCCTAATTCACCTTTCTAATTCATCCCTCACTAGAGAAAGTATTAACCCTAATAGACCCTTTGAAATCATGCTGCACTTCCTTTACTCCCTTATTTCATTTTCAAAACCCTAGTTTTCAATTCGAAAATCCCGATTTGAACCTTTGTATTCAACTCCACCACTGTCGTCGAGGTTGAACGCAAGGCCATATTTCCATCATTTGGACTCTTGAGAGCAAAGTTATGTCCATCAGAAAATAATTAAAAAATTTACGCTTTTTCTTTCTTGTTACAAATACTCCAAGTTGTGTACAATCTTGACACTATTTAAGATCAAAGCCATGAGTGAGTCAACTAATGGGAGCTTTGATTCGATAAAAATGATTTACTTGGTTTGTGGTTTTTGTAATCTATATTTCATAAATGCCTTTCAGTTGGAAATTATGTGTTGCATTTGTTTCAAACAAATTTGCATCTCTTTTGCTTCTGATTTTATATTTTTGTTTGTGTTTGCTTCTAGTTTCTGATTTCTTACTTTACTCTATTTCTTATGCTCACACTCCCACACTCACTCATTCACTTACTTACTCGCACAAAGCTTCACTCACTTTTTAGTCACTCATTCCTCCATAGCCACTCACTCAAGTTTAATACGTCGTCTCCTAGTCACTCATTTTCTCAATCACTCGCTCATTCCTACACAACCACTCATGATCTGATCAGTAAATTATTCTTTCATGTTTCTTCTTTTTTTATGTTGCTCCCTTTTCACTCTTTTCCCCTCATTTTTTTTCTTTCGTGTTTCCCCTTTATTGCTACTGGTGCTCCTCCCTCTCAAATCCACCCTACTTCACCATAATCTTCTCTTTCGTGGTTGCTCCTCCAACGCAAGCCCCTCAAAATATTAATTATCATCAATCAACAATACATAAAGCATCAAACAAAACGACCATATATCAATAGGTAAACACCACATTATCCCTATCTCTCTATTACCTTTTTAATTCCTCATGCTAATTATTACACTCTAATAATCATCCATTGATTGATTTTTGAGTTACAATTCATTTTTATTATTTTCATTTTCGTTTTGATTCATTAATTTTTTAGGTGGAAAACAGTTACCATAATTTTTAAGTATGGGTTTGTTTGAGTATAATTCTATATTTGTTGATTATTTTTTTGAGTTTTGTTCCCAAAATGTCAAAGAGGTAATGTAAAGTCGGTTCTTAATGAATTTTGGGTTATAAAGGGTGTATACAAGGTGTTTGTTCAAATCCCTCATTGACATTGACGTAATAAGTGGAAGTGTATGTAAAGTTTCTTAAATTTAATGTTTTTATTTTCATATTTGGTATTATGATTATGTTCAACTAATATTCTGAATTTTTGAGTATACAAAACTACATTGAGATTTGGTGCTCTTGGTCACAACATTCCAGACTAACTCTATTCCTTTAGGGCGATAGGACGAGAGGTTCATAGGAAAGGGAAGAGGGAAAAGTCTGTAGGATCCAAGAGACAGACCCCGGCGCCGGATAGACTCGTCAAGCTTATTTTGAGAAAAATCTAATCTAATTCAACTAGTAATCTATCTAATGAAGCGAATAGACATTCTTCCCAATTTGTTAAATATCATAAGGGAGAGGATAGATTCTAAGTCTCGTATTCTACTTTACTGTATTTTTTCTCAATTGAATTCCGGAAGCTATTACATAACCAAAAGCTTCGTTGATGCTCATAATCTTTCCTTATCATTCCTCTATTCCTTTCTCTTCTTATTCTTCAAACCTTGATGCTCATAATCCTTCTTCTCTTTCTTTTTCTCTTACCAGTCATGTCTCTTTCCCACCTATTTCTCAATGTTCTTCTTGATCTCAGTACCTTGGTAATAGTCAAGACCTTCCAAAATTCTTTCTTTCTTATCTTGCAGATTATAAGGTCTCATTCCGTGCACTATTACAATTCCTCACCTTGGTGTAATCTTGTTTCTACACAATCCTTTTCCCTGCTGCTCCCATTGCTCTTTCTTTCCCTATTTTTGAGCCTGCCAGTTATTATATTGTGAAGACTGCACTGATCCTAAATGGGTGGATGCTATGCAATCTGAGAATTATGCACTTAATAGAAATAATACATGGACTTTTGAGGGAAGTAAGACCAATATGATTTTGTCTAATGTATGATTTAATCTTATATTGATTACCTCCTGATGTTCCATATCATAATATTATCCATTACCTATAAGTGGGATTACATGGACATGTGGGTCAACTATAACACTGATTCCACCCACAATAATCTGCTCATCACCACTCAAATCAGCAGAAGAGTTCCTCACTAGCAATGGACTACATGACCTTCCCTTTGAACCCCATTCAATAGGATCCAACCTCCTCCCACTTATGTGTTCTATCATAGGATTCTTGCTTGACAAAACTTGGGCTTCAGTAGATCCCATAACCTCAGCATTAACCAGTGTTGCCCTGTTTTAATAGGATTAATGGTGCTCCTGTTGCTCACCATTCAACCAGGGATTTTTAAGATCTCTTAGTGGATTTGGGTTTATCAAAGATTCAAAGTAAGGGAGGTTGTAGATGTTACATGCTCGGCTAGAAAGAAAAATCTTTGTACAATGTTGTGATTTACAATAGCTTATGTTGTGATTGAATGAATTGGTCTAACATGATTGTAATGAGTGGCTTGTGCTCTAATTTACTCTAACATATGTTGTGACTTGAATATTCACGTAATTATCTACATTCCTTTAAATTTTTGTAGTTAGTAAAAGGACATTAATAAGTTTGGTGTGATGACATGAATCATCTACAATAGTGACTTGAATTAATCTTTATTATATGAATATGAACTAATTGCATTAGCTTATTACTTTATTTCCCCTTTTTTCCTTATTTTATTCCTAATTTTCTCTTATTTCTCTTTTCCATGTTAATGGCTCATGTAGTCATGTATAAGTCTTGCAATTAAGATTATTAGATATATCATCAATATGTTGAGTTGCACGATTTAGGGGCTGTTTGTTTCGTTGGTTTTTTTTTTTCGTTTTTTCTAGTAGTTGAAATTGAAGTTCTAATATATATTCACGTAAACTATCTAGTAGTCTAGTGTAGGGCTTCATCCAAACAAGTAATATGTAACATTGGATTTCAGGGTGTGATCGAGCTCCTCTATGATGCTCTTGATTCTGTTAAATTTGTTTTTGAGATCTACTTACATTTCATTTCACTTGATTTACTTCCATTTCATTTCATTTTGAGATCTACTAGGTTGCACCATGATATTATATGAATTTATCTTTGTATTTCAATTTTCTTTCTTTGATATTGACATTCAATATTATATTAGGTTCTACCTTTGAACTTATAAAACATGGGTGCCTTAGTATACGGTCTGTTTGCTTTTTTATGCCTCTTTCAACTCAAGCTTTTTCCTCGTTTTAATTGCAGAATGAAACCTAGTAGGTTTTAGTTGTTATTTATATGACCAAGCCATCTACATTGGATGGAATCACAAATTGTATTGACATCTGATATATATATATATATATATGCATTTGACTTTTGTTTTAACTTTGATTCTCATTTTTATTAATATTAATATCAATTTTAGCATGTATTATAATAATCAACAAATATTAAACTAGGTGTTGCATTAGGTTTAAAACTAGTGTTGTTTTAAAGCTAATGCAATGGTTATAATGGTGAAAAGGTGTTGCATTAGATATATCAAGTGTTGCAATAGACCTAATGCAACGGTCATAATGGTGAAAAGGCGTTGCATTAGATATGATTAAGTGTTGCAATAGACCTAACGCAACGGTCTACATATATCGAGAAAGTGTTGCATTAGACCAAATTAACCATTGCATTCGACCTAATGCAACACCTAATGCAACGGTTGCTAAAATTTTCAAAGACCGTTGCATTAGGCTCCTAAAACTGTTGCATTATACCTAATGCAACGACAGCATTAGTGACGGTTTTGGGATATAATACAATGGTTGTGGGGTGTTGCATTAGACTCTAAATGTAGTAGTGTATTTTGCTGCAACTAAATGTATTCGGAGGTAGTATATATACATTGAAATGAAATTATCAAGACCTATATAAAATTTAATCAATTCTACATATACACTACAAAATGTGGACAAAATTTTAACTTTGGTAAGAAAAACTGTAGCATATGACTTTTTTTGTGAATATGAGGGAGTATCTGTTTTAGAAAATAGGATTTCTATATGATCAACAAAATTTATTATTCTTTAAAGAATCGTATACAATCGTATGAATATTATAAAATAAAGCAAAACAAGAGTAAAGATGGAATTGTATATGGAGTTATTCTCAATTGTATATCCATTGTATCTCTCCACATAATATTTATACACATAGTATTTCGATAACTTGTAATGATATTAAGAATTCTCCATTAAGTAGCTAGTTACAAGTAATGAGAATTAAATAGAAAGTGTAAAAGATTGAGAGTTACAAAGGAAATATAAAGGTTAGGAAGAGTTACAACTAAATGACTTTTAATTTATGGGATAATGGATATCCACCACTATATAACACTCCACTACAAGAAAAACGTCGATTAGCGACGGAATCTTTCCGTCGGTCAAAAATTCCGTCGCAAATTTCAAATATTTGCGACGGAATTTTTTTCGTAGCAAATTTGCGACGGAATAAAAATCCGTCGGAAATTTGCGATGGAATTTTTTAAAAATGTTGATTAAATTAAATTTTTTTGATAAAAGTAATTAGCGACAGATTTTTCCCTTGGAAATTTGTGACGAAAAATTCTGTCGCGATATGAAAAAAGTAAAAGAAAAAAAAAAACTACTAAACCCTAGTATAGAAAAGGTTATTGGTCCTCTTTTTTTTCCGCCCTCTTTCTTCTGTTTCTTCCTCTGCTCTTCTTTTATTTTCTTTTTTTCCCTTTTCCTTTTATTTTCCCTTCTTTCTCCTGTCGCCTCTCCCCTTGTTTCTTCTTCTCTCTTATTCTCACATTAACCCAGAAAAAACCACCACCCTAACCCGTCAATAACCCCACTCACTCCCAACCCATCACAAAACCACCACCCCACTCACGAGTTTGCCACCACCCGACTCACAAGCGAAACCACCACTACACCTCTGACACAATTACCACGCCACTCACGCACTTCCAACCACCACCCCGCCGTCTCTTCGCTATCTTTGTTTTTAAGGGTGAAGTTTGACCATCACAACCCTAGATCTAGAGTTTTCATGATCAAATTTGACCATTAAAGTACATTTGCTTGATGTTTAATGAAGGTATGTGTTTAGGACCTTTCCTTTTTTATGTTCTTTTTCATTTTTTTTTCTGTTTTTAATTTTGGAATTTGATTTTTTTTTTCTTTTTTGGATTATGGATTGTGGTTTAGTTTGGTTTTTGTAGATTGTGGTTATTTGGTTTGTTTTAGTGTTGATTTGGTGGTTCTGGGTTTGGGTGATGATGGGATGGCTAAGGGTGTGTGGGTTTTCAGGTTTAAGTGGATGTGGGTGAGTGTTGGTAGGTCTAGGTGCGTGGGTTTCTGGATCTTGGTGAGGTTTAATAGGTCTGAGTGGGTGGGTTTTTGAGTCTAGGTTTGGATCGATTTGCATGAGGGTTAGTGGTTGTGGGTGAGGGTGAGGGTTGGGGGTTGGTAGGGTTCTTGGGTGAGTAGGGTTTAGTGGTTTTAGTTCTGGGTAGGTGGGTGTGGTTATGGGTCTGGTAGGTGGGTGTGGTCTTGGGTTTGGGTTGTTGGTGGATCAATTGCGTGGTGGTTTGTTGCGGTGGTGGAGTGGTAATTGACTTGGATTATGTAAGAGAGGTCATGGGTTCAATCTATGTTGCTATTATACTTTTGAATATATTGTATCATATGTTGCATACGTGGCACAATGTTGGAAATAGCTTGTACACGTGGCGCTATGCAAGTTAGAGCTGAGTAGATTATGTGGCGCGTTTACATTGTCCGAAACGTCTTTTAATATATTATATAAATATAGATATAGATTAAAAGTGACAAGAGTGTCTAAACATCATGCTATATATCTATTGAAACCTTGAATGTTACATATGAAATATTTTTCTTATTAATCTTGAGGATTGTGACCCTTACAAAACCATATGGAACTTCAATTCCACTCGTAGAAATAAAATCATCATTAATTTACGCGTACATAACTATATATTCGTCCAAAAATCCTACTTCATATAAGTATATAATATATCAAATATAAAAGGAACCTAATTTCATCAATTCCAAAACTAAAAACATGATACAGACTAATATATATCATAATAGTATGAATTTATATATTATTGCAGATATTAACATTACAGTGGTACAATAATAGGTAAGTCATCAAATTAATATTTTGACCACAGTAAGTTGGTTGTCAAAGTTGAAGTAAGCCTAAAAAAATTTTAATTGTTTTTTTTTTTTTAAATTACTCTTAAATCTCTTAAAACAACTAAAACCAATTCATGTAGAAACAAGATAAGTTTAAGTATCAAAATTAATTTAAAAGCTAAGGTAAAACTAATATTAGTATAGAGGGATAATAATGGACATGAACTCTTCGTTATCATATACCTCATATAATCACTACACTACAACAATTACGTTATACCATGAATGAGGAATTACATTTGTAGGACTACAAATTAGAGTATGTGGTATGATCATTATGCATATGGAGGACTACTAATACAATTATTGAAGATTTTACAATTTTTCCTTAATTTGTTTTGATCTATTGTGATTCTGTGGGCAAAATTTTCTTTTTTTTTTACATAGTTTTACAATTTGTTGTGAATGTTGTCAAAAAAAAAAAATAATAATAACAATTATTAAACAAATCAAATCATATGTAGTAAAATGGTTGTCACAATACTACCCGAATATTGAGAAATTTTGTCAGAAACTACTCCATACATTACGAATTTTTCTAACACATATAATTATAAATAAATACTAGTATATAATAGAATGATTGCACATGTTATCATGAACTCTTTACCTTCCATAATACTTCATTATCATTTACTTCAAACTAGAATTTTGGCCCGAGCAAAACCCCGGGTCGGCTATAATTATCAAATATGTCTTTGTTTGTTTTACATAATGTGTTTTTTGTTTAGTGTGAAATTAGATTGAAAGGGTTGCAACTTGTAAAGTGATAAGTTATTAATTATAAAAGCAAAACAATTATAAAGGACTTGGGATAAAAATAACAATATCATAGTTTTGGTGCAAGTGAATAAACAATACAAATCAAAAGCTCATACCATATGATTATAAGACTTTATTATTGATTAGTGGTTAAACTTTCACATTTCATTTCAAATGTCATGAGTTCGATTCTTAATAGCTACGCACGGTTTGTACTTTTATTTGTGCATGGGACTCTTGTAAAAAGAGTCATGTGGCTCATTCATTGGCGAGCGCCACATGGTGTAGTTTCGTTGACAGTAACGCCTTTTAAAATATTTTATGATATCCAAAATTAAGATTGTAAAAATACTAAATTATTTAACACACAGAATTGAAGGATCAATGTCAAAATTCTCATGAATTTATGATCAGGACTACGAACAACTATAAAAATGCAACAAATCAATGCACAAGCAAGTCTTTTACTATTTCACTACTAATATCAAAGCAACAATTATGAAATAAGGGAAATGAATAATCAAACTTGATAAAACTATTAATTATTTAAAAATTTATCAAACCATCAAAGATTAATTATCAAATAATGTTAGATTTTTTCTGATTCGTAAACAATTATGAATTAATAGGAAGATGTACCTATCAAAAGCTATATTGATCGAACTGATGTGTTTAATATTTATATTATTTTACTACTCAATTCCCTAATGCTTTATGGACTAACCGGGATCATTTGAGCCAATTGTAATGCTAATAGTGTTCTTTTAGTGTTTTGTGTGGTTTTGTAAACTTTTGTCGGAAACGACCAATTTACAGCTAATTTTACTACCTAATTTTGGCACTTGAGAGATAAAGATCACTTATGTGCAATTGGAGAATGATTAGAGACATTTTACAATTCATTGGAACAAGTTTGATGTCTTACATGACAAGTTGGAGAAATTAGAAGTAAAAGTGGAGAATTAAGACGTTTAAAAGTGAAGATTTTTACCACTATCCACTATTTTGACAATATCTCACAATCTATAAATCGTATTGATCCGATTATTCTTGACTCAAAGATCTTTGCAAGGTAGGTCACACCCCCCATGGAACATCTTGTATCAAAAGTTATAGCGATTTCAAAATGACCCTAAATTCTGAGAGCTTATTATATCTCATAGTGCGGGCGCATAGAACAAAATTATTCTGTTCTGTGCGGGCGCAGGTCACATTTTTTTTTTTTTTGCCATTTTTCTGGGAGATCGACTTTTTTGCGTAATTAATTATTTAAAAGCCCATTAGGCTTGTGTTTAAAGCACGATTTCCTATGAGCACGAGAGACACTTTTCTTTGCTAGCTTTTCCAGTTTTAGAATCCTAATTAGCTCTCTTTATCACAATCTCTCTCAAGATTAGGTTAGATTAGTTTATTTTGTTGAAGAATATTCAATTCAATACAATTCAATTCAAGTTTCTTTTCCATTCAAGCTTGGTAATTTCTTTTCTCCCTTTATCAATTGTTTATAATTCATGTTTATTAGTTTTATTAGTTCATGCTAATTAGTTTTTGTTTGTTAATTAGTTTATGATTGTTTATTTAGTTGATTATTGTTCTTATTTGTTTATGATCATGAATTTACCTTTGTTTATTGTTTTAGTTTTTATAATTATGAGTGAGTAATTTATTTTCTATGGTTTAAGGGATCTAGGAACTCATTAATGGACTAGTATAATATTAATCGATTAATTCTTGATTAGTAATTAAATTCCTATTATTGATTTCTATCAATTGCAATTAAATTGTGCGGATTTAGTTGTATGTTTGGTAATTGTCCAAATTGAGGCCAAGAGGTAAGATTACCACAATAAGACCACTGAATAATAGGCAAAAACGAGTTTATGCGAGAGAGAGCCAATAAAGGAGTTTTGAGGGAGTCTAAGTTCGAGAGAATTAGTGTGCCCTAGTTTATTGAACATTAGTGAATTGATTGATTTTTATTTTATGAATTTATTGATTGTTCATGGTGAACCGATTTCCCTAAGTTTATAAAAAATTGAGTTTACATTCTTATTTTTCGTTGTTTCGTTCTTTTAGGTGTTAGTCAATTAGCGAAGAAATTCAACCAAGGCCTATTATACGATTTTTACTTTTTTGAACTAATAGGATTTAATAGCTTCCTTGTGGATTCGTTCCCTACTTCCCTAGCAATATTAGTTAGTGTTGCTCGGTTTATTTTTTAGAGGTGTTTGATAGCAAGTTCAAATTTTGACGCCATTTCCGGAGAGGCAACTTTTAATTCTATTAGTCGGGTTTGAACTGTCTTATTTTATTTACTTTATTTTTTATTTATTTGTTGATAGCAAAGAGTAGTTCTTTGAGGTCGAATCTCATATTTATGTGAAGTTTTAGGTTTGTGTAGGTAATAGGTATGGCAAATCCTTCTCAATGTTGTTTGAGGGATTATTCCCAACCTAGCTCTGCACACGCACCGAATGGCTTTCCTACGCCACGAATTGAGGCTGAGAACTTCCAATTGAAGCCATATCTAGTGAATATGGTGGAAAGGAATCGGTTTGCAGGTACTACACTTGAAGATCCTAATCTTCACATATCGAATTTTTTACAATACTACAATAC
Organism: Suaeda aralocaspica; assembly: GCA_016808085.1. Classification (NCBI taxonomy): domain Eukaryota; kingdom Viridiplantae; phylum Streptophyta; class Magnoliopsida; order Caryophyllales; family Amaranthaceae; genus Suaeda; species Suaeda aralocaspica. Next base: position 1,400,787 of record PYUH01000047.1, read on the forward strand.
CATCAAACAAGTGGGTGTCACTCAAGACTACATTCGACATATGATGTTTCCATTCTCTTTAAAAGACAAAGCTCGACAATGGTTAAATTGTCTCAATAGAACTAATATCACTAGTTGGGATGATTTAGCTCTTGCATTTTACAAGAAGTATTATCCTCCAGAGAGAACTCCAAAACTTCGGAGCCAAATTACAAATATTAACCAAGAAACAGATGAGTCACCTTATGATGCATGGGAAAGGTTTAAGGAGTTGTTATGTCTATGTCCTCATCGTGGTCTTGAAAAGTGGTTCCTAGTCCAATTTTTCTATAACGGTTTAGGGAATGAGAGTAGGGCATTATTAGATTCTGCTGCGAATGGTTCGATTCATGAATAAGGAAGTTAATGGTGCGTATGATTTGATTCAGGAAATTTCTATTCATAACTCACAGTTGGGCAATCCTAGAGGCCATGCAAAGAAGGGTGAGAAACATGTCGATGACTGGTATGAGATTTTATCTTCACAAATTAATGCAATCTACTTGATAAACTACAAGTAACTGCTATTCAACCAGTGACTTTAGCTGCCGTATCCGAATACAATGAACTAAACTTAATTTCATATGGTTCCTTGGGTCTTAATTTCCAAATTGTTACAACACAATGGAGCAGCTACCACCACAAAAACAATTACAAAGGTCTCAACCACAAGGACCACCTCAACCACCTGGTTTTGTTAGGCCACAATTTCATCTTGAACCACCACCACAAGCTAATAATAATGTGTTTTCAAAATTGAAGAAAGTGGTGATGTAGATGCATAAGAATATGGAGGCAATGCAAACTCCATCGAGTCAACAAATGGCTTACAATAAGTTAATTGAGACACGAATAGTCCAGATTTCTCAATCTATAGTTCAAAGGCCGTCAGGCCAACTGCCCTCACAACCATCACCGATGGTCCCTCCTAGAGAAACACTTAATGCAATATTCTCGAGAAATGATACTACATTTGATGTTCCACGAATGCCCACAAACAATACTAATTCTCATGTTGCAGTTGGAGCCAACAAGACTGATAATGTGTTAATCAAAGATACCGATTCAGATCCGATTATTGAAAAGGAAAAGGAAGCATCAACAGAGAAGGCCACTGCAGCGGACAAGTCTTCAGACACAATACCACCAAGCAAGGAGCCATTACAATTTCCTAATAGGGTAAATACGAGGAAGAAGGATGATTACTTCAGTAAGTTTCTCAACATTTTCAAGAATCTGAAGGTAGGTGTGTGCACCGGTCCAAGACCGGACTGGAACCAGTTGGACCGAAAAAAACGGAATCCCCGGTTTCCTTGGACCGGACTGAAAGACCCCTATCTGCAAGTAATTGTATCATTTACTAATCTTGTCATATAGGTATCTACTGATTCTGAATTCATGAAAGATATATTGAGTAGGAAATATGAGCTAACTACGATAGAGATTGTTGCTTTAACTGAAGAATGTAGTGCTATACACCAAGATAAGTTCCCATCGGAAATTAAAAGACCTTAGAAATTTATCCATCTCTTGTAACATTGGCTCATTATGTATTGATAAAGCTTTATGTGATTTAGGGGCTAGTGTTAGTGTCATGCCATTATCAGTACGTAAGAAGTAAGATATTGTCCCTTTAAAATTGACTAAAATTACTTTGCAGATGGCAGATAGGACAAATAAATAGCCTAAGAGTATATTGGAGGATGTTCCAGTAAGAGAGGGGAAGTTCTTTAATTACTTTGATTTTTTTTGTGTTAGACATGGATGAGGATACTCATATTCCTATAATACTTGGTATACCTTTCATACAAACTGCAGGTGCCGTTATTGATGTGAAAAACAGTAGTCTAACTCTTGATGTAGGGAATGATAATATTACTTTTAACGTTAATGTTGCTCTAAGAGTCCTTTGTTAGAACAGTCATGACATGCAATTTATAGAGTTAATGATATTATTCATATTGATTTGCCTCATTCCACTAATAGGGATTTTCGGGAAGCCACTTTGTGTTTGGATTCTATTGCAGGTAATGGAGATACCAAAGATCATGAATAAGGAATTACACAAAAGAAGAGCACATCGGAAGAAACGCCATAAATCTCGGAATTAATATTCACATGCTTGTAGATTAGACAAGGAAAATGAAGAAGTTTGTGGCAAGGACCATGCAACTTGTAGAAAACCAATGACCCCAAGTTGTTTTGCTGACCCCACAACCTGGGTTTCATCTTCACACTTTGATCCCCCATGAGCTCGTAGCATGGTCAAGCTAATGACCTAAAACAAGCGCTTCTCGGAAGGCAACCCGGGCTTTCTATCCCCTCATTCATTCTTCATGATTATGTGTCCCGGGACGGGACAATGTTTAGCTTAGGGGAAGTATGTTTTACTGCTTTCTTAGACTAGTTTTTATTTCTTTCTTAGGATCGTTGCTTGGTTTTTACCGTTCACTAGAAGCGGGAGTTTACTTGCAGCACAAAAAGATTGTATTGTTTTCTTAGTTTGGTTCCAGAGAGAGATATGATTAGTTTGTATATTGTTCGTCTCAACTTGAATTTTATTGAGCACATGACTATTCATGTACCTCATATGCTATTTTTTGAAAACTTCATGACTCTTGATTGCAGATGATTTTACATGTGTGATTTTCTGGCCATGACTTGATCTTTTATTGTTGGAATTCCTTGTATTGGTCAACTCTTTCAACCTTGCTTGGGTCTTGGACTTGAACTGTGTTAACGGGAGGATTTGAGCCACGTTTGTTTTTATTGCCATTCATATATCTTTCCTGTGTGCTTAGTTCCTACTGCAATTCTGATCTTGGGTTTGACATGGGATTCTAGTAGCTTTAGTTGTGGTTTTGTGCATGTTGCAAATGATAAAAGGCTTTCATTTCCTTTAGGAGCCTCTAGAGTTACATATTTTAGTCAATCCATTACATATTTTTCCCTTGGTCCCATGTTTTGAGCTTTTATCCTTCATTTGTATTTTAAACCACATTATTCCACGAGTGCCTAGGCGCTGAGGCTGCGCTATGGCACCTAAGCTGCACCCTGGCGCCCACGTGGCATTTTAGGACCCCTTGTGGGGCCCACTTTGCACTTGGGGGCTTCACTTTTCAATCTTCAAGCGAGACCGCTTCACATATTCCAACATTCTCAGCCACCATTCACCAACATTCTTCATCAAAATTACCAAAATGCCCTCGAAAGTCATATCGAGTAAAAATTACTAAAATGCCCCGAAAGCCAAATCCAGTCAAGTAAACAAAACGCCCCTGAAAGCTAAATCAGGGCAAGAAAGTCAAAAGGACAACAAGTCAACTATCTACTACATCATCATGTTTCCCTACGGCCGAACTGAGTCTAAAGTGGAAATGTTTGGATTTTTAGACGATCAACCTCAATCTCAAACAACTAGTCTCCGGATAGTACAGACGCCTTCTCGGAACCTCCTATACGATCAAACAACATATGAAGGAGACTCTTATCCTCGAGAAATGTATCACTTTACGAGGGAAGTGTTATTCCGGTACAGGTAAAAGTAACCCTTTGTTTGGAGGTACCGAGTACTTTGACTTTCATTTTACGAGACTGGTCATCTCTAAAAGTGCAAGTGACACTCAAGAGGGGGGAGTGAATTGAGTGTTGTTGTTAATTTTTCGATAAATTATAAGAACAGTTTAAGACTAGTTCTCAGGTAGCGGAAACAATATGCAATAAAATAAACAACACCAAGATTTAACGAGGTTCGACTTCTAATAAGTCTACGTCCTCCACTCACTCACTCTTATATTAATCAACTTATAATAACAAAAGAATTACACTCAATCAATTATGCACCTATGAACAATATAATTCCCCAACTTCCACCTATGGAAGTTCGACTCAACCTTTAACTATGAAGATTCTAATGATCCCTGATCAACTTCCCCAACAAACTGAACTCAAAGAATGTTCAAATTACAACACTTTGTCTATCAATAACAATTAGCCTAAACGCTTACAGAAGAGAGAAAATTAAATCCTTAATGTGGTGATGAGGTTTATGCTAGATTAAGACTTATAGAATTCATTTGCAATTCGTATACTTCAATTTTGTTCGTGCAAAAGTTATTCTGGTTGTATGCTAGCAGATATCCTTAAATAAGCCTTTGGCTAGTATGTCATGTAATATTGCAAGAGAATATTTTCCTTGGAATTATAGAAATAATTCCGGGATAATATTCTCACTGATTTTATTTGAAATCAAATAAAATCAACACAGTATTATATAACATACTTGCCATACTTAAGAATATTTGCCTTGCATACCAATCCAAGCATCCGTATAATTTTTGAAAACAATTTTTTGCGGAAAGAAACTTTCCTAAAATACGGATGTATGAAGTAAACTTGAGAGGACTGGTTCAGCACTGTTCCCATACTGTTCCTGTCAACCAAGTTTACTTATAATTATGTATGCCAAGTAACTTAAGTTCCTTGTCATCCATAATTAGTACATCTCTATAATCTCAATCCTTATAGTGCATCTGTAAACCTTCATACCACTTACATTGCATCTAAGACCTAAGAGTTAGACTCTATGAGCTTGGTCTTCATGCAAACTTCAAGATTTGGCTTGTTGAGCTTTATCTTGTGATCATTGAACTTGTTTCTTTCATACCTGCACATGCAAACAGAACCTTGCATACAATATAATAGTTCAATGTAGTTTGTCATCATTCAAAACAAAATCTAGGAACTCAACAAATTCCCCCTTTTTGATGATGACAAACCATGAAGTTCCCCCTGCAAATAATATCATCTAATATTTGGAACTTTTCAAAAATTTTGAATTCTTTAGAATCCAATGGACTTGTCTCATACCGTTCCTACATATTAAGCATCATTTACATGTAAACCAGTTCACAACTAACGGATAACAATTTAAGGAAGAGTTTCTAAGTACCCAGAGAAAATACTAATTAGACTCAGAGCTCTTGGACTTAAACATGTATTCGCAATAAGAAAATTAGTAAGTTCATCAGACTTGTTTTCAAACAAACAAGCCGTTGGGATGATAAGAAGTAAAATGCTTTAAATATATTTACTTCCAAACCATGTAGGTCTGTCACCACTAGCAAGACTATCAATCTTTCTTCCTGTTGCTGCAACACACACAGATTAGCAATAGACCTTCTTCCCCCTGAATTAGGTAGAAGAGATCAGAACTTCACACCTGCTTCCCCCTTTTGGCATCATCAAAACAGTCAATGCATAAATGCTTTTAAAAAAATAACTAAACACAATCAGTAGTCAAACTACTAATTACATAAAGTGTAGCTAATATAGGTAGCTCTAACAGCATTCTAGAGATGTTGATTCTACCAATTATTCCTGTCAAAGTGCCAAACCTACTTGTCCTGAAAGTTATTACAGACCAGCATTAAACCAAATTACATAATAACAATTTCTTTTGAAAATGGAAGGGGGAAACCAGAATAAGAGTTCAATAGAAGGAGGGTTTAGCAGCAATGGAATAAAATAAGAGGAAATAAAGGAAATCAATCAGCTCCAGAGTCTTGTTCAATCTCATCATCTTCTTCTTCCTCTAAAGCACTTGCATCATGTTCTTTATCATCCTCATCCTCATCCTTCTCAAAGACCAGTTCAGCATCCTCATCATCAGCATCACCTGCAGCTTCTGATGTCTCTTCTTTGTCTTCAGAATCCTCACCACCAATTATACCAGCTTTATCAAGATGAACCTCAATTCTTCTGTAGGATTCCTAAAGTACAGCACATAGTGTAGTGATGCTGTTCACCATATTTTGCATGAGTTGATTCTGGTGACTCAGCTGCTTTGCCAAGGCATAGGTTGCCTGAACTGATTCTGTACTGGTCCCAGCAAGACCAGCATCACTCTTCCCCTCATCCTTCATCTTTAACACACCACCTGCATATGTCATGCCCTTTTGACCTATTATCTGATTGGTGAGATGTGACATGGTGCCATAATCTCCCACCATAGGTATCTTCCAATGCCCAAATACTAAGGTCAACCATCCTCCATAGGGCAGAGCATGATTAGCTTTCTCCACACAGCAGATCATATGACCTAACATCAAAGCAGGGAGGTTGACAGGAATGTGTTCAATGAGGCAGTAAATGAGAACACTATCCATCAACCGTACACTCATGCGGCCTTGTGCTCTAGGACACACAATATTTGAGGATATAGTATGGATATCCTCATGATTGGCTCCTTTAATTGGCCAATGGTGTACCCCTGCTTGCTATTAGGTGGACCAGTAAAGATTCTGGTCTGGATCTGTTCTGTTGTGACTCCCTTTACAGAAGGCCAATTTTCTCTAGAGTAAACATCAAGTCCCTTTGTTGGAACTTTGAGAATCTCATCCAATTTCTTTTCAGACAAATTTATGGGATTTTCTTTAACAAAGGAGAAATAGGATCCATCATCTTTAGTATGCAGGTGTAAGTAAAATTCTTCAACTAGTGGCTTGAAAACATCTAAATCTTTTGCAAACAACACAGACCATTTCTGAAAATTTAAAGCCTCCTTAACCTCAATCAAGAATTTTTGTGCAACCCAAATTTTTGCAACAGAAAATCCTACTAGAATTTGTCTATCTTTCAGATTATATAGAGGTTGAGGGGTAGTAGACTTACTTTTCTTAGTTTTAATGCTTGAAGAGATCACAATATCAGATTGCTTTCTCTTTTTCCCTGTTGTGGGCTGGTCAGGTTATGCTTCTCTCATGATAGCCTTCCCCTTGGACGCCTCAGCACCCTTTCTAGCAACCGTTTTCACACGAGCACCCTTGCTTGCTATTTTCTTTGTGTTTTCTTTCTAAATAGTTATTTCAACTTCCTCTTCATCTTCAGTAACTTCCTTGTTCTTTGATTTCTCAACTGGTTTGGGAGTGGTTTTAGGTGTGGGTGGTTTAGATTTTGTGATTGGTGGTTTAGTGGCCTTCTTCTCAACTTTCTTAACCGTTTTTTATGATGATATCTTGGTGCTTACTTTCTTATCCTTCACTTCTTCTGCAACAACATCCTCCATTGGTTTAATTTCCTTTTCTTCTAATTCAACTTCTTCTCCCTCAACTTCTTCTTCATCCAACTTTGACTCAGACTCAGATTCCTTCTCATGTTCAGATTCTTCAACAATCTCTGGTTCTTTGGATTTTGAGGTCTATATTGGTATAGAAGTTGATTCTTTGGATTTTGGTGTGGGTGGCTTTTTCGCACTGATTGATTTTGTGGATGTTAGTGTGGAAGATTTGGTGGTTTTAGCGGTTAATTTTGGTGTAATCGCCTTTGTGGTTGGTTTTGTAGTGGATTTTGGTGTGGCAGATCTTATAGAAAGGGCTTTTGAAGTTTCAGACTTGGCGTTCTTTCTAATAATCAACGGCACTTCTTCCTCTACATCAACTTCCTCCTCCATCACACCTTCTATCACAGACTTAATTACCTTGTCAACCATCTTCTTTGTTTTCTTCGTTTCAATTTCAGGAGATTCACTAACTTGTTTCTTAACCAATCGTGTGCTTCTTCTCTTCGACATGATGAGACTGAATATTTCCTCTACTTTGAGCAAAAAAAACTTTGAACAATGTGAGTGAGAGAGAGAAAAAGAATTTAGACAATTTAGGTTTTTGTGTGAGAGAAATATAATCAAGAGAATATATAGAAAAAAAATAAGGAAATGAAATGAAGAAGGAAAGTATGATCAGAAGCATATATTTATAAAAGATTTGAACCAAAACGGTTATCTTAAGAATATTTGAAAGATATTTGTCCGTTCAACCAAAAAAGGCAGTTGCAATAAATATAACCGTCATTACATTTATTTCTAAAAATTTGGATATTTGAAAATAAACTAACTGACTAACATAAAAGCCTCGTGAATATGGTTCCCTAATGGTCTGCAACTGATCTGTGCCAATTTACTCATTGCAAGATTATGCTAAGGTATTTGAGTACTAAATTGATTAGCTCAGCATCGCATAAGAACTTTGTGAGACCTAAAAAGCATAAAAAAACAAAAAATAAAACAAAAACAATATATACATAATGACATCATTTGACTAGCCAAAGGGACAAGTCAAGACTAAAGAGCTCATTATCTAATTTTAATCATACCCAACAAGGTACGAAGCTTGATGAACATTTCTCTGTTCGAAGGTTTTGTAAAAATGTCAGCTAGTTGATCTTCTGACCTGCAAAACTCCAATTCTACATTACCTTTTTCAACATTGTCCCTTAGAAAATGATGCCTAATCACAATATGCTTGGTTTTAGAATGTTGGACAGGATTTTTCGAAATATTGATTGCACTTGTGTGATCACATAAAATGGGAACACTTATGAAATAGATCCCAAAATCCTTTAGTTATGAATTTATCCACAAGAGTTGAGCACAACATAAAGCAGCTGCAATGTACTCAGACTCTATTGTGGATAGGGCCACAGAATTTTGTTTCTTAGATCCCCATGAGATAAGGCAGGACCCTAAGAAGTGAGTCATTCCAGAAGTACTCTTCCTGTCCACAATAAAACCAGCAAAGTCAGCATCTGTGTATCCTATTAGATTCATACTGCTACCTTTTGGATACCATAAAAACAGATCATCAGTACCATTGAGATATCTTAAAATTCTCTTCATAGCCTTTAGGTGAGATTCTTTAGGGTTGCTTTGAAGTCTTACACACAACCCTACTGAAAACACTATATCTGGCCTACTGGTTGTTAAGTAGAGCAGTGAGCCAATCATACCTCTATACAACTTACCCTCAACACCCTTTCCCTTCTCATCAAGGCTCAATTTTGTAGAAGTTGGAATGGGTGTTTCATAGGATTTGCTGTCTTGCAAGCCATATCTTTTCAGCAACTCCTTGAGGTAATTCTGCTGATGAATCATAAGTCCATCTTTGGTTTGCTTGATTTGAAGTCCTAGAAAGAATACAAGTTCCCCCATCATACTCATTTCAAATTTACTTTTCATCAAATCTGCAAACTCATTACACAAATCAGGATTAGTATCTCCAAACAAAATATCATCTACATATATCTGGACCACTAGCAGATCAGTACCCTTTTCCTTTAAGAATAGTGTCATGTCAACTGAACCTCTCTTATATCCATTTTCTAAAAGAAAATTGGAAAGCCTCTCATACCAAGCTCTAGGAGATTGTTTGAGACCATAAAGAACTTTGTCAAGTTTAAAAACATGGTTTGGCAAGTCATTATTCTCAAATCCAAGGGGTTGTTCCACATATACATCTTCTTTCAAATAACCCTTAAGAAAGGTTGTCTTAACATCCATTTGAAAGAGTTTGAAGTTCATATGAGCTGCAAAAGCAATTAAAATCCTAATTGCCTCAAGCCTGGCTACTGGAGCAAAGGTTTCATCATTATCAATTACTTCCTGTTGATTAAACCCTTGGACCACTAGCCTAGCCTTCTTCCTCACTATAATACATGCATCGTCCAATTTGTTCTTGAACACCCACTTAGTTCCAATAACAGACATGTTTTCCTTCCTGGGTTCAAGATGCCATACTTGATTTCTCTCAAATTTATTGAGTTCATCTTGCATAGACAGAACCCAATCTGGATCGATTAAAGCAGGCTTATAATCAATTGGTTCAAAATTTGAAAGAAAGGAATAGAAAGCACAAAGTTTTGTAGAGTAGAATTCCCTGTTTGCACCCCTTTGTTAATATCACTAATGATAAGATCAAAGGGATGAGCAGACTTGTACTTGAAGGATTTGTTCATATCAAGATTTACATTGGTGCCTCCTAATGTTGAACTAGCTTCTGTATTGGTTCCCCCTGTTTTATTGTTGCTTTGAATAGGTGAACCTAGTTCCATAGTGGTCTCAGCTACATTGTATTCATGTGGTTGAGCCTCTGAGTCACTATTTCCTTCTCTTACTTCATGAGCTTCTTGAGTTTGTGCTTGATTAGACTCTTCCTCTCTAGGAGAGTTGTGTGGTGAGTCTGGTTCAGCACCTTCTACTTCTTTAGCTCCTATAAAGTTTAGCATGCCAATTTCGACTTCATCATCATCAACCTGCACATGCTTGCTAAACATATTAGTTTCATCAAACAAAACATGGATACTCTCTTCAACACACAAGGTTCTTTTGTTGAAAACTTTGCATGCCTTGCTGTGTGAAGAGTATCCAATGAAAACAGCCTCATCACTTCTAGGATCAAATTTGTCCAAACTTGATTTACCATTATTGTGTACAAAGCATTTGCACCCAAAAACGCGTAAGTGTGCAATGTTTGTTTTTCCCCTAAGGAGCTCATAAGGTGTTTTCCTTAGTAAAGGTCTCAGCATTACCCTATTTGAAATGTAGCAAGCATTACTCATAGCTTCAGTCCAGAAGTTTCGAGGTAGACCACTCTCTAGAAGCATTGTTCTTGCCATTTCATCTAGAGTGCGGTTTTTCCTTTCAACCACTCCATTTTGTTGTAGAGTTCTGGGGGCTGAGAAATTGTAAGATACACCATGACCATTACAGTAGGTAATGAAGCCGACATTGTCAAATTCAGAACCATGATCATACTGGATAGAGACCAGTTGATGATTGATCTTGTTTTGGACCTGTTTTATCAAGATTTCAAATTCTTCAAAAGTCTCATTTTTAAATTTTAGAAATACTTTCCAAGTATAACGAGAGTAATCATTAACTAACACAAACACATAACTATGACCATTTCGACCTTGTACACGCATGGGCCCACATAAGTACATGTGCACAATTTCGAATGGTCTAGTGGTGCTTACAAACTTCTTTGGCTGGAAATTAGACTTGACATTCTTACATTTGGCACATTCATGACAAATATGTTCTGCAACAAACTTAATGTTAGGTAAACCTGTAACTAAGTCCTGAGATTGCAGTTTGTTTAGCAAGGAAAAACTTACATGTCCAAGTCTCTTGTTCCACAGCCAATGGTCATCCTCTATAACATTGAAACAAGTGACACTGGTCTTAGGAATCTGACTTAAAAATGTTATGTACACATTATTGTGTCGGAACCCCTTACAGACCAGTTCCTTTGTTTCAGTGTTAACTATGTGACAAAGATTTGTTTCAAATTCAACATGGTTTTCTTTGTCACATAGCTGAGATATGCTCAAGAAGTTAAGTTTCAAACCTTCAACAAAATATACATTATCAATTTCTTGAGAAAGTTTCTTACCAACCTTACCTATACCCTTGATCAAACCTTTACTATTATCACCAAAGGTGACACTTCCTCCTTCATAGGCTACGAGTGAAAGAAATTGAATTTTATCTCATGACATGTGTCTTGAGCAACCACTATCCAAATACCAAAATGGCTTTCCTTTCACTCTAACCTGCACAAATAAATCAAGGTTTAGTTTTAGGAACCCAGATTTTCTTGGGTTCCTTGTTAATGGGAACTCGTTTGATATTGTCCTTTCTAACCCAGATTTGTTTCAAATTTATCTTTCTTGCTTTATCATGTTTTCCATTTTTAGACAAATTATGTGTGTGACACTTTTGATTATGAGCCTTTTGAATGTGAGACTGATTTTTCTTATCATGTTTTTGCTTGGTCCAACAAGTTTCAATAACATGTCCATTCTTACCACAATAGGTGCATACATGCATGTCTTTTGCAAAAACATACTTATCTCTCTTGATTTCAGAAATCCAAGTCTCATCTCTCCCCAACTTTTGGGGTTGTTGGGAACTACTTCCAGAATATCCTAATGCAAACCTCATAGGATTACCAGGTTGTGAGGTTAGGATGTTTAGAGTACTTTGAGCATCGAAGAACCTGTTCATCGGTCTTAGGCAGTCACTCAATCCTGTTCCTTGATTTCAAGTTTCTTAAGCTGAGCTTCATTATACTCTGCAGCAATGGCAAGATCCAACTTTGCCCTATGAAGCTCATCCTTAAGTTTTGAAATCAATTCAGGATCTGGTTCAAAAGTGGTCTGGGTATTCTTGCCTTTCCTTATTTGGAATATTTTAGCTTGAAGATCACAGTTTTTAGTTTCATAATCTAATTGTAAGAACTCAATATCAATACCTTGATTGTCTGAAACATCTTTAGGGTTGATGTCTTTGTTTAACTCAGATATTTCAGCTTGTAATTCACAAATCCTACCCACATATTCCAAACATAAGTTATTAATACTAGAGCTACTTGTGCTAGAAAGAGAAGTTTTCAAATTCACATTCTCTTTGAACAATGCTTCCACATCATCAATCATATAATTATAAGCTAAAATCAAGCCACAATGTTCTAGAGTGAGTGATTTCTATTTAAGTAATTCGAAATTTATACCTTCAACTTCTACCTCCTTAAGCTTACTAAAACCTCTTTCATTATTTTGATAAAAATCTGCTTTTGAAAAACCTGATTGAGGTTTTAGCATCTCAAGTTCTATATTTTTCTGATCCAGACTTATTTCAAGATTTGAAATTTTTTCTTTCATTTCTGTACAACTAAGTTCAAGCTCTGCAGAACGGCGCTCACTAAAGTCTAGATTTTGAGTTACTTCTCTTAGTTTCTTTTTGTAAGCCTTATAAGCAGCATTGCCTTTAACATTTTGTTCACTAGCAGCATTTATGAAATTTAGTAACTCATCTCTATCACAATATCTCATTTGTTCTTGCATATCAGAAATAGTTACCTATTCTTCATCAGAGGAGCTGCTTCCAGCCATGAGACACATGTGCCCGTTCTTTCCTGAACTGATCTGCTTCTCCCAACAGTGCAGTCACACAAACTAGGGCTTCTTCCTCCTCACTTTCACCACCTGAGTCAGAATCTCCCCAAGCAGCAAGCATGGCTCTCTTTGTCATCTTGTTCTCCATTTGTCCTCCCTTGTTAGTTTTCCATGCCGGACAGTCCTTTATCATATGTCTAGTTTCACCACATTTGAAACAATCAATGCTGGTACTGGTCTTATTCAAGTTGCCTTTGTTCTTCCAGGGTTTTCCCTTGTATTGAGATCTTAGGCTTCTATCAAATGTTCTTGCCATGAGACCTATTTCATCCAGATCTTCTTCATTTTCTTCTCCCTTCAAGGCCAGCCCTTGGCTTTTGGTTGTGCCTTCCTCCTTTGTGCTTACTAACATCTCATAAGTCATTAATGACCCAATAAGTTGTTCTACAGTCAAAGTAGTTAGATCCTTGGCCTCTTGAATTGCAGTTACCTTAGGCAGCCATTTACCTATCAAGCTTTTCAAAACATTCCTGACCAAATCTTCACTAGTAAAACTTTTGCCAAGAGATTTTAGTTCATTAATAATTGACATAAAACGAGTATGCATATCTTTTATATTTTCATCTCGATTCATATCAAAAGCTTCATAATTAGACATAAGCATATCAACCTTAGATCTCCTGACTTCACTAGTGCCTTCATAAGCTAACTCCATAGTTTCCCATATTTCATGAGTAGTAGAACATGCTAAAATATGGCTTACCTCATAATCAGCAATACCTTGTTGAAGAAGCAACACAGCCTTGGTATTCTTCTCGAGTGTCTTAAGATATGTGCTAGTGTATTCACTCTCCTTATTCTCTGTTCCATCAGTGTTGTTAGCCACCTTCCTTGGTCCATTTTTTTACTATCATCCAACATTCATAGGCAGTATCAATGACGAAGTTTTCCATGCAATTCTTCCACCAAGAATAGTTTGTTCCATTAAATTTGGGCAGCCTTGATCCAGAGTTTCCATTCATTTATCTCTTGAGTATTCATCTTTTCTTCCTTCTCTAGATGTTACCCTTTCAAATATTTAGGCTCTGATACCAATTGAAAGTGCAAGTGACACTCAAGAGGGGGGGTGAATTGAGTGTTATAAGGTTGTTGTTAATTTTTCGATTAGTTATAAGAACAGTTTAGGATCGGTTCTCAGGCAGCGGAACAATAATGCAATAAAATAAACAACACCAAAATTTAACGAGGTTCGACTTCTAATAAGTCTACGTCCTCCACTTACTCAATCTTTTATTAATCAACTCATAATAACAAAAGAATTACACTCAGTCAATTATGCACCCATATATACACAATATGATTCCTCAACTTCCGCCTATGGAAGTTCGACTCAACCTTTAAGTATGAAGATTCTAATGAAGATGATGCCAGATAAACTTCCCCAGCAAACTGAACTCACAGAATGCTCAAATTATAACACTTTGTCTCTCAATAAAAATTAGCCTAAACGCATAAAGAAGAGAGAAAATTAAAACCTTAATGTGGTGTTTATGCTAGATTAAGACTTAGAGAATTCTTTTGCAATTCGTAATTTTGTTCCTGCAAATGTTATTCTAGTTGTATGCTAGCAGATATCCTTAAATAAGGCTTTGGCTAGTATGTCATGTAATATTGCAAGAGGATATTTTCCTAGGAATTATAGAAATAATTCCTGGAAAATATTCTCACTGATTTTATTTGAAATCAAATAAAATCAGCACAATATCATATAACATACTTGCCATACTTAAGAATATTTTCCTTGCATACCAATCCAACCATCCGTATACTTGTTGAAAACAATTTTGCACGGAAAGAAACTTTCCTAAAGTACGGATGTATGAAGTAAACTCGAGAGAATTGGTTCAGCATTGTTCCCAGACTGTTCCAGTCAGCCAAGTTTACTTATAATTATGTATGCCAAGTAACTTAAGTTCCTTGTCATCCTTAATTAGTACATCTCTATAATCTCAATCTATATAGTGCATCTGTAAACCTTTTTACCACTTACATTACATCTAAGACCTAAGAGTTAGACTCTATGAGCTTGGTCTTCATGCAAACTTCAAGATGTGGCTTCTCGAGCTTTATCTTGTCATCATTGAACTTGTTTCTTTCGTACCTGCACATGCAAACAGAACCTTGCATACAATATAATAGTTCAATGTAGTTTGTCATCATTCAAAACAAAAGCTAGGAACTCAACAACCTCTACAAACTCAGTCAAAGTGGGGGCTTATTGTAGACACCTATATTTGGTCCCACCCAACAGCTGATGATTAACGTGTACTACGTCGCAAACAGGTCCAATTTATGAAAGTCGATTACTTGAAAATAAATAAATTAAAAAAAAACCGCTGTCGAAAAATGGTTAACCGATGATGAGTTACAATGGTCAAAATACGCTTAAAATAGTTTTCTAATTTTCATTTTATTTTCTTATAATTTATTTTCATTTCTTATGTTTATTTTCAGTTTTATATTTTATTTTCTTATTTTATTTTTATCTTATTTTATTTTCATTTTTTATTTTCATAATTCACTTTTTTATAATTTCATTTTCGAAAATAAAGAGATTAATTTAAGAGTATGAATGTGACCGGATTCGACGAACCTTCTAGAAGGGTTTGTTCAGTCTATGGAAACTCTAGGTTATGGAAGTGAATAAATCACTTTATGGAAGTGAATTTCGTATTATTTCGTAATATTTCGATTTGTGAAAATGAATATACAAAACAAGGAAGGTTCGGAGATTCACTGCATAAAAATAAAGAAAAAGGGAGCTCGAGCGCCTAAGCACCTAGCCAGCACCCAAGCACGAGCATCCTGGCGCTCAGCCTTGCGCGCTACGGCGCTCGATGACGTCACTTCCAGCCTTATATACACCCGACCTTTTCCGACCACACTGAAGGAATTCACACATTCGATCATTCATTCACACATCTTCACGATCTCTCTCTCTCCCTCCCTAAACTCTCTCTCTCTCTCTCTCTCTCTCTCTCTCCCTTTCTCTCTCTCTCTCTGTTTTCGTGCCTTACATCGAAAATCGTGCTTTTCTACTTCTTTCTTCATCAATAATATTAATTATCAAACTTATTATTATTATTATTATTATTATTATTTTGATTATGGTTATTATTATTATTATTATTATTATTATTATTATTATTATTATTATTATTATTATTATTATTATTATTATTATTATTATTATTACTATTATTATTATTATTATTATTTGTTTTTTTTTTTTTTAAAGTTCTTCAAGCTTTCGGTTCCAAGAAGTTTTCGACTATTGTACGAAAGGTACTTCAAATGAGGCCAACAACATCAAAATCTCCATCATGAGTTGTTCAAAGAGTTAGTTTTGCATGCTTATGTTATTTAATTGCTTTGATATATAATTCAAATGCTTAAAATCTAATTCATGCAATATTGACTAGTTATTGATTCGACCTTTAATTAAAAACAACTTTAGGTAGAAACATGTTTTAGGTTTTATGTGATCTTTATGCTAAATGTTTATGCTTTAAATCACATAGAATCCATGTTTAGCTCAAAATACCTAAAAGCATGTTTTGACTAAATAAAGATTAAAACCAACAAATTCTAAAGCGATCACCCATGCATGTCAAATTGGAAATTATATGTCCATTCACTAAAAACTCGCCTAGCCTTACTTCTACGTGTTTTAGGTCAAAACCGGAAATATGAATGATATTATGTGATATTATAATTATGAAATTACATATGAGAACAAGTAGAGGCCTCTATACAAGGGGGGACAATGTGACCTACTCTTGTCCTTACCCTCGTCCCCGAATCCAAAGATATGAGACCTTCTTATCCTTGGCTGTCAATTTGCCTTTGGGCTAGACCTAATGGGGTTCCGTGAGCTCCCTAAAGGAGCACGGTGGCGACTTCCCTACTTGGGTTTTGAGCTTCTAGACACACTCCCGAAGCCAAGCATACTCACACTATGCAACAAACTAAAGACATTCGATGTCCGTAAAAAGGGCACGTGGACCCCCCAAAGCCCCGGGTCCACATATCTTTTTGAGAGCAAAAACACACTTGAAACAAAAGTCATTCACTAAGCCATACACAAGAGCACTTAGAGTCGAATTAATTATCTCTCATATACTTATTAAGAAGTGAGATCAAGAGAGTTTTGATATTGTCAAGATCTTCAACAATGGGGTTGAAGATCGGGTGAGTGTTTGTGAGTCCAAACACGAGTGCTTACTAGGGTAAGCTTGAGAGCACACTCGGAGTAGAGTGTTGGGTGTACCAGTTCCCTGAGTAGGGAAACAGTAGGGGAGTGTGTTTCTTATTTTTCGGAGTAGATTTATAAGAGAACATAGGATAGGAGGACGTAGGCCATAGTTGGCTGAACCTCGTTAAATCAGGTGTTTCCTTTATTGCTTTACTTGATATTCCACTGCTTCAGGAAACATCCTTATTGTTTTCCTTACACAACCATAAAAAAAATAAAAAAAATTATCAACGAGTCTTATTCAAACACCCCCCCCCCTCTTGATTGTCATCAAACCTTCAATCTCGAATTTTAACATAACATGATCCTTAAACATTAACACAATCACACCCATCAAAAGAAGCAACATACTTCTCATCATTGAGATCCTCTTCTGGTTTATTCACATCCTCCTCCATCTCAGAGTTAGATACTAAATCAATGGACACTAAAATAATAAGGTCTAGATCCTCGATCTCATAACATGAACTATCCCCTAACTGGTGGCCCGAAGAAATTGAATTCGACTCTTATTCAGCCATAGTAGCACCATATTTAGTATTAGGAACATGGAAATGAGATGATATAAGACTAAGATTAGAATTATTAAATGCTTGCTCCTTATGAAAGAGATGCTCCTCTAGATATCCTATACCTAGCATAATTGGAAATCCCTCCCTTTGACCCAAACATGGCCTTTCTCTCCTAGTAATGCTGGTGGTTTGGTAAGCAATTCACAATTAAAGCTAATACACAATCAGGTTGGTCATACTCCTTCTGACCAAGAGCTTCACTCATATGGAACCAATAAAATGGATCTTCCTAACATATTGAAATGGTTCCTCATAATCTTCCTTCTCTAAAGTCCCCATATATGTATCCTTACTAGGAAAAACAATTAACATTCCTCCAAAAGCACATATCTAGAATGTAGCAAAAAAAAACAGTGCAAGAAGAAAGGTTCGGTGGCTAACAAACAATCTTGCTACACATAGACAGCGACATCATAAACAACAATCAACTAAAGCACTTAATGAATGCATGAAGGAAGAATTAAAATCTATCCTACATGCACAAAACTTCCTACCCAAACTCATCACATGTTATTAATGCAATAACTCATACAAACATTCCTTAATTCCTTGCATGCCTGCACATTTGAACAAACAAAACTTTTTCTTTTCAAAACTTTCTATTTTTGGAAACTACTATTATTAGAACTTTCCATTTTGGGCTTTTCGATGGGAATAATCCAAACTTTCAACTTCCTTCCAATTTTGGTCCCAACTTTTGAATATTATTGTATAATTCAAACTTAATAAACAAATAAAACTTCCATCTTCAGTCCCATTTACTGGTAACTAGTTGATACGGTAATTTCCTCGCTTAATTGTTTTCCCTCCCTCACAAATATTGATTAAGTTCCCTTTACTTTAACTACCTTCCCCTCTTATTTATGCCTTTTTTTTTCTTTTTTTTTTCGTTTTCACCTTGTTCTTTATTGGGCTCCATTTTTCTGGAATTTTTTATTGAAGCAGCTTAAGTTGAAGTTTCGAATTGAAGCAGCAAAATCTTGCAATGGTCGGTCTTCAAATTTTTCTTTGCTTTATTTTTGGTTTATTTTCGTGATCATTGTTGTGGTGTTTATTGATTTTTATTGGGGAATGTTTATAGAAATCAATTGTTAGATTTTTTTGTTATGTTGGTCGTGTCTATGTAAATAATTGTTAATTAGGATTTAGGGTTTCGAAATTGAGTGTTTTTTATTGTTAATTGAAAATTTTTCAATTTTTGTTTCATGTAGGGGGATGGTTTTGTGACTTTGAAAATCTGGCATAGGGGGCTTTTGAAAGGGACTCGTCTGATGTTCTTATTTTTGTTGGGAGACAGTATAGAACCTTTCAAATTGATGTTTATCAATTATGTTGGTGGTATTTGTTAGAACTTGGTCAAAAGTTTGGATATGCTAACATTGATAAGGTTCATTATCTTGTTCCTGGTGAGATGATGGAGAATGGTTTGAGAAATGTGTATAATGACAATGAAATTAGGGAGATGATGAAATTTGCTTTGGAAGAAAGAGTGTTGGAGCTCTATTTGGTCCATGGAGTTGATGTGTCTGTGCTTGACAAGGAAGTAGAAAATTTCAATCCAAAATCTCCAAGGAAGAAACTGACACCAAAAAGGGCTAAACAAGCTCCAATTAGAAGAAGTCGAAGGGCTAATCAAAAGCAAGGGGAAGATGTAGTTGTGATGGAGTGTGAGGATGTGAATGAGATTGGTTTAGATGCAGCGGTTATGCAGTGTGACCAGTGTGAGGATCCTACAACAAACCTCACAAAACAAACAAAAATACAAAAGAATAGAAAAACAGTAAAAAGCAGGACCACCTCAAAATATTCTTCCACATGTGCACCATTTAGTAGTTGTAGTCAACCCATCTCTTCTTTTCAAGTAGATGAAGCTATTAACACTAATTCGCCTGTTATTCCAACTCAAAACTCCCAAACTTCAACTCAACCTCCTGAAACTTTGACTCAACTTGTTCAACCTTTTGCTCAACCAAACCCAAATCTTTTTAAAACCACTAAAACCACAAATGTGCCTACTGATAATGATTAAGATGACTGTAGACCAAATGAGCCTCTAACATGGTAGCAGTTAGTGGGTGACGAGGTAAGTTCTAGTGACTCTGACCCTGTTTATGACCCTGAAAATGCATCTGGATCTGAATCCTTGGGAGATGATGATAGTGATGAGTATGACAACATAGCGGTTCCAGAATATGAGGAGAATGATCTTAATCAATTTGTAGATGACATTGAGGCTAAGGAATATAAATCTGATACTTCAGATGAGGAGTATTTTGCAGCAAGGGAAAGAGTGAAAGGCACTAATCAGCATTTATGGAAGGCTGCAAAGGAACTGGTGTCAGCTGCATCTGAAAGGAAAGATGATAATGTGCCATATGACAAGGATGGTGATGGTACTGCAAATGAAACACAACAGTTTTTAGATTATGAGGACTCAGAGAAAGAGGAACACACTCCCTCGGCTAGCTTCAGATGAAGATGAAACTATTCATGAAAGGAGGTTCAAAAGAGGAGATCTAGTAAGTGACAAAACTGATTTTGGATCATTTAAATGGAGTTGAGAAAAGGTTTGCCACAAGAGAGAAGCTTAAGAAGGCAGTCATCACTTTTGGTATTTTAAAAGGGAGAAACTTGACATTTGCAGTTAGTAACAAAAAACAGAGGACAAAGAGTTGGATTTAGGTGTTCAAAAGGTTGCCCTTTTAGGGTTTATGCTTCATGGGATACTAGGAGAAGCAGTTTTGTAGTGAAGTCTGTCATTTTGGAACACAGTTGCAGTAGGACTATGGACAGAAATAGGCAATTGAAATCTGCATGGGTAGCATAACAATTCATTGAAGTCTTCAAGGCAAGACCACATTGTCCTGCTAAGGAGATATTAGAAGTTGTGAAATTGGCTTTCAAAGTCATTGTCATAAGAGACTTTGCTTACAAAGTCAAATATCATGCTCATAGGCAACTTCATGGATCCATGAGACAACATTATTGTAAATTAGGGAGGTACATTGAAGCAATAAAGAAGGCTAGTCCTCAAACAATAGTTCAGCTAGTTTGTGACCCAAACATCAAAACTGTACCACCAGTGTTCCAAAGATTATTTGTGTGCTTTTATGGTGATAAAAATGGTTGTATGCAAGGTTGTAGGAAGATTTTGTCAATAGATGCTTGTTTTATAAAGACTTTCCTTGGTGGGATACTATTAGCAGCAGTTGGTAGAGATGGGAACGACCAAATGTTCCCTGTGGCATGGACTATAGTTGAAGGGGAGAACAACTCATCTTGGGATTGGTTTTTCAGAAACCTTCAAGGTCATTTAGAACTTGCAGATGGAAGAGAGCTTGTGATCATCTCAGATGAACATCAGGTAAACTCTTGTGCAAAGATTTACAACTTTATGGAATTTTTTACTATTTTTTCCTTATCTAAGACTTACTTGCTATCAATTACTGTTTGTGTATATGAAGGCAATCCTCAATGCCTCGGCTGGTGTGTTTCCATGTGCTGAGCACAGGCACAATGCTAGGCATATATATTCTCACTGGCACAAAACTTACAAAGGTGATGAGTACAAAATGTTGTTTTGGAGGGTTACAAAAGCTTATAAGTTGGCTGATTATAATGATGCAATTGAAGAAATGGAGAAGGTCAATCAAGGTGTTGTAAATGCATTCAAAGCGTTTAACCCTGAATTGTTTTGTAGAGCAATCATGAAAACTGACAACAAGGCAAATTGTATAACCAACAACATGGCAGAATCCTTCAATGGTTACAGTGTTTAGACTAGAACCAAACATATCATATACATGCTTGAAGATATCATTGCAGCCCTTATGCAAAGACTTGTGAATAAAAAACAAGACATGGAGAAATATGGTAACCTTGTTTGTCCCAAAATACAAGCTAAAATTGAGAAAAACAAAGAGTTAGCTGTTAAATGTGAAGTTCTTCCATCTACTACAACAATATTCCATATAAACTACTACCTTGACAGTTTAGCTGTGGATTTGAATGCTATAACATGTACATGTAGAAGGTGGGATATGAATGGATACCCATGTTGTCATGCAGTTGCAGCTATCTTTTTCCTAAGGCACAAACCAGAAGACTATGTTGATGATTACTTCAAGAGGGAAACCTACCTCATAATTTACTCAAACTCAATACCTCCTATAAATGGACAAAATCATTGGCCAAGGATTGATACTCCATTGGATCCTCCTCGAATAGAAGTTGGTCCTGGAAGACCAAGAAAGAACAGAAGGAGAGATCAACATGAGGACCCCAAGAGGCCAAGGAAGCTGACAAGGCATGGTACGTACTGAGATGACTTGTAGCATTTGCAAGACAAAAGGACATAACAAAAGAAGGTGCTCAAGAAAAGACCAACAACCAGTGGAGGTCAACATTTCCATCAGAGGTAGGGGAAGACCAAGAGCTGATGGTCAACCTCAACCTAGGACTGCTCCAACTACTGATGTAGGGTCTGCATCAGCTGAGCCTAGTTTGCTAGGAAGAGGAGGTAGGGCTGTTAGAGGAGGAAGGGGATCAAGAGGAGGAGCAATCACTAACAGTAGAGGAGGAGCAAGGGGAATAGGAACAGGAAGAGGAAGGGGGAGAGTAAGTGTTTTTCTTCTTCCCATTCAACCTGGTTCATGCACTTGTATGTCATATATGTTACATTCATGTTGAAACCAGTTTAACTGGAATATTTTTGTTGTGCAGCGACCTCAAGGTTATGGAGTATTAATTGGGGCTAAAGGTGCTGCATTTGCAAGTGTAAGCCTAGTTCAATTTCATTGCTTAAAATTTGCTAAATTTCAATATCAATTTGAACAAGTCAATTTCAGTTACAAATGCCACATTGTTTCAACTTTGGCTGCAGGTTCCTGGTTCAGTGGGGCCTCCTAGACCTATTTAGGCATTTGTTAGTTAAGTGTTAGTAGATGATGGCAATTTCCTTATTAGCTTAGTGTTATTAGATGTCTATTTTGGATGGTGGAATATTTTGATGTAACTGTGTGCTATTTTCAATGTATTGAACAAGGGGAAAACGATGTTTGATCCCACTGATTGTATTGAGACCAGTTTACTGATATGTTTAATGCTACTACTACCATTTCAAGTTTTATAGTTACTAACTTATGTTGCAAATTGAAGTTTAGTAGACAAACTAGTTTGTAAAGAATGATGAACAAGTCAAGTAACAAAAGCTTAGTCTTTCATTCATATTTAAAACATGATTGAAACTTATAAAAACATGGTTAATCATAAATATAAACATGAATTTGTAAAATTAAACAAAAAAGAAAGAAGAATTTTTTTTTAATATTAGGTTCGAAAATTACCGAAACAAGGGGGAGGAGCAAGGCCGGCGAGAGTGGCCGGCGGATGGCGGCAGGCGGCGACGACCAGGCGGGCTCCGGTGAAGCAGGCGGGGCTTTGACGAGGGCGCCAGAAAAGGTTTTTTCTTTTTCCTTCGGAAAACCGAACACCCGAAATTTTTTTTTTGTGTTTTGCTTTAAGATTTTAGAGAAAGATTAAAGGTATGATTTTTGGGTGTTTAAGGCTATTTATAGGGCCACTAACCAGAATTTCCCGATTAGTTTAGGTTTTTAAATGGGATTTATGGCTTAGAGTAGAATTGGGCTTGTTTCAAAATAATATAAAATACCCATTTAAAACCCATTATTTTTAAAACTCCGAAAACCCTTTAATAAACACTTTAAAATAATTTAAAACTCTTATAAAACTTTCAAAAACTTATTGAAACAATTTATTAACCTTTGTTTAAATATTTAATCCATTTAAACAATTATTAAAACTTATTTATTTAAATAGTAAAATTCTTAAATTATACTTTATTAATGCGTATTTAATTCGTAAAAATTCCTCGAAAATACGGGGTATTACAGTCTACCCCTATTAAAAGAAGTTTCGTCCCGAAACTATAGGTAATATTATGCATGGATATCGACTTAGTGATGAAACTTTAAGTGCATTTTTTAAAATCTTTCCTAAACTTTTCCTTTTTGCTGCTGAAAACTTTGGACTTTTTTCATCTTTTAACTACTAACTTGAGAACAAAGCATGAAAATATAAGAAAACATGCTAAAACTTGCATAGACTTGCTAACTTTTAGGAAAAGGCGCGAAATTCTATCGCACTCTACCCCCCTTAAAGAAAAAGAGTTACATCCCTGTAACTTAACTAAACCTTAAATAACTCTAGATACTTTTTCCTCATCTCAACTTTTTCTTCCCAAGCAGTTCCTTGGTTTGGATAGAACGCTTTAACTATTTTATACCTTTCTTCGCGTTTGACGCGTCTTACTATCACGAACTTCCTTAAGTCTTTCCTCATAAGTGAGGCTTTAATATAACTCAATTGACTCTGGTTGTAAGAAATATACTTCTTTTATTTGTGACACATGAGAACCACTGTGCACAATTCTCAATTCCATGGGCAAGGCTAGCTTGTAAGCTACCTTCGCAATCCTTTCTAGAATCTCCTATGGTCCAATGTACTATGGACTAAGCTTCCCTTTCTTTCCAAATCTCATTCCTCCTTTCATTGGTAACACCTTCAAAAGCACTTTATCACCAAGCTCAAAGTTTACCTTCCTATGTTTCTGATTCGCATAAGTCTTCTGCCTATCCTGCGTAGCTTGAATCTTAATTTGTATTTGCCTCATTTTCTTAGTTGTATCTTCCATCAATTGCGGCCCTAAGACCACGGTCTCATTTGTGGCATTCCCACATAAGGGACTTCAACACTTTCCTTTATACAACGCCTCGAAAAGTGCTACGCCAAAACTAACATGGTAACTATTGTTGTAGGAAAAAAATTCTATCAAATTCAAGCTATCTTCCCAACTTCTTTGGACATCATAACACACTAGCCCTTAACATTTCTTCCATGATTTAGATCGTCCTTCTTATCTGTCCATCAGTCGCTGGATGGAAAGCAATACTCATCTTCAATGTCTCTCCTGCACGATTTTCGAGAAGTTCGAAAGAAACCTGGAATCCCTATCTGAAACAATATCCCTAAGAACCCCTTGAAGTCTCACAACATGTTCGATGTAAGTTTTGCAAGTTGCTCCATACTCCAAATCTCCTTAATTAGTATAGACACTGTAGATTTAGTAGGCCTATCCACAACGACCCATACATTACCATTATTACTCTTCAACTTTGGTAACCAAGTCGCGAAATTCATCGAGATACAATCCTATTTCCATCCTGGAATCTCGCGTGGTTTTTCACCTTGTGGTCTCCTATGTTCAAACTTCACCTTTTGGTACGTAAGACATTTTGTTACGAACTCCGCAACTTCTCTTTTCATCCTAGGCCACCAATACACCTTTTTCAAATCTTTGTGCAACTTGTCACCTCCTGGGTGAGCCGAATATGGCATATTCTGCCTTTTTTTATAATTTTTCTTTTCAATTCCTCACAATTTTGAGGTACGCACCACCTACCCTTATACCTTATGCTCCCATCTTTGTGAATTTTGAAGTCCTCGGCCTTTCCTTGCTCAATTTTCAACCGTATATGGTCTAGCTTCACATCCCCAACTTGATTTTTGCGAATCTCTTCAAACACCGTTAGTTGGATACTCAAAGTATTAAGCATTCCCTCTAACTCTCCCTCCTTCACTATTTCTAAGTTCAACTTTCTATATCCTCACATAACTCATTAGCAACCACCAAGGTATTCACCCCATGCTTCGTTTTACGGCTTAAAGCATCTGCTACCACATTGGCTTTCCCTTCATGGTATTGGATATCTAGGTCATAATCCTTGATCATCTCAAGCCATCTTCTCTGTCTCATGTTTGAATCCTTTTGAGTAAAAAAGTACTTTAAATTCTTGTGGTCTGTGTATATCTTACACTTTACCCCATACAAGTAATGCCTCCATATTTTTAAAGCAACCACTATTGCTACTAACTCCAAATCGTGAGTAGGGTAGTTCACCTCATATGGTTTCAA
Organism: Suaeda aralocaspica; assembly: GCA_016808085.1. Classification (NCBI taxonomy): domain Eukaryota; kingdom Viridiplantae; phylum Streptophyta; class Magnoliopsida; order Caryophyllales; family Amaranthaceae; genus Suaeda; species Suaeda aralocaspica. Next base: position 1,426,414 of record PYUH01000047.1, read on the forward strand.
TTGCCTCGAAGCATATGGTATCACACATCTCAAACCATTTTTAGAATCATCACTATACACATCATAAGAACCACTTTCATCTGGCAAAGTCAACAATGGAGCTGTAGTCAAACGCTCTTTCAAGGTCTGAAACGCTTCTTCACACTTATCACTCCACTCAAACTTACAGTCTTTCTTCATTAACGACGTCATTGGTTTAGCAATCCTCGAAAAGTCCTTCACAAACCTCCTATAATAACCTGTTAACCCTAACAAACTCCATACATCCCTTACAGTCTTAGGTGTAGGTCACTCCTTTACTGCTTCGATCTTGGCTGGATCTACTTCGACTCCCTCTTTTGACACGATATGTCCCAAGAATGCTAATTTCTTCAACCAAAACTCGCATTTTGAGAACTTAGCATACAATTCATTCTCCCTTAAGGTCATCAAAATTGTCCTCAAATGTTCCACACGTTCTTCCTTACTCTTATAGTACACCAAAATATCATCAATGAAAACAACCACAAATTTATCTAAGAATCGTTGGAGAAATCCTATTCATTAAGTCCATGAAGATTGCTGGTGCATTGTTTAACCCAAAAGGCATAACAATGAACTCATAGTGCATATGTCTCTTACGAAAAGACATTTTCGGTATGTCCTCATTAGCAATTCCCAGTTGGTAGTATCCTAACCTCAAATTAATCTTTGAAAACATAGTTGGTCCTTTTAATTGATCAAATAAGTCATCAATCATCGGTAAAGGGTACTTATTTTTTATCATCACCTTATTCAACTCCCTATAGTCAATACATAACCTCAAATTCCCATCTTTCTTCTTTACAAACAGTACTGGTTCTCCCCAAAGTGAAGCACTAGGCCTCTTTTCCAACAATTCCTGCAACTGCTCCTTCAACTCTCTCATTTCTGCAGGTGCCATCCTATAGGGTGCTTTGGAAATAGGTGATGTTCCTGGGACTAAGTCTATGGCAAAATCAATTTCTCGTTTAGGTGGCGTCTCCAAAATATCTTCCAGAAACACGTCAAGAAAATCCCTTACTACCTCAATATCTCCGGGCTTAGTAGTCTCAACATGATCCACATCTCTCACACTACAAAGGTAAATGGAAAAACCTCTCTTCACAAACCTAGCAAACCTCATTACTGACACTATTTTGTTGCATTTTGGCCTTCCTGCCCTCCAATAGCTCACCTTCTTGCCCTTATTCATTAACGAGATCTTCTGTGGTTCACATAAAATCCCAGCCTTATGCTTACTCAACTAATCCATCCCTAGGATCACTACGAATTCACCTAAATCCAACTCGATTAGGTTAGCCTTAAACTCCACTCCCTCAATTTCAATAGGAACATCCTGAAATCTCCTTGAACACTGCACTTCTCGTCCTGAAGGTAACACTATTGACATATCTATTGTATCTACTTTTCCCAACACAGGCTAACTTTTCTAAAATCTTAGTGGATACAAAAGAATATGTTGCACCAAAACCAAACAAAACTTTAACGGGAAGAGAGTGAATAGAAAAAGTACCAGTAATTACATCTTTACTAGCATCGGCTTCACTTCTAGCCATCACATTCAGCTTTCCAGTATTTGAGGTCTTAGTCTTTCCTCCTCCATTCTCACTCCCATTCCTATTTCCGAATTGAGGCGTCACCTTTCCTCCCATATTTCCTTGGAAACCCCCTTTTGTTGTCCCCCAGCTAAATTCCCTCTAAATTGAGAACCTTGTCCCTTCTTTCCCTTGTTCTTAGAGAAGCACTCATACTCACGGTTCCCAAGTTTATTACACAACCGACAAGTCACTGGGTTCCCTGCACAGTCCTTTCCTGGGTGATTGTTAGGACACTTTTTGCAAAAGTACACACGCCCTCCTTGACTAGCCATCTGAGCTCTATTCCCATTTCCATTAACAGACTTCCCAAAGTTTCCCCTGTCACCTTGAAAACTATTGTTGCTATCACTACGAGGCTTCTTACCTCCACTACTATTGCGTTGATGGTTAGAGTTCCCACCAAAGCCCTTCCTTTTCTCCTTCGAGTCACTTTCATTTAACATTTTCTTCTTCTCTTGCTCTAAGGCATACAAGCATGCAGCTCTACTATATAACTCATCGAACGTCTCAAAAACTTGCCTAGCAAGTTGCAATTGACCATCTACGGATAATCCTCTTGCAGCCACTGTTGAGCTACAACGGCTAACTGTCTTACAACCTCATCAAGCAAGTAATTATTTCTTTGAGACATTTTCCCTCCTCTTAGAGAGGAAAGATTTACTCCTTAAACTATGGTCCAACTATGTGTTAAGACGTCAAAAAGACTTGAACTTGCACTAACACATTTTCAAGTCCACCCTTGAGGAAATTATTTACTTCCCTTGAGTGATTTGATTCACCTTCTCTTGATTGCTTTCACAACCAATACATAAAGCAAAAGTACACATCAAAAAAAAAATCCCTTGAATTTCCAATGGCATTTAGCCAACTTATCTCAACTATAGAAGATAGTACAACTAAGGAAAACAACCAAGGTTTTCGAACCTCCTTGAAGCCAAAACATAAGACAGAATAGTCAACGACTAGGATAACCTTAGTTTTCGAAACAACTTAATTTTTGAGTACTAACACTATAATACTTGTCAGAAGACACAAAACTTTTCTTCAAAGTGAACGTGGAATCATCATTAACATCCTTATCTAAACTAAGCTCATCTCCTTTTACAAAGAAACAAATACCACATCGATATGTGCCAGAATAATAAGGTCTAGATCGCCGATCTCGACTCATGAACTATCCTAACTCGTGACCTGTAAACATGAAGTCAACTCTTCCTCAACCATAGTAGCCTCACGGTGAGTACTAGGATCAAAGAAATGAAGTGGAATTGAAATGAAATTAAAATTCTTAAAGGCAAACCCCTTAAAGTAAATGTTCTTTTGCAAACACCTCTAATCACAACAAAATTGACAAACAAAAGTCATCAAACCTAGGCAAACAAAATTGACACTACATTAAATTGGTCCCACACCTTTTGTTCAAGAACATCCTCAATCACAACAGTAAAACCAATTACTTAACATATTGAAACAACTCATCATTATCTTTATCCTTTAATATCTCAATTTGAGCCTTCCTATTAGAATAGTGATATGTGCGGTTTTTATTGTGTTTTTCCCCTTGTTTCGGGCCAATTTTATGCCTAATAGTTGTGATTCTGGCTTGATTTTAGTTCATTTGGTGTTCTTTAGCTAATTTGAAGTGTTTCGCCAAGTTTGATTGATTTCCGGCAATTTTAGAGCTTTTTGGTTTGATTTTATCATTTGCGGTCGTTATGCTCGGTTTTGGTGTGTTTTGTATTTTCAGGAGCACGGAAACCGAGGTTTGGAAGGAAGCTGGGAAGCTTGGACGGAACGAGAATTACATGTGCATGGGAATGCGTGCCAAGAAGTTATGGAAACAAGTCATGAAGAAACTATGAAGAAATAAGAAGAAAAGAAAGAAAATAAGCTATTCTAAAGACTCAATGCGCCCGCATAAAGTTACCATGCGCCCGCATTTTATTAAAAATCAGCTGAAGAAGGCTTCTGGAGGGTTGATGCGGGCGCACAAAACTCCTATGCGCCCGCATCAGCGTTTTTCCGGAAATTGTTTTTTCTTGTATTTTCTTCGTACTTTGACTTTGTAGGCCCAACTTTGGGTATTAAGGGCACGACTCTCTAGGCAAAACAACTTTATGGTTTTCATAACTTAGAATTACTCTCTTAGGTTTTAATTTAGCACTTTTTCTCTCTCAAAAATTAGATTAGGAATTAGGGTTTTGTTCTCAACAATTAATTTCAATTCAAGTTCTTCAATTTGGTAATTCTTTTACTCTTATTCTTTTTGCTTAGTTTAATTTATGCTTTTTAGTTTCAGTAGTTTAATTAATTTAATTTAATTGTTGATGTTAATTAGTTTAATTGTTAATTACTTCATGAATTTAATTATGAATTCTATAATTATGATTGCTTTGATTTTCATGTTCATGAGTGAGTAGTCATTTTTCTAGGGTTAGGGAAATCTTGAGTAATTAATGGACTAATTAACTTAGATTGTTTCAATTCCGCAATTAGTAGTTAAATTCCTATTATTGGCTTTTTCGTTTACAATTGAATTGTGCGCAGATTTAGTTGTAATCTTGGTAATTGTCGAATTTGATGCCAAGAGGTAAAAAATACCACAATAAGACCACTGAATAATAGGCGGAATGAGTCTAGGCATGAGCGAGAGCCGCTAGGTAACTTTTGAGGGAGTCTAAGTTCGAGAGAATTAGTGAGCCCTAATTTGATGATAATTGTGAGATTGAACGATCTTTGTTAGTGAAACCATTAGTTGTTCTTGGTGACCCGAATAACCCTAGACTTCAATTTATTGATTTTAATCTTCGTCATTTTCCGTAATTCATTAGTAGTTAAACAGTAGTCAGTTAGTTAATCAACATTTCTTAACCAAGGCCCTTTACACGGTTTAAGCTACTAATAGAGTTCAATTGCTTCCCTGAGGATTCGATCCTTACTTCCCTATTTACATTAGTTAGTGTTGTTTGGTTTATTTTTGATAGGTGTGCGATAGCCTCATCAAATTTTGGCGCAGTTGCCGGGGAGGCAATTTTTAATTCTGTTAGTCGGGTTTATACTGTTTTCTTTTTACTTTTCTTAGTCTCAAAGAACTATTCAGTTCTTTGGGGCTGTTTCTTATCTTTGCTCGGAGTTTCCATTGTGTGCAGGTTCATAGGTTTATGCAAAACGACCAGGAGCCTGATACTTTCATTTTCCCTGAACCCGAGCGAGTATTTCTGAAGCGGTTGAGACGTAGTAGACGCCGAATATTTCTTTCCCAATCTGTGGAGGAGACTGTTTCTGATTTGTCTCATTTTTTCGAGTTCACCTTCAACCCGTTGTTTGAAGGGTATTTAGAGGTTGAAATGGCTGCCAAAGGAGAAGAACAGGGTAGAGGACCACCACCTCCACCACCGCCACCTGCGGCCCGCTCATTGAGAGACTATTCCTTGCCTAGTACGGAGTCTATGGCTGGGAGTTATTCAATAGATACCGATGCTGCTAATTTTGAACTGAAACCGGCTCTTGTGAATATGGTTGAACGAAATCAGTTTTCAGGGACATTGAAGGAGGATCCGAATTTACACTTGCAGAATTTCCTTCTATATTGTGATACTATCAAGCAAATGAATGTTTCTAAGGATTACATTCGAAGGAGAATGTTCCCTTTTTCGTTAAAAGACAAGGCTAGAACCTGGTTGAATGATCTTAATATGGCTACATTTACTTGTTGGGAGGACTTGGCTCTTGCTTTTAAGAGGAAGTACTATCCACCACAGAGAACTGCTTTATTGAGGAGCCAAATTACTAACTTTAATCAGGAGACAAACGAATCACTCTATGATGCTTAGGNGTCACTTTATGATGCTTGGGAACGGTTTAAGGAGTTATTGAGAATGTGTCCTCATCATGGGCTTGAGAAATGGTTTCTGGTTCAATCATTCTACAATGGGTTGGGTAATGAGAGTAGAGCGTTGTTCGATTCTGCTGCTAATGGTCGATTCATGAACCACGAGGTCAATGCTGCATATGAACTGATTGATGGAATTGCCACTCATAATTCACAGTTTGGTAACCTTAGAGGGCATTCCAAGAAAGGTGGAAAACATGTAGTTGACGATAAGTATGAGAGTCTAGCTGCACAGATCAATGCCATAAGTCAGAAGCTCGACAAGATTGGTACTACAGTTCCCCCACCATCACCTGTAGCTGCACTTTCGGGATGTACTGATCCTTTCTGTGATTCCTGTGGTTCATTCGGTCATAGTTCCCAGTCATGTACCAGTTCAGTAGAGCAAGTGTGTGCCTTTCAAGCCTACAAGAACAATCCATTTTCTAATACATACAATCCGGGCAGGAAGGATCATCCATACTTTTCCTACAAGAACAATAGCAATGTACAGAATCCTCAGCAAGCTATGCCACCTCAGCAGGCACCCCAGCAGATGCAGAGATATGTACCACCACACCCACCAGGTTTCAGCAGACCACCACTATCAACGCCACCACTGCCACCTCAACCTAGTGGAGAAATTTGNGGTGAACTTTCTGAGCTAAAGAATATGATGTTGCAGATGCAGAAAAATATGGAGGCAATGCAAGCTCACAACAATCACCTAGAGACTCAGATAGCTCAGATTGCCTAATCAACTACTCAAAGGCAACCAGGCCACCTTCCATCACAACCTACACCTCCAATATCACAGGCATCATAGAATCCCCCGAGGGACCATGTCAATGCCATCACTTTGAGGAGTGGAGCTGCTTATGAAGGCCCGAAAATACCTACTGATGATGTTAAGTCTGATGTTACAGGTGGAGCTAAGAAGACCAGAGATGTGGTGATTGAAGATTTAGAGACAGTTCCAGATAAGGAGGCTGAAGCACCTAAGGAGAAGGTAGATGACACATCAATTGATACTATCCCGAGGTCACAGGTCAGATTGCCCTTTCCGAACAGGGTGACCAGGAGTAAGAATGATAATCATTTTAGTAAATTTTTAGATATTGTGAAGAATTTGCAGGTTACTGTTCCATTTACTGATTTGATAACTCAAATCCCTACTTACACTAAGTTTTTAAAAGACATTTTGAGCAGGAAACGTGAGTTGAGTGTGGTGGAGACCGTAGCACTTACGGAGGAGTGCAGTGCTATATTGCAAAACAAGTCCCCACCTAAGCTGAAGGACTCGGGAAGTTTTTCTATTCCTTGTAACATTGGCCCCCTGTTTATTGACAAGGCTTTATGTGATTTAGGGGCCAGTGTTAGTGTTATGCCTTTATCTATTTGCAAAAAGATTGATATGGGTGTTTTAAAGGTTACTAACATCACTTTGCAGATGGCAGATAGGACAGTGAAATACCCTAAGGGTATTTTAGAGGATGTCCCGGTGAGAGTCGGGAAATTCTTTATTCCTGTTGATTTTGTTGTATTAGATATGGATGAGGATGCTCATATCCCAATCATACTTGGTAGACCATTCTTACACACTGTAGGTGCTGTTATTGATGTCAAAAATGGTAGTTTGACTTTTTCTGTAGGGGATGATAAGGTCACCTTTAATCTTAATACTGCTCTTAATAGTCCTATGATGGAACAGTCATGTTACGTTATCGATGTCATTGATGAGATTGTTATTGATGATATGCCTCGATCTACTACAAAAGATCTTCTGGAGGCCGTTGTTTGTCTTGATGTTGGTGCAGGTGAAGGTACAATTGATGCCGATAATTTGGTCCAGGATCTTACTGGTGAGGAATTAAATCCGGAGGAAAGCCGGAGATTTGTTGAGTTACCCCAAGAGGTTTGTTCCGCCAAAGAGGTAACCCAACCTGAGATGAAACCCCTTCCATCTCACTTGAAATATGCTTTTCTAGATGATAAGGAGTTGTATCCGGTCATTGTTAGTGCTTCTCTTACTGATAGTCAACTTGATAAACTTCTGTCTGTACTTAAATCTCATAAGAAGGCTATTGGGTATACTATTGATGATTTGGCTGGTATTAGTCCTGATTTTTGTATGCATAGAATTCATTTAGAGGAAGGTCATAAACCTTGTATACAGAATCAACGTCTTTTGAATCCTAACATGCAGGAGGTAGTGAAGAAAGAAGTTCTTAAACTTCTAGATGCAGGTATCATTTACTCGGTACCTGATTCCCAGTGGGTAAGTCCCGTACAGGTAGTCCCTAAGAAAGGGGGAACAACTGTTGTTCGTAATGATAAAAATGAATTAATTCCTACTAGAGTTGTTACAGGATGGAGAATGTGTATTGACTATAGGAAATTGAATGTTGCAACTAAAAAGGACCATTTCCCCCTCCCTTTTATTGATCAAATGCTGGAAAGATTAGCTAAGAATAAGTATTTTTGTTATCTTGATGGATATTCGGGTTTCTTTCACATCCCCATCCATCCTGATGATAGGGAGAAAACGACTTTTACATGTCCTTATGGCACTTTTGCATATCGTAGAATGCCTTTTGGTTTATGTAATGCACCAGCTATTTTTCAACGTTGCATGATGAGCATTTTTTCTGAGTTCATAGAGTCTATTATGGAAGTCTTCATGGATGATTTTAGTGTTTACGGCTCTGATTTTGATTCATGTTTGACTAACTTGACTAAAGTTCTCGAAAGATGTGAACAGGTAAATCTGGTTTTAAATTGGGAAAAATGTCATTTCATGGTCAATGAAGGAGTAGTTTTGGGACATTTGGTGTCCGAACGTGGTATTGAGGTGGATAAGGCGAAAATACAGGTAATTGAGCAACTGCCACCTATGGTGAATGTTAAAGGGGTAAGAATTTTTTTGGGTCATGCTGGTTTTTATCGCAGGTTTATTAAGGATTTCTCTAAAATTGCGAAACCACTAACTCAATTGCTTTTAAAAGATGCTGAGTTTAAATTCACTGACGAATGTCTTGAGTCCTTTAATATGATCAAAAATGCACTAATCTCGGCACCTATTATCCAATCTCCCGATTGGAATTTACCTTTCGAGATAACATGTGATTCTAGTGATTTTGCAGTTGGTGCGGTTTTAGGTAAAAGGAGGGATAAAGTCTTACATGCTATTTATTACGCCAGTAAGACCTTGGATGAAGCTCAAGTCAACTATGCCACCACGGAAAAGGAGCTGCTTACTATTGTTTATGCATTAGATAAATTTCGTGCTTATCTTGTCGGTTCGAAAGATATTGTTTACACTGACCATGCAGCTCTTAAATATCTACATAGGAAGAAGAAAGCCAAACCGAGGCTTATTCGGTGGATTTTGTTGCTTGAAGAGTTCGATCTCGAGATTCGTGATAAGAAGGGAGCAGAGAATGTGGTAGCTGACCACTTATCGAGGATACGGTATGATGATGGGGAGATCTCTACCCCCATTGACGATTCCTTTCCTGATGAACATTTGTTTGCAGTTTGTGTAAATTCTCCTTGGTTCGCTGATTTTGCTAACTACGTTGTAGGAGGTGTCTTACCCTCTGATTTGACTTATCAGCAGAAAAAGAAGTTTTTGCATGATGTTAAGCAATACTTTGGGGATGATCCTAACTTGTTTCGTGAGTGTGCAGATGGTTTATACAGGAAATGTGTTCCGGAATGGGAAGTATACGGTGTACTTCACCATTGCCATTCATCACCATATGGAGGTCATGCTGGACCTTCCAAGACGATGTTTAAGGTCCTTGAATCAGGTTTTTGTTGGCCCACGATCCTACAGGATGCGAGAGCCTTTATTATGTCTTGTGATTCGTGCCAACGAACAGGTAATATCTCACACAGGTAAGAAATGCCTCAAACAGGTATATTGGAAGTAGAGATTTTTGATGTTTGGGGTATTGATTATATGGGACCCTTCCCATCTTCTAATGGAAACGTTATATATTAGTTCCTGTGGATTATGTTTCTAAATGGGTGGAAGCTCTTGCTACCCCCCATTGTGATTCTAATACGGTTTTGCGGTTGTTTAAGCAGGTCATCTTTCCTAGGTTCGGAGTCCCTAGAGCTGTCATCAGTGATGGGGGAAAGCACTTCCATGAGAAAAGGTTAGATAAGCTGCTGGAAAAGTACGGTGTCTACCACAGGACAGGATTGGCATATCACCCACAGACAAGCGTACAAGTTGAGGTTTCCAATCGCGAGATCAAGTCTATCCTTGAGAAGACAGTTGCAAAATCAAGAAAGGATTGGACTAACAAGCTCTATGATGCTCTATAGGCATATAGGACGGCTTTCAAAACTCCAATTGGCACCTCACCGTTTCGGTTAGTTTATGGTAAAGCGTGTCATCTTCCGGTTGAGCTAGAGTACAAGGCATATTGGGCAATAAAGGAATTGAATATGGATGCTAAGCTTGCGGGAGAAAAGCGAGTTCTTCAATTGAATGAGCTTGATGAATTCTGTTTAGCTGCATACGATAGTGCAAAAATCTATAAAGAGAAGACTAAGAGGTGGCACGACAAAAGAATCAGGAGAAGGGAATTTCAAGTTGGTGATAGGGTACTTCTAATCAACTCCCGTCTCAGGTTATTTCCTGGAAAACTGAAATCTAGGTGGAGCGGTCCTTTTACGGTTACTATGGTGAGCAAATTCGGGTTAGTTGAAGTCCAAAATGATAAAGGTGAAAAGTTCAAGGTCAACGGACAACGATTGAAGCTCTATTATGAAGGTGATGTGGTTGGATTAGTGGAAGAGGTGCAATTCTGATTCACATTGACCACTCCGGAACCACGGTCAAGCTAATGACCCTAAACAAGCGCTTCTCAGGAGGCAACCCAGCTTTCTATCCCTTTTTAACACTTTTTGTGTGTTTTTGGTGTGTTTTAGTTTATTTTCGTAATTTTTAGTTAGTTGTGTTCGTGTGTTTTTGTGTGTTTTTAGGTATAATTGAGTAACTAGAGGTTTTCGGTTGCATTCTGAAGTTTAAAATCTAAGTAAAGGCCAAGGTGAGTGAAACAAAAAAAAACAAAAAAAAAAAGAAAGAAGTGAAAACTTGTTAAGGGTCAAAGGGAAGAAAACAAAGTAATCGGGTGAAATAGGGTCGATGCGGGCGCATAAGTACTTTATGCGGGCGCATCTGACCCCCAGAACCTCAAAAAATTTTTGTAAAAATCTTGATGCGGGCGCATAAGTACTTTATGCGGGCGCATTTTACCTCCAGAATGCTGAAATATTTTCTGCAGCAGTCTGATGCGGGCGCATGGGACTTTTATGTGGGCGCATCAGACCCCCAGAAGACCCCCAAATCTCCTTCCCGCGTATGATGCGGGCGCATCTCGGCCCGAATCTTTTTATTTTTTTATTTTATTTATTTTTTATTCTCTTTTACTCCTTTTTATCTTTTCTTTCTCTCACTCCTCACCTCACATCATCTTCCTCAATCCTCAACTCCATTAAAACCCCATACTCAAAAATTTCTTTTTCTCTTATCTCACTCAATCTTCTTCCAAATCAACTCAAATTTTAACACAAGCATCCTCTCATCTCCCTCAACAAAACCCCTCACTTAATTTTCGAAAAAAAATTGCAATTCGGGGGTCACTAGAGGCGCGCAATTTTTCGTATTTTTGGGACGTTTTTGGCTAATAGTGGGCTCCTTGGGTGTTTTTTCTACTTTACCTTCATTTCATCTTCATCTATTAAGGTATGCATCTCACTTTGAGCAAGTTTTGACAAGTTTTATGGTTTTTTTTTCATGGTGTTCACATTCTAGGGTTCCATAGTTACAAATTTTAGTTTTTTTTTTTAGTTTTATGCTTATGTGATGTTAATAATTGCTTGTTTAGTTGTTATTAATTATCAATTTCAAGTTTATAGCTTGACAAATTCATGCTCTTGTGTTAGTTTGTGAACAATGTTTTGGTTAATGGTGATGATGATATTGTAGGTTTTTCATGCCAAATTTTTGCCTTAACTTGTCTTGTTAATGTCATGAAGAATCAATATTTGTCACTACTCAAATAGTTGCTAAGTGCTCGGTTCTTACTCTCTAATTCAATGAATGTTATTGCTAGATGCTACTAGAGCCTGATATTTTCCATGAGTGTTGGTTTGTTATTGAGTGAAATAAGTTGCTTTGAATTAATTTTTTGGGGTTTGGAGTGATGGCAATTGTTGCAGTTTTTGGCTTTATGATGATGGTAGTTTTGCTGAAGTTGTTGGATACCTTGGAAATTTGTTGAAATATATTGGTCTTGGTGATTTTTTTGTAGCTTCGTGGTTCTTGATTAGACTGATAAAATAGATGGGTCATGCCGAAATTTCCGCTCGACTTGTCTATTTGAGGACTTAATTACTACTTGAATCCCGCCATGTTATGTTGTTTGGTTATGATCTTCATTCATGGTTCTAATGCCTCTCTTTTCGATTTTCAGGAACCATGAGCTCTCACAGAACTTCAAGGAAGTCACAACGGACCGAGTCTTCTACCTCAGCCTCGAAAGGAAAGCAACTCACGGTCTCCAGCTCTAGAGACCCTACTTCACCAAACCGCCGCCAACAACAAGCCCAGTTTGAGAGACTCCAAAAGCGGCCCATCCGCTCCACCAGATTTTTTGACCGTAGCACCTGTGATGAGTTAGGGATCACTAACCAAGTGGTCCAGATGGCAGACAATATTGGCTGGGGTGCAAGGCTCGGAATCACTATGCCAGGACCAGATGGAATACCAATGGCACCACCCACTTACCGGGAACTCACACTGGAGTTCCTTTCTACTTTCCATTTCCGGGTTATCGTACGGAATCCTAGTAACCCGACGGCTCGAACTGGGGTGGTTAGCTTCGCTATCTTCAACACCCATTATGAGCTCCCTCTGCAACAATTCACTGAACATTTCTTCTGGGAACCCGAAAAAACACGGTTTCCATGGCTCTTGAGCCTAGCTGGTCAAACTATGAGGAGGCTTCATGGTGGCTTCGTATCACCGATGGCACTTGATAAGTTGATATTTTATATGTATTTTACCCCCGATCCCGGTTGATTCTTAGCTCTAATACGGCTCTTTTGAGCCATTTCTACTAACTTTTACTATTTCGAGTGTTTGTTGTGCTTTTTATTAGATTTTACAGGAATCGATGATTTATCGTTGCTTTCCGAGCCTTTTGAAACACTTGAAGAAGTTAGTGAAGAGTTGAAGTCAATTTGGGAAGCTAAACCGAAGACTAGAAGTGTTAAAACGAAGAATTAAAGAGGAAATTAAGGAAGAACGAGCAAAAACCGAAAACGAAGCAGAACAAGCCACTCGCCCGGGTCGAGGCTGTGCGCCCGTGTGAGGGCTGCACGTCCGGGTGGTCCGGGCGGGTGGCTCTGAAGGCCCAAATCAGCGTTTTCCCCTTGTTTAGCCTAAGTACTTAAGTGTTTTTCCTCCTAATTAGTGAATTACGCCTCTTTAGACTTTGGAATCCTAGTTTACTCTAAAAATTCTCTCAAAGTGTAGAACTATATTCAATCATTCAATCAATAATATTCAGGTTCTATTTTATTCTCAATTCTTGTTCTTAGTTATGTTTATTATTATTTTTAATTTATGTTCTTAATTTTTATAGTTTTATGTTTAGATTTAATTCTCTTGATTGTTGTTAGTTTTGTTTAGTTTAATCATGTTTAGTATTTTAATTACTTTTATTGTTTTAGTTTCTGTTTCTTTAATTATGAGTGAGTAGTTCCTTTTCTAGGACTAGGGAATCCATGNTATTGTCAATTATTATTGCTTTCAATTAAATACTGGCCAGGTTTAGTTGTTAGTTTGATATTGTTGAAATCGATGCCGAGAGGTAAGATTACCACAATTAGATCATAAGGACAATAGGCAAAACGAGTCTAAGTGAGCGAGAGCCATTAGAGGAGTTTTGAAGGGGACTAGATTCGAGAGAATTAGTGGACCTTAATTCAAGGAAATTGATAATATAATTAATTATTTGTGTGCAAATTCACTGGTTAATCTGTGGTGAACCGATGTCCTAGGTTTAGTCATTAATTAAATTCTCTTAATCAATTTAGCTCTAATTTTAGTTAATTTCTTAGTCACAATCGTCACTCAAAGGCCCTTTACACGGTTTAGACTTTTTAGAACTAATAGGTTTAATTGCTTTCCTGTGGATTCGATCCCTACTTCCCTAGCTATATTAGTTAGAGTGGTTAGGTTTATTTTTGATAGGTGTGCGATAGCCTCATCAGCACTACCCCCTATGCCTCAACTACAAGCAAAGCCTCGGAAGTCCAGCATGCAGCTCTTTGATATTTCCTCCGCTTTGTTGTCTACTGTTTATTTTCCCGAGGGGAGCTGGGGGCAGGTTTACCCGAAAGGGCTCAGATTATTATGGTTAGCTACTGAGGGTTCCCACCTCCGAGGCCGAGACTATAACTACGGGTTCTTCCTTGCCCGCAGATTTGCTGAAATTGCTGAAGGTGCCACCAACACAGGGGTCATCTACTGTGGGGGCATGATCACTTGGCTGGCTTACCAGTTGGGCCACCGGGAGAACTTTGAGGGTTTGCAACCTGTTGAAGAAAACCCGTTGATGGATATCCCCTCCCTACGGACTGCCGGGTTTTGCAGGACATACACTAGGGGTCGGCAGGAACGCCTAGTATGGAATGTCCGGGAATTATCTTGGTGCTACCTCCCCAATGCTTTCACCTCCACCTATTACCTTGATCACCCTGAGGGCGTGAACCCCTGGAGGATCCCACCAGATCCTATCCCACTGGTCGAGAGGACGGATGCAGAGAAGAGGGCCCTTAGAATGGCCCAAGTAATGCAGCAAGCAGGGGCTGTCCCTCAGGAGGACATTTCTCACCATCCAGCTCCGCCACCACCTCCTCCTCAGGGCGCTTTCGACATGACCCCACTGATGAACCGCCTGGATGAGATGCATGCTTATAACACTCAGCGGTTCGATCAGATCGACCAGCAATTCGAGTACTACAGACATCGGTTCGACAGGATAGCTGATAGTGTCCGTGGCCTCCGAACTGATATGGACCACCTGCAGCGGGTCCAGTGGAGAGAGCACCTGCACCATGTCAACTCGGGTAACGTGCGGCCATTTCCTAACCATCCTAACTGGCTACCCGAGTATGATCCAAATGTGGACCCCACCTCCTACCCACTTCATCATTACTACTCCCAGTGTCCACCTTAGGGTGGGCCCGGCCATCAGTAGGACGGTCTGCAGCTTTTCTTCCCCACCACATTTTTCTTGATTATGTATCCCGGGATGGGACAATGTTCGGCTTGGGGGGTGATTAGTTACTCTTGTATAGGTTGTAATTAGTTGTATTCAGTTAGTTTAGTGTTCTCAAACTTTTCTTTTTGGAGTTGGTTTTGTTTTCCTTTTTCTTTTTCCCTTGCAGGTGTGACCTTTGGAGCGGAACTAGGAAGGGACGTCTGATATTGGATTTACGGTTTTAGTTGAGTTGCATTGGGTTAGATGTTCCTAAACTCCGCCCTCCTTTTGCTTGTCCTTGGTGTTTTGGGGATAGTTGTTTAGCCTTAGGATTTATTGCTTTCTAGTGTAGTTCTTACTGCTTTTGTAGGACTGTTACATGGTTTGTACCGTCCATTAGGGGCGGGAGTTTACATGTAACCAAAAAAATGTACTACTTTCTTAGTTTAGTGTAGTTCAGTTTTAGAAAGAAAGTTCTTATTGTGATTGGCTAGCTGCTCGTCCCAGTTTTGTTGTTTATGAGATTTGACTTTTCAAGTACCCTTGTGCTTAAATTTTTGAAAACTTCATGATGTTTGTATTCTGATAAGTTTACTGATGAGGCTATCGCACACATATCAAAAATAAACCTAACCACTCTAACTAATATAGCTAGGGAAGTAGGGATCGAATCCACAAGGAACCAATTAAACCTATTAGTTCTAAGAAGTCTAAACTGTGCAAAGGGCCTTTGAGTGACAATTGTGACCAAGAAATTAACTAAAATTAGAGCTAAATTGATTAAGGAATTTAATTAATGACTAAACCTAGGACATCGGTTCACCACAGATTAACCAACGAATTGCACACAAATAATTAATTAGATTATCAATTTCCTTGAATTAAGGTCCACTAATTCTCTCGAATCTAGTCCCCTTCAAAACTCCTCTAATGGCTCTCGCTCACTTAGACTCGTTTTGCCTATTGTCCTTATGATCTAATTGTGGTAATCTTACCTCTCGGCATCGATTTCAACAATATCAAACTAACAACTAAACCTGGCCAGTATTTAATTGAAAGCAATAACAATTGACAATAGGAATTCAAGTACATTAGTAGTTAACCTAATATTTATGAGCAAAACATCACCAATTAATCCATGGATCCCCTAGTCCTAGAAAAGGAACTACTCACTCATAATTGAAGGAACAAAAACTAAATCAATAAAAGTAATTAAAATACTAAACATGATTAAACTAAACAAAATCAACAACAATCAAGAAATTAAATCTAAACATAAAACTATTAAAACTAAGAACATAAATTGAAAATAATAATAAACATAACTAAGAACAAGAATTAAGATTGAAATAGAACCTGAATATTATTGATTGAATGATTGATAAGAATTCTACACTTTGAGAGAATTTTAGAGTAAACTAGGGTTCTAAAGTCAAAAGAGGCGTAAATGACTAATTAGGAATACAAAGCTTTAAATACTTAGGCTAAACAAGGGGAAAAACATGCGAAATCCTCCTTCAGAGCCACCCGCCCGGAGGGTCCGGGCGTGCAGCCTTCACCCGGGCGCATAGCTCCGGTCCGAGCGGATGGCTTGTTTGCCTTCGTTTCTCGGTTTTTGCTCGTTCTTCCTTAATTGCTTCTTTAATTCTTCGTTTTAACACTTCTAGTCTTCGGTCAAGCTTCCCAAATGACTTCAACTCTTCACTAACTTCTTCAAGTGCTTCAAAAGGCTCGGAAAACAACGATAAATCATCGATTCCTGTAAAATCTAATAAAAAGCACAACAAACACTCGAAATAGCAAAAGTTAGTAGAAATGGCTCAAAAGAGTCGTATTAGAGCTAAAAATCACTCTGGATCGGGGGTAAAATACATATAAAATATCAACTTATCATTTACTTATGTGATTTGCCGGGCATGACCTTGTCTTAATTTGCTAGCATTCCTTGTATTTGTCAACTCTGTCTAACCTTGCTTGGGTCTTGGACTTGAACTGTGTTAGCGGGAGGATTTGAGCCACTTTTAATCTTATAGGCTACATTAAATTGCATTCTTTTCATGTGTGCTTAGTTCCTGGTGCATTTATGATCTTGGGTTTGCCATTGGACTTGAGTAGCTTTTGATTGAGGTTTTGTTGCATGTTGCGCATAATAAGAGGCATTCAATTGTTTTTAGAGCTTTCAGATACATTATTAGGATTTTCATGCTGAACACTTTTTCCCCTTGATCCTGTGTTTTCCTAAGCCTATACCCCTCACAAAATTTAACCGCATTACAACCCTTTTTGGCCTTGGTGTTTGATGACGTGTTGTATGCCCAAGCTTGGCTTGGGGGAGTCGCATTGTGGTTTGTTGTGGTTATCGATTGTTGTGATGGTGTATTTGGAGGATTTGGTGAAATTGTGAATTTTTTATGTACAGAAGGTTCTATAAGTTTCACATTAAGGCTCTGCGTACCAATGACTGGAATTGTGTTTTAAAACACAATGCGTTGGTTTGTAAATGTGATTTGGAGTCCAGTTATGTACGTGTGATGGTTTGGTCTTAATGGCTAACTATTAAGAGTCGTGAAACTAAAGTGAAATGAAAAAAAAAAAGGCAATGAAATTGAAAGAAAAAAGAAAGAAAAAAAATTGAAAAAAGGAAGAAAACAAGTTGAAATTGAAGTGGATGAATGAAAAGCTTGAATTTGGTTTATATTTGTGCTTTGAATGAAAATAAAGGTGTGAAGTGAATGAAAATTGAAAAGTTTGGTTTGATTCGGTTGGAATTGGATGATGGGAGACATTGATATTATTGTATGATATGTTGATGAGTCTCCGATGTTTTATATGCGTATACCCCGCAATTCAGCCACATTATCCCAAATTTATCTTACCCTTCACCCTAGCCCTACATTACAAGCTTATAAAGTCCTCTTTGCTCTTCATGTGCATGCTTTGGTTGATTGTGGAAGAGTCCTTTGGCAAGGTCGTAGAGTATTAATTGCATTTCGAGTCGACTTTAGGATTGAGTGTATACCTTTAAACACTTGCATGAGGTGTGAGATGTGGATTTGGGTTCCTCAAAACTTGCATTTAAACACTTTATTGCATTTGCATTCCGAATATGGTTGGGCGTTGAGGGTGAGCTACATCATTAGATGCTCAATTGTGTGAAGTGACAACCCGTGAGCTACTCTAGTCGTCGATCCATTAAACTTGTTTGGTTGGCTTTGTTTGACTTTTGCTTAGGAATGTGCAGCAATTAACTTGCTTTGATCTTAGTAAACTCGGATGGGTCCTTGAGTTGTGATGCATATGATTTTTATGGGGTGAAAGTCATTTCGTTATCTTTGCTCGGGACGAGCAAAGGCTTGGCTTGGGCAAGTCATGAAGAAACTATGAAGAAATAAGAAGAAAAGAAAGAAAATAAGCTATTCTGAAGACTCAATGCGCCCGCATAAAGTTACCATGCGCCTGCATTTTATTAAAAATTAGCTGAAGAAGGCTTCTGGAGGGTTGATGCGGGCGCAAATAGTGACCTTCACCCTTCCAAAGAAAACTCTTATAGTCTAGGAAACAACCCTCTTCCAAACTACAAAACAAACAGTTCTATATAAAAAAAGTTCGGTGGCTAACAAACAATCTTTACTACACTTAGCTAACCACATAACAACAACCAACTAAAGCACTTAATAAATGAATGAAGGAAGAAACAAAATCTATCCTACATGCCCAAAAACTCCCTACTCAAGCTCACCACATGTGATTAAAGCAATAACATATAGTACATACCTTAATTCCTCGTGTACCTGCACAATTGAACAAACAAAACTCTTTTTCCTTTTGAAATTTCTATTTTATTAAACTTTTACTTTTGAAAACCTTTTATTTAAAGTAATTCTAAAATTAGAAACTGCTTTTCCAAAAAATTTCCTAAAAAGGAAATTATAAAACCAATAAATAATTAATAAAGTAATCAAATAAATAATTAATTACTCCAAGACCTTAAAAAAATAACTCTAAAACGTTTAAGACACTTTCCTATAAGGAAACATGTTGGGTACCCTATTTCTTGTAATAAAACGGTTTTATTTCGAAAACTAAGCTCTGGTACCACTTTGTAACACCTTGGAAAAAAGTACCTTTTTCTAAAACCAGTTTCCAGTCCTAGCATTTACTAAAAACCTGAAACTTCCAGAATATTACGGCCACCGTGTGGAAACGGCTATGGCAATTATCAAAGCTGCTACAGCGGAAGACACTAAAAAAAACATTTCAAAACTACTCAAAGTCAACTTCAAAAACATTAAGTCAAACCATTTGAAAACTCTTACAACTTCGGAACCTTAATGGCCCTTAAAACCAAATGAAAGTAAAATTGTAAAACAATGTTAGTCCAACATCAAAAGAGATAACATCCACAACCAAAGTTACTAACAAAACTACTACTACGAAAGCACGACAAGAACGCTCTGCACTCAATCCCAGCATGATTGACATATGACCTCCTAGACCTGTTGCTTTCTCTTTATTCAAGACTTACTACTCGCCATCGAAATGGGTCATCATAGGGCCAAGATCAAAGATTAGGCCATGCATACAAAAGCACATAATCAGCAAAGCTGAGTACATAAACACTAAAAGACTATGCAGCACACTAGCATAAACCTAGGCAAGAGCATAAAGCAATAAACACGTATCTTACCATTCCTGCAATGTACCTGCAACACTTGGTTAGAATAAACCAATTTAATTTATTTACTTAAGTTGGAATTCGCATCGAACGGGTTTCCTCCTATAAACAATCTCCCTATCGGGCACCAGTTGGGGAGCAACTCCCAAAAGGTATTACCTATGTCACACGAGGTGACGGATATCCAGCGCATTAATAATAAAAATAAAGAGTACAACGTCTTGTACCCCAATTAGGAGATAAAAGAACATCAGTCTAGTAACCCCCCCCCCCCTCCCAATTGTTCATACTCAAGGTATATACGTTCCAAGAGTTTTGGTGCGAATCCTCTTTCACCTTACGTAATTATCAGGTTACTTGAAAATGTGAACAAACAACACACAAACAAATAACCAAAATTGCACACAGACATGTAACTTCTTTTTTAAGTAACCTCTTTTAGTGAACACTTGTTTTAAACCTTCTTCTTTAACTATTCCACACATAAACTGTGAGTGGATCAAACTTCCTTCTATACCACACATTATACTGTGAGTGGCTATTAATAAAATGAATGCCCATACTTTACTTGAAAACGTGAACATTGTCACAACTATGCTATAAATATGCAAAATGTTGCTCAACTTTGAAAATAACTCTGCTATGCTTTAATTCTTGCAAAATATGACTACTTATATGTCCATAAGGACTCATGTTCAACATGAAATAAATTAAATATACTATTTCCATAAGAGGAATAAACTTGTAGTCATATAGTCAACAAACTACTAACACATGTAAACATATAAGGAACCTCTCAACATGCATGAAAGCATACTTGGCTACTAAGAAATCTATAACATGAACATATACATCTCCGAGCATGATACTACGTCCATGAACCATCCTTTAGTACTTACGTACCTTGTAAAATAACGGTGATTTGCCACCACTTCACTAGAACTCGCTTACTCTGAAGCTTCCTACATTAACAAAGGCTTAAACTAATTAAAACCCTCGTTTACCAAATTTTCCAGCAGGTTAAACACCCTTTAAAACGTCTCAAAACGTCACATAATGACCTATAAGACACCACTAACAATACCATGCATCATCCATAATATATCCTTCTTAAAACATCCTTTATTCGCACTTAGAATAAATTTTCAGCATACTTAGATGCTTAAAAACACTTTAAAACGCCTTTAAATTTATTATTACCACCTTACTTAATTTTCGGAAACTTGTTTAAGCTTTATAAAACCTCAACATATATTTTATGTCACTTTAGAAAAGTGGAAAGCAATTTAGAATAATCAAAACTCCATGAAAAACCTTAAAAACAACATAAATCAATCATACAATGTAATACTTAACTTATATGATCAATTCATGCTAATTTCATACTTTAAAACCCTAATTATTCACTTTATAAAATCTGGACAGCATGTAAAACATGCTTAAAATCACTTTTAAACTTCATGAAACATACTAAAAATCATATGTAACGTTATAGAATCAACATGTGTTCATACTAGCATAATATAAACACTTAAAACTTATTTTAACTTGCTTTTATAAAATTTTCAGATTTATTAATTAACTTTAAACACATGGAAAACTCATAAAAACATCATAATTTCATCATAAAACTCTTTTGCAATCTACTAACATCATAATGAAACCAACCTATGCTTTAGTATAATTTTTCATAAGCCAAAACATGTTCATAATATTTATTCTATTGAATTTCATGATTATCATAATTTGGACAGCAATTTATTTTATGTTTAAAGCCTTTAAAAATCAATCTAAACTTCATAAAATCATCATAAATTCACCCAACAACAATTCATGATCATAATATTGAAGTTTAAATCATTAAAACTCATAAAAATCAAGAATTTCATTACTTTATAAACCCTAATCTAAAATTTCATGAACAACAAATTAATTCATACTTTAAAACGAGTCATAACTTCATAAAACATAACTGAAACTTATAAAAACATGATTAATCATAAATATAAACATGAATTTGCAAAATTAAACAAAAAAGAAAGAAGAATTTTTTTTAATATTAGGTTCGAAAATTACCGAAACAAGGGGGAGAAGCAAGGCTGGCGAGGGTGGCCAATGGACGGCGGCAGGCGGCGGCGACCAGGCGAAACTTGGTCTGCTACTCTCATTTTCTATGTAATGGGATATTAGCTCCAACGAGGGCACAAGAAAAGGTTTTTTTTTTCTTTTTCCTTCGGAAAAACGAACACCCCAAATTTTTTTTTTTTTGTGTGTTTTGCTTTAGGATTTTAGAGAAAGATTAAAGGTATGACTTTTGGGTGTTTAAGGCTATTTATAGAGCCACTAACCAGAATTTTCTGATTAGTTTAGGTTTTTAAATGGGCTTTATGGCTTAGAGTAGAATTGGGCTTGTTTTAAAATAATATAAAATACCCATTTAAAACCCATTATTTTTAAAACTCCGAAAACCCTTTAATAAATTCCAAAACACTTTAAAATAATTTAAAACTCTTATAAAACTTTCAAAAACTTATTGAAATAATTTATAAACCTTTTTTTAAATATTTAATTCATCTAAACAATTATTAAAACTTGTTTATTTAAATAATAAAATACTTAAAATATACTTTATAAATACGGATTACGTAAAAACTCCTCAAAAACACGGGGTATTACATTCTACAACAACTCTAAACTAACTTTCTATATTGAAAACTTGTCCAAAACATTCCCTATATGGTCTCTATTCAATTCCATACTTTACTTTAATTTTTCTATTGCAAAATACTTGATTTTCAGTAATTTTCCAAAAATGGCAGCTTTGTAATCCTTCTTAAAATCACTATAAAACCTTTCTAAATATCATGTTTTGATCATAAAACACTATAGTCATGTCCTAAGATCAACATACAATACTTAGATGCATTAAAAATAATTATAACTTACTATATTACATGTTACTATTTAATTGGGCATAAATAAGTGTTAATAAAAATTTAGAGCTTTGTTTATTCATCTAAAACTTATTAAAAACTCATAAAAACATCATAAATTCGTCATAAAACTCTTTTACAATCTACTAACATCATTATGAAACAAATTTATGCTTTAAAATAATTTTTCATAAACAAAAACATGTTCACGATATTTATACTATTGATTTTCATGATTACAAGATTTGGTCAGCAATATAATTTATGTTAAAAGTTTTTAAAAATCAATCTAAACTTCATAAAATCATTATAAGTTCACCCAACAACAATTCATGATCATAATAGTGAAGTTTAAATCATTAAAACTCATAAAAATCAAGAATTTCATAATTTTATAAACCCTAATCTAAAATTTCATGAACAACAAAGAAATTCATGCTTTAAAATAAATCATAACTTCATAAAAACATGATTGAAACTTATAAAAACATGATTAATCATAAATATAAATATTAATTTGCAAGATTGCATCAAAAAGAAGGGAAGAAATTTTTTTTTATAGAAGTCTGAAAATACCAAGACAAAGGGGAGTGAAGGGTGGTCGACGGCAGGCGGGCGGCGGCAGGTGGGTCCGGTGAAGCTCCGGCAAGGCAAAAGCAAAATCCCTTTTATTTTTTTTCTTTCCTTCGGAATTTCCGAACCAAGAAAAAAAATTTGTTCGAACTTCCCCCTTTTTTCGTTTTTTTTTCTCTTTGTAGATTTTGGAATCCTAAATCACCAAGTTGCAAAATAAAACTGAAAATTTGGGTTTTAAAGTGTATTTATAGGCCCCAAAGTAGGATTTGGTGTAATCCCACAAATATCCTTAATATTTGAAATTACTTTTATGCCCTTGTTTTAATATATTTTAGGAAACTCTACAAAATTCTATTTTTAGAAACATTT
Source organism: Suaeda aralocaspica (assembly GCA_016808085.1). Taxonomy (NCBI): domain Eukaryota; kingdom Viridiplantae; phylum Streptophyta; class Magnoliopsida; order Caryophyllales; family Amaranthaceae; genus Suaeda; species Suaeda aralocaspica. The sequence goes on from PYUH01000047.1 coordinate 1,449,744, forward strand.
CAAAATATTTAATAAAACATAAAAATTATTTAAAACAAAAAATAATTATTTTAATTAAAATTTATTTAAAATCTTTTGTTTAATATTCTTATTGAATATAATTTCTCAATAAAAATATTAAAAGCATATGTATAAAATACGAAAATAATTCCTTAAAATACATAAAAATATGAGGTATTACAGTCTTACCTCGATTAGAAGTAATAGATTACTATTTCATACAACTCTCCCCATTGTTCATACTCACGGTATATACGTTACAAGAACTTTGGTGCGAATCATCTTCCACTTTACGTGATTACCAGTTTGATAACTTGTTGTGACACGCATGCAACAACATATATAAATAACAACATAACACAATAACACGTGTATCACCATATTAATTAGTATTTATTTATTAATGATCATATTTGTTGTTCCTTAACTTTTTTTCCTTGTCGACACATTAAACTGTGAGTGAATTAACCTGTCTTCCTTATCCACACATTAAACTTTGAGTGAAAAAAATTTCCTTTCTTGACCACACATTAAATTGTGAGTGGATAATTTTTATTTGCTCAATAAATATCCCCTCCTAGTAATCATATGAGTAAATTTCACAAAATAAGCTTTCTTTCTTGAATAGCATGATAAATGGCAAGTAATTATTTACTTGATTTCTTCTTTTATGAACATGAAAATCAATACTCCTTGATTATTTTAATGTCATGGTTTCCATAACTAAACTCTAGAATAATTTCCATAGATATAACATAATCTCATAACTTCCATAATTAATTAACTTGATTAATATTATGGAAATAAAATCTTGAAACCAAATAAAATATTATCATGATCAAAACCTTCTAAAAATAAGAAGATGCATGTCATCATGCATAAAGAACTTTTGACAACATGCAATTATCATGTCAAGAAGATCAAACAACATTAATTTCATAACTATTTCAAGAATTCTAACATGAATAATCACGGCTTAAGAAAGGACAGGAACAACTCTTAAGTATGATACTATGCACATGGAACCGCTCCTTGTACTTACGTATCTTGTATAACGTTGGTGATCAAGCACAACTACTAGAATTCGCCAATTTAAAGTCTCCTACAGAACAAGGTTTATAACCCAATTAAAACCCTCCTTATCTAAAATTTACAGCAACATTAAACTATTTAAAAGTGATCAAAAAGTATTTAGAACACCTATTATATCACCTCTAATCAAAATAATTACTCATGTTCATAATATTGTTTAAAATTAATTCATGACATTAAAATTACTATTCTTTTATGGCAAGTTTTATTATATTGTTGTTATACATTACTCAATTAATTCCTTTTCGAAAACCTTTAAATTTCATGACTTTATTAAAATTACAGCAATATAATATTGTTTAAAAACCTTTACTAAAATCACTTAAACTTCATGTATTAAATATAAAACATTATAACTATGTCATATGATCATTATTCAACAGATTTATGGATTAGAAACATAAGCTCATAAATTTTTACATGATTATTAACTCTTAAATAAAACTCGTCATTCCTTTAATAAATTTACAGCAATATTAAATTCTTTAGAAACCCTTTTTAAATACTTTAAACTTCATGATTTAAGCATAAAACATCATAACTATAACATATAATCATTATATGATAATTTTATGCATTACAAACATGATTATTAATAATTATAGCATGATCATGAACTCATAACTAAAATTTGTCATGCTTTTAAAAATCTTCCAGCAATTCTTTTTCACTTAAAAACCTCTTAAAAACATTCTAAACTTTATAAATTACCATAAAGTATTGCTACAAGTCTACAATAACTTATGATCATAATATAATAATATTTATAGGCCCAAAATTAGATTTTTCTAAATTACTAAAATACCCCCAATGATGGAAATTACATTTATGCCTTGTTTTAAAACAATTAAGGAAACATTCTTAAAACCCGATTTAAAAACTTTTTAAAAACTTTAATAAATATTAAAATGTTATAAAATACTTTATTAAATTTATAAAACCTCAAAATAAATATTTTTCCTCTTCAATTAATTATATTCCTGTTATATAATATATGTATTTAGTGGATGCCCATTATACCCCTATGATTATTCTAGTATATTCTAGATACTAGGTGTATAATTCTCTAAGGAAACCCTAATTGTTTCCCATGTCTATATATGTATGTACTCCCTTATGATTTAATAATATGAATACAGATCTATTCTGTCCCACAAATACTCTCTACTACTTAAACCCTATTTTCTATAACACGTTATCAGCACGATGAGCACCAGACCCTTAGCAACTGAGCGGGGCAAATATTGTGTTTAAGGTTAGTATTTATGTTAATATTAAATTCTAATGTGTACATTAATTTTACAAATCATGCGTGCAATGGTCTTGCTTGATTACTCCTAAATTTGTACTCAAACTTTATACAAACTCATGGATGCATTAAACAGTTAAATTCCACAAAAAAAATAAAATAAAATAAAATAAAATAAAATAAAATAAAATTGTTTGTTTGTTTCAAGATTTCTTTTGTTCTGCAAGTGTTGCATATACATAGGCCTTTTGTGTGGTACTCCGCATATATTATAATATTCTACTATTACTAAATTCTAAAGCTATGTTCTGCAATTGTGTATAATTTCGGATTAATAATTAAAAGCTTGGACCTTTAATGGGAATCCTTGATTTTGACCCATACATCTGAACAACTAATCTTTGTTTATCTATTATCTTTTTTTATAATTGAGTATCTTGATTGCAATCAATAATTTGTATACTATTTTTATTGATTATTGAAATATTTCATGCAATATGCTAGCAAATCGACTTGATAATTTACGGTGACATCCTTCTTGGATGTTGATTAATTTGGCATTGATTAATATTTAGACTATAAATAACAATAATAATAATAATAATAATAATAATAATAAATAAAAAAAAGGGAAATTCATTGATGAGTCGATCATAGAATCNATCTTTTTTATAATTGAGTTTCTTGATTGCAATCAATAATTTGTATACTATTTTTATTGATTATTGAAATATTTCATGCAATATGCTAGCAAATCGACTTGATAATTTACGGTGACATCCTTCTTGGATGTTGATTAATTTGGCATTGATTAATATTTAGACTATAAATAATAATAATAATAATAATAATAATAATAATAATAATAAATAAAAAAGGGAAATTCATTGATGAGTCGATCATAGAATCTTATACTAACAACTAGATTGTCTTCTCAATTATGACTTATGAGTTGATCGGAGTAGTAATTAGATTGTCTTCTCAATTATTCCCTCTTTATCGACCATATTCTCTCTTTATTTTGTATTACCTTTAAAATACTCTTTGCAAAATATGGTTAGCTGTCAATAAGTTTTTGTATTAATTAGCATATGGTATTTAGATATACTTACAATAAGGATTCTCTTGTCGCATTAATAAAATCTCGCATAATAATATACTACCATATTCAATTATCTTTGTAGCCTTCTATATGGATTCATATTTCGCTCCTTTATGTATTCTTAACTAGAATTTTTCCCCGGACAATGCCTCGGGTCGACTACAATAATTATCAAATATGCTTTTGTTTGTTAAAATAACAAAACAACTATAAAGGACTTGGGATAAAAATAGAAATGGATGTTTTGGTGCAAGTGAATAAACGATACAAATCAAAAGCTCATACCATATGATTATAATACTTTATTATTTATTACTTTGAAATATAAACATCAAATTTATTATGGATTGTGGTTAAACTTTCACGCTTCGTTTCAAATGTCATGAGTTCGATTCCAATAGCTACGCATGGTCTGTATTGTCAATTCATGGCAAGCTCCACACCCTTCAGTGATTGAGCTTCTATCTAGGGGCTGTGAAACATATTGAATTTTAGAAATTGTTACCCTTTTTGTTATGATACATCGATATGCATGTATGTATGAACCTTTGCTTACAAATTATTATTGGTGCCCCGGTAGTTCGGGCAAGAATAAGGCAACTACTGTGGAGTAGTAGAAATTTAGCTAGTAATTAAGGTGATACTTTAAAAATTGACAATACCCAACTATCACTAACAAAATTTCATAATTCTACTCACATGATAGTGATTTGCCATCCATACTTCATCTTTTATGAGCTTGGAATTAACAGATCCAAACCAATGAGATATTTGTATTTTCGCTCGAGATTGACATTATTTTGTATATTAGTTAAGATATCAATTGACGTCCATGCTAGCTCCTATATTTCTTATTTTGTATAATGGTCTTCTCATGCCAGTTACAATTAGCATAAATAAGTATCATTATTGTTGTTTTAAGTTGATATGGAGAGTTAGAATAACATATAATTGTCATGATTCTAATAGTTAATTATTAGATGTGATATTAATGCTGAGTGTGGATTTTATTCAATTATACTACGAATATGATTTTAGAACATATATAAAGTAGGATTATAGAATAATTATCACTTTGATCATGATATACTTGTAGATGGTCCTAAGTTTCATAGTTTATTTTGTAAAGGATCATAACCTTCAAGAGTGATAGGATGACGAGCTCGTTAGCATATCTACTCTATTAAATTCACGTAAGTTCATAAGAATGACAAACATCAATACATTATACATAATATTCATTTGAACGAATAGTTTTTATGAGTTTTAGAAATTGAGTATGATATGATATTATGAGAAACTAAGTTGAAAAATGTATTCATCATGCCCATAATTTTGAAGATTTTTTAGTATAAACATTTATATATTTGGGCAAGACCAAATGATGAGAGTTTTATAGAATATTTTTTTAGTTGAAACATGACATTGCCAAAAGAATGTATGGCTTAAGAAGCATACAAGATTTAAAAGTTGTTGGATTGATTTCATACCCCAATATACAAGGTTTGGGGGGAGATATTATTATTTCATGAATTATAAATACATTGATGGTCAGTTTGGTACCTATAATGATAAAGGTGGCCACATGATAGTTAAAGTGTTAGAATGACATCATCTTAAAGATGGATATGAATAAATGTCATAATTACTATCAATTAAAGTGCTCTAATTGAAATTAATGTCATCCCAGAAGGACAACACAAGTTGCTAATGAACATAAGACGTCTAAAGTGTGGTAGACTAATGAGTTCTAATATGAAGAAAAATGATACGTTATGACAAATTTTCATTAGAATATTTGTAGTAAAATTGATAATACCAAGATATAAATACTTAGAAGAGTATAAATGTCCAATTGGTATATGAAATCATGCTAATAATAATCAATGCTCTAGCAGAGTATAAATAATAATTATGCATAAGGTATTAGTCTGCCAAGAAAGAAACACTTGCTAGTGTCCTTATATCACATCATATTAATAACCATAGCCATGCATGCATGAAGTAAGTATAATAAAGTGATCACTATTGTTTGAAAACTGACCTGAATTTAGAAAGTAATGGATGTGATAATTCAATTAGGCCATCCGGGTTTAATGTATAATCACCGTAATGGAAACCTGAAATTTCAATTTGATATGAATAATGTGCTGACGCTCTCTCATGTTAGATATGTAAATGTTTTGAATGGTAAGACATAATTAACGAGCATTGATATTGAGCTTTATTTGGATTGTGATTTTTAAGAAAATTTCAAGAAAATATAAAGTTATTTTGAACAACTTTGGATATAATATGTAATGGGTGACCAGAAGTTCACTAAAATAGCTTATATGTTGTTCTTATTATGTGACTAAAGGCTTATCAAATCACTTGTATGTTAACATGTTGAGTAAGTTAAAACTCATTATCAAAGTCATTGGCAATCCAAAAGATCACCATTGAGTGGAGTACATGCGTATAAGCTAAATCATGATATAACAATCATTTTTATTGGGGCGTTGAATGTCAGCACACAGAATAAACCGACAATGCACAATAATGTTCTCCCCATTGTCATTAACTCAAAAGAGAACGTTTATGATGAATTTATAAACAAATGTGTGATGTACATCATAAGTTAGAGAAGAGTGGTTTTAATTGATTAATATTGTTCTCCAGAAGAGACAAATAGTTTGTTGAATATATCTCTTCTAAGCGATGAAATTTGTTAATAAATCTTCTATTGGATGAAATATTAGTGCACATGAAATTATACACTAAGTTGGTTAAGAATATGATACCCCTATATTGAAAATTTTACCAACTTAGGGGGAGAAGAATTGGGATAGTTGGCAAATTATTAAATTATAAAGTGATGATCCCTATAATGACTATTTGAGATATTATTGCCAACTTTTGTCTAATATTATCAAGATATGTTGCACATCTATGGTTTGATTTGTATTCAGTTATGTCTCATGTTACATACCGTTAAAGATACATTTTGGTCATATATGTGTATACATTGAGATAAATCTTGCCAATAATACTTGAATCACTACACCTGAAGTGTAGTTGTATGATCGGCTCCAAAATAAATATGAAATATATGGCAAGAAAGTGCAGTTGACATATTGAAAGTGTAATGGTAATTAAGCCATAATGTATGCCCGGAAGTGGTATAGATATCTGAATTATAACAGATGGCCTATGATATAAGAACGAAGATGTTATAATTGACTAATGGTACCAATGGGAAATGTATTCAGATATCATTGTAAAATAGCATGCAAATTATATCTTGAAAAATGTGATACCGGTATATGATGGAACCAATGGATTATATGCATATGCAAAAGTAGTGGATTTGAGAATAGGGATCTGAAATAAAAGTCCCATTTTATGTCGACATATTGACAATGATCAGAGATAATCATGGACTTGGAGTCCAACTAAAGATGCATAATGATGATCATTAAGGACTAGAAGTCCAACAATGGATTTTGAAATTCACATTGTACAATGTCTTGCATTTTTTAATTTACATTATGTGCATGTGTGAGTCGTAGATAAACGCATATTTATTACATGTCAAATAGTGATTAGATGCATCACTCATTATATACGTAGTATATGTTTTATGCTCAAAATCTTGTCCATATAATTTCACATCTCATCATATTACATGTACTAATTTTATACAAAAATTGTGATATACGTAAAATTTTGTCCATTATAGTAAGATGTGTTACAATAGTATGAAGATTACACTAAAAATTTTACACTCCAATGAGAATATATTTGTGATGAATTATACAGATGGAGGCGTTTTAATAGCATGTTGTGAATTATGCATAAAAGTTTCAGAAGAACTTGTACAGAAACATATTCAAATATCTAGGCTTCAAGTTCTATACGAAATATTTTGAACACCTCAATGGACAATGGTGACATTATTATCAAACTCCTGAAGAGTTTAAGACTAAATTAACAACACTCAACCTGAAGTTTGAGTATGTGGTGCTATTCAGAATCTTATGTTCATTTGAGAACTTGATATTATAAGGATAATCCTTTTATGGTCCAGAAGAATATAAACAAAAAATTATTACTTAAATGCAATTACAATTTACATAAGATTAGAACAATGATGGTGATTTATCACAAGTTGCCATAAATTATTATCAATATGTAATTATTAATAGTTATTTTATATAACTTCCAGAAGAAGGCATAAGTTTAATTTGTGGCAATTTAACAAAGATGGTAATGATAAACACAACATATGTATTATTTTAAGAGTATGAAGAAATGAATATATCTCATGTTGAAGATTGAAGTCAATAAGGAAGGATCAACTACCAAGGAGTTGAATTTATTCTACTTCAATGCGAAGCTACTACCAAAACGTTGGGTTCATCTTCTAAAAGATCTCAAGTTATGCATTCATTAGGGGGAGAAAATACGTGTTGCACTCTTTTTCCCTTAACCATGGTTTTGTCCCACATTGGGTTTTCCTGGTGAGGTTTTTAATGAGGCAACATCATAAAACGTATTACGAAAGTGATGTACTCTTTTTCCTTCACTAGGTTTTTATTCCCACAGGGTTTTTCTTAGTAAGGTTTTAATGAGGCATACTATTCGATAATGGTCATCCAAGGGGGAGTGTTATATAATATATGTATTTAGTGGATGCCCATTATACCCCTATGATTATTCTAGTATATTCTAGATACTAGGTGTATAATTCTCTAAGGAAACCCTAATTGTTTCCCATGTCTATATATGTATGTACTCCCTTATGATTTAATAATATGAATACAGATTTATTCCGTCCCACAAATACTCTCTACTACTTAAACCCTATTTTCTATAACAATTCCTTTAATTAATTAGTTTATAAAAACCTGTATTTCCTTCTTTAAAATACTAAAAATGTACTTTATGAATATTAATTTAATTTATAAAATACCTAAAAATACATGGTATTACAATGTGAGCTTTTGCTTAAGGGTTTGTCCGTTAGATTGGCTAACGTTGTTGACACTTCCTTATGGTTTGATCAATGGGTGGGGGAGAGGCCACTAAACAATGAGGCGTCCCATGAGTTACCTGATTGGATATTTGGATGGGGAACTAGAGAGTGAGGGGATTTAACCTCTGTTGCTCCCTTTCTTCCCTCCGATGTCTGTGACCAAATACGAACTATACCCCTTACTCCTTTAGCTATCCCTGACATTATTAGATGGAAGTTCCACTCAACAGGTATCTTCACTGTTAAATCAGCATACCATTGAAACTTCTAGTTGCTGAAACTTTAGAGATTTGTACATGTTGCCTTAAACCTCCAGAAAGCCACCTCCGCCTTTTTCGAGAGACGAGATTGTCCAGTTGTCCTAATTCAAAAAACCTATGGTCCTCCATTTTCTCATAATTTTCTCCTCTTAATTTTGATATTGATGCATTTATTTAGTATTGATAACTGAGATGATTGGTTTAACTTAAATATTACTGTGAAAGATGGAGTAGGAAGACTCTTGGTGTGGCAATATGGCATCTTGGGAAGATTAGAAACGGTTGTGTTTTTGAATTACTGCATAATTTCATCACTCTTATTTTAATCATTTTCGAGTGGATTTTCTCGATATTGTTCGTACTTTTTAGGAAAAAGGAAAAGATATTGTGGTCAGTCGTCGATGTCTGACCTGGACGTCTCCGCCTTCTGACTTCCTAAAGCTCAATACGAATGCCGGATAGAGGGGTCTGGGTCAAGCTACTTGTGGCGTTGTCATTCGTGACGAGTTGGGAGATTGGATCCTGGGTTTCTCAATGAAGTTGAATGCTGAAAATGCTTTGCAAGCAGAACTGGCCACGATCCGTAGCTGTTTAATCCTTGCTAAGGAGAAAGGTATCAAGAAATTGCAATTAGAGATAAATGCTCACTTCATCACAGGAATGCTGAAAAATCTAGATTCTTATGGAGGTCATAAATTGGGAGCCATTGTCATGAAAATTGCCACCATAATAACCAAAGATATGCAGGTGGATTTCTACACGCAACTAAAGAAGCTAACATGGTGGCGCACAACCTTGCAAAGGCCCGTTCCAAATAAAGGATACGTTCACCATCCACCCAACTCCTCCAACTTATGTTCAAGAAGCATTGGTTAATAATAAAAAAAAAGCCAAGGCAATCAAGGCAAAACAGAGTTTACTTGATCCCTATTTTCTTGAATTGTTTGTGCACTCTATTTGTTAGTTGTTTTCCTTCTCACTCTCTCTTCCTCATCTTATATGACGGGAGCTTTGTTGTTGGATAATAATGCTCTACTGGTTTTTTTTATTAATTTTCTCCCTTTTCTTTTAATAAGTTAGCCACTTGGGTATCCCAAAATTACATGATATCCAAAAGCGCGAGCAAGGGAGCCAAGTAGGAAGACAGCTGCCTTATACTAGTGATGAACAGCTAGCCGAGGTGCTGTCTAGTTGTGCAGTGGTGGTGAGTTGGTCAGACAATTGTGAAGTGCCAGGGTTGATGTCTAGTTGTGCAGTGGTGGTGAGTTGGTCAGACAATTGTGAAGTGCCAGGGTTGCGGGATTGGGAACCAAGTAGGAAGATGGCTGCCATATACTAGAGGTAAACAGCTAGCCAAGATGCTGACTGGTTGTGCAGTGGTGGCCAGTTGGTTAGATAGTTGTGAAGTGCCTTGGAGGGCGATGAAAAACTCAACACACTATTTCTTTAGAAATTTTAAAATTTTGTTCAAAGCATCAAATATTACCAAAAGCATGTATCTCATCACATCGAAAATACAAATTGGAAAACCGGATTTTTGGAACAAAAGAAAGACATTCTCAAACCCAAAATGTAACTGTGTAAGTCCATTTCCTCAAGGCTAGTTAACCATTCAACTTTGCAGACAGGTGCTCTAACCATTCATCTTAGCTGTTAAGTCTCCATTTCAAAATGATGATACGACTAACAAGAATGTGTCCTTTATATCTAGTCTAGCTGCTATAAAGCAATGCAGTTAGTACAGCCAAGCACATTGTAGCTACCTTTACAAAATACAGGAGTACAACAAAACTAAATGGCAGCCTAGAGGTCAAATGTGAGGAAGGTTTATCAGAATTAGGACAAAACCTTGTTAGTTTCTGTAAAGCCGCAAAATAAAGGGCCCTTACAAAACACTAGTACAAAATTGCTTAAGCGGACAAACTAAAATCTGCTTGTGTTGCTCTATAACAGAGGGGAATAGATGGGTTAAACGAAAAATCATTTACAATAGTCCAGACAAATGTATATACAAACCTCGCACCTCGCTCAGTCTTCCACGGTTTGAATCTCACCCATCATAATACGATTGCTAACAACATTGAACCCCAACACAGCAGGGCTAACCTTTTTTCCTTTCTTCCCCTTCTTTTTCCCTCCTTTACTGGACTCATCAGCACCTGCCACGCCGTCTCTTTCAAAATTGCCAAAACGTGGATTGTCGGAATTCATGTCTCTGGCTCCATTGTTATGAACCTTCAGATCATTCCGACTTTGAAAGGCCAACTCCAGCACATCTGCTTGAAGCAACTCCTTGTAATTCAAAAACTTTTCAATGAATTCGTGATTTGGATCAAAAGACCCAAGATTTTCTGTAAGAAGTGTCTCAGCCTCAGATCTAGACTGCTTCAAGCAAAACTCTAGAATACTTGTATCTGAATTATCATGAAATTCAATATCATCAGCAAAACATAAAAATATAATCACGTTGATGCTCAAGTGAAATGATGAAATGCATTTCCACCACTGAAAAACTAACAAAAAGACAACACCCCAAGTAAAATCTATGATGAAGATTACAGAAAAGGGAATGCAAAGCAACAAATCATACCCTTGCTACCAGTAAGCCGAACTGATTCACTCTCGCACCAATCTCTGAAGTCCATTGCCTCTACAGTTCAAAATGCAGTAAAAATTAGGAAAATACTAACAAATTGACAAAGGCCCTTATCAAGCCTGTCTTCTATCTGAAAAGGTATAAAAAATTAACTTACCCAAGTGCTTCGTACTACCGTCACGTTTTCCTTTAGCAGAAACCTGTGCAGAGGCAGGAGACGAGGAGTGCTCTGTAGCCCGAACACCAGAAGATTTTTGTCGGCTGATAGAAGCTCCAGCAGTTCCTTTCACAGGAGTGCTTTTGGTTGCCCAGTTGCCTTGGTTACCAAGCTGAGGAAACCCTGCCCTGCTCAGAATATGATTGGTAAAGGGGGGTTATAAGTTATATATATGCATTTAGAAAGTATACAGTAACAAGGGCAAAGGCAGTTCAATACAGAAGATGATGCAAACCTGCTATCCAAGTCTACTAAAAATGAGAGCATCTAAATTCCAGGAAATAAGATCATTGTCTACCTTAGAGAAGGACTAACATAGTCACCAGACCACATCATGCAATGATCTCATTATATCACACTATAAGATGCAATGAAAATCAAAACAAAACAGAAAAAAAGGACATTGACAAAGACCGGACTACATAAACATGCAAGCATAAATCATCTTACACCCATACCAGTTACTTTGTAACATAAAGATGAAGTTGATCAATAAATAATATATAATCACAAGATACCAAGTACTTTTCCCAATTTCTGTTATATTCAACTAAAAAGCTTCAATTTTAGAGTATATAAACATCACCAGAGAAAAAAAAATACTGAATGAAATTTCCTCATTACTTAAAAAAGTTCAACATATTAAAATATCAAAATTTTGAAATTTGCAAACCCCTCAACACCACCACACGTACCAGTCACTTTCTAATATAAGAATAAAGTTGATCGATGATCAATATAATCACAAGATACCGTGACATTTTCTAACAGTAACCTGCTGCTACCACAAAACCTAATGCACAATCATGCACTTTCTAACCTCAGGTACCTAAGACCTGGAATCCAAGAATTAGGAACACTTTCTCCAAAAGGCAACCAGGACTTCAAAGTACTTTTATCAATGGAAGAAGCCTACAGATTGTCACGGACTGACAAGGTTAGATCTGTTGTAGGACTAGGGCTTGTGCACTAATAGGATTCCATTGTTTGGTTCGATGCATTAAAAAAAAGGTAGAAAAAAATAAAATGGAAGGGGAGCTAAGGGCTGATGGGAGAAGCAAAACTTACTCCGTATCAATTTAGATGCTTTATTTCTCAAGGCAATTATTTGAAAAGAGTGATAGAGAGGAAGATAAAAAAGGGGACCCATGTGATAGGAGAGATACTGAGAATTTATTGACTAAAAAGAAAATGATGCATCTAATTTGATACATCCTTTATTAGAAAGCAATGCATCTAAATTGATAGGAGAGACCAGGAGAAAGAAGGAAAACAAGTTTTTCCTACCTTTCAAAAAGGAAATTGATTTTGCATCTTTAGGAAAGTTAATTTTACTTTGGAGAAATTGTTTTCCACCTCTTCTCAAACCCAAGGAAATTAGACTAGGAGAAAAAATCAATTTCCACCATACCAAACACACCCATAATAACAAATAAACATAGGCAAAAGGCCATTGTATAATTCACCAAAGTAATGTAATTTGATTTGATAAAGGTAAATGACAGCAATGCTCATCAAAAATGCATAATAGAAGGTATAACATCAATTCTAGCTCAAGGGATAGAAAAACATACTGCTTGGTTTCTTGCTTTGACTGTTCAGGTGGACCCCAAAACAAGTCATCTTCTTTATGCTTTGATTGTGAAGAAGCATGGGGATTAATCTGAACAGGAGACGCGGCTTTGGATGGTGATGAAACAGACCATGAACCTGGACGATTCTCAGCTGGCTGTGATTTTTGAGGAGTTGGCATTGGAGAATGCTGCTGGCCAGGAGTTTTCTTTTGCTGTTCTTTCAAGATGTCTCTCAATGACAATGGTTTAGAAGCCTTTCCAGAATCTGTTGACCAAGCTGGGCCTGTTGAAGGACTTGTTGATTCACCCTTCCACGGAACAAAATCTCCTAAAGATGGTCCAGATGGTGGTGCAGGCAAGACTTCCTTTTCAGCACGCACAGCCTTGGAACCTTTTCCTTTTTCAGCAGGACTGGATGCAACTGTCATGTCAACAGAAGAAACTGCTGCTGAAACCTTTGTTCCAGAACCTTTAGCCTTTGCTGCTTTCTTGCGACTCTTCTTGGTATCTTTAGCCTGGATAAAATTTTCATCATCAACCGCCTCCAATTGACTAGACGCAGTAGACAGTGAAGGGTGACTACAAGCACTGTCAGTGACTTCAACAAACTTGTCACTAGACTTAGCTAAAACTTCTGCTGCCAAAAGATCATGTAGTCCACTCTTCTTGCTCTTAGATAATTCTGGTTTCCAATCTGTTTTTCCCAAATTAGGCTCACGGATATTAGTATTCTGATAAATTTCTCGAGCTACTTTTAGTTCCGGATGTGTCACCAACCCTCCCCATGGAGTGAGATTCTTAGGACTAACAGAAGCAGAGACAGAAGAGGCGGCAATCTCCATTTGGGCTCTCTTTTGCTCTTCCTGCTGAATTTCTAATAGTGACTTAGGCTTCACACTAGCAGCGGGTTTCCAAGCTCTTTGTGTGGAATTTACTTGTATACTGTCACCCTGTTTCTGTTCACTTTTGCCCTCCACCATTGCATCACCAAATGAATTGGGTGAGGCAGATGGATCAGTTTCAGATATATAAGAAATTTCCTTGGCTATCTCTACAGATGTTCCATCTAATGTACCTTCAACAGTGACAGAGAACTCTGACTTGTCTGAAACAAGTACTCCTTGAGCTTCAGACTGTTTAGATTTTTGTGCAGATATTTTAGAAGTTCCCTTCACCTGTTCAGAAGACTGCTGTGCTTTAGAAGATTTGGACTTTCTAGACTTCTTGTCAGAAGATTTCTTAACCTCACGCGCTTCAAGATATTTTGCCTCTTTTGCAGCATTTATGTCTTCCAAACACTCTTTTACAGATGTTTCCTCCATAACACTCGAAGGAAGTGTCTGAGGATCATTTGTTCTCTCTGACATCAAAATCTCATTTTCCGCAGGGTTCACTGATGATCTGTAAGCAGATAATTCAGGTGACTCTGAAGTCACAGAATCAGCACTAATCACACTCAACCCTGATTCCACAACTGAACTAGGTGGCACTGTTTTTGAAATGCTTTCTACCACCTGGCCCGTCAAAGATGGAGCACTAAATTCAGAAATGGAATGCCTAACTGCAGCAGTACTACAGGGTGTTGCCATTGCTTCAGAGGCGACTAAATTTTCTGAACCTGATGATAAATTATTCTGAATATTGTCAGCATGTGCTGACATGGAGTTCCAACTGTTTTCAGGAACTCCTAAAATTTGATGAGGCAAGTGCAAGGATGAGCCGTCAGCAGTAACTACTGTTTGACCAAAATCCTGGGGAGCTTTTGGAGGTAGATTCGCAGCGTTAACATTTCTATCTTCAGGAAGAGAAGTGGGAATTTGAGAATTAACTTGAAACAATGAGGGTGATGGCTGAGGTACAGAATGGTCAATAGGTGCATTTCCAACAGGTGATGCAGAAGCCTGAAATTGTCCAAAAGCTGGTAGCCGTTGAGCAAGTTGCTGCTCAGACAAAACCTGAGAAAGCAATTGCTGCTGTTGTCGCAACAACTGTTGCTGCTCCTCTTGTTTTTGTTGCTGCTTAAGCAATAGGATCTTATCCAGCAGTGACAACTGTGGGGTTGGAATTGACTGTTGAGATTGCAACTGCAGCAAATACTGCTGCTGTAACAGATTTAAAGCTTGAGGATCTTGCGCAAGACCAGATGACAGTCTTTTGTCTGACAGGATGGTAGAGTTGTCTATACTCTGGGAAAATAAGTTATTTATTGATGGATGCTTTTGTGGCTGTAGCTTATGTTGCTGCATTCCATATGCCACTTGAGGAAAGTTTTGTCCATGATGTAAATCAATTTTATCTTTAAATAAATCAACGCCACTTTGTACACCTAAATTTGGCCAACCACCCAATCCAGTGTTCATAGCACCAGAAGACCTATCCGACAGTCCTTGAAGAATGGACATCATGTCAGCATTCTGAGGAAGAGATTGTCTTGGAATATCACCAACTGTAGGATGAAGATTTGCCTGTGGCGTTGTGGGGTTTCTCAATATGTCTGGACTTGGAACAACAGGGGCTCCATCTCTAGTTGGCCAGTATGGATGAGGATGAGTCAATGAATTTTGCCGTTCAAGGTTCATCCTTTGGGCCAACAGGCTTAGTGCATCTCCACTTTCTGTTCCCATGGAAGGCACACTACTAGAAGCCTGTCCAACAAATCCTTGCAAGCCTGTATATCAAGAAAAGAAATACAATATTAAAACAAAAATAAGAGAAGCAACTCCCGCACCCATAGAACATAAGTATTATGTTATTAATAAAATCAAAAGGAATTTCTTTTTTTAAACAAATAACTATATTTTAAAAACAACTGGCCATGTTAACAGACCTTCTGATGAAGCAAATCTCTCCAGAGTAGAGCTGCCGATATCTCCAGACATTAATGACTCCAGAAATCTATTCTCAGCTTCAGTTGACGTCCCATGTGTCTGCCTATGCTGGTTCACCAGCAAATCAATACCACTTTGACCAGGAAAACCTTTCCCGAACCCACTTAAGCTTGACTTAATAGGCACGTCAGTTACTTCAGCCTGCTTGGCTGCATTGAATCCAGGTGGTGGCCTAGCTTTAGCTCGCAAATGGGGCATCACGTCACCAAGTGCAGAGAAAGGCGAATCGTTTGGAGCATTTACTAGACGGACTAGTAAATCTATACCAAAGTAACCAGCCTCAAACCATCCAATAATATCACTACCAGAAAAAGGGCCCTGAATTTGACCTTGCGGGTCTTTGTAATAAAGAAGAAGATCCTCTGGAGAAGAGTGTGAGAGCTTCCTTGAATCTTGCTCCCGATCAACTACCACAGCAGGATGTTTTCTGACAGCAGAATCTTCACCAAGTTTCCACTCATCAAGATGATCTTTTGGTGCTTGTGACCAGCTAATGTCAGAACTTCTTGAGCGAATATCACCTCGAGCATCAAACCGATCACGTGAGTGAGTTCTTGAATGTTCTTCAGCAGAGGGTGCACGCCATGGAGCTCCAGACTGAGGATGAGCATGCCCCTTAACACCAGAATCTCTACTATCAATGACTTCATCACCCTTTCTTAAAAGGGTATCATCATCCCTAGCAGCTGCTTTCAAAACAATAGTTACATGAATTAAAATAAAGAATTGAAAACAAGCAAAATATAACAGAAACTAGTGTAGCTCAAATTTACTACCACCAGAAATCAGTTCAAACTAAACCTAAACTAAAGGAATTAAAAAATGCAAGCTCAAAATTAAGAAGTCAGCTCTAGTGGAACAGTAGTCACTGGAACCTGAAACATGTCCTCCCCATCGCTCAACCAATACATTATATGATTTTATTCCAATTTTAATATTTATATCTAGCAGAAATACCTAAAAACGCCAAATTGAAACTTGAAAGAAACTGAAATAATACAAATAATTCAATAAGTCAAAGTAAACATGCATCATCATATTGATCATCAATAGATTGATCAATATGTCAACATTACCAAGTTTTTAAAGGCGCCAATAAGATCCTTGACTTGATCAAGAAACTGTACTCTTCCATAAATCGTAGCATAGAAAAAAATAATAATAATAATAAGAGGCATGCATTATCATGTGATATGCATCAGCAGTATTTTCAGGCTTAACATATTCAAACTCATGCATCAACAAGAATTATTCTCAGGCTTAACAGGTTCAAATGAGACAAAATTCACATATAGAACTAAAATTTAACATATATATATATACATTTATAAACTACGATTACTATAAAGCTATTAAAAAAATGACAGTTCAATAGAGTCCATACTACATCCAAATCACCTCCGACTTTGTCAGATCTGGAATTGGCAATTGAACATTGCTTATGAAAGCAATCAAATATTTTCAATGTAGCAGAATTAAAAGAGTCGCTTAATCAGTATGTTGCTTTACAGGTTTAGCCAGTTATGCTTTGGCCCACATATTCAACACCCCACGTTGAAAGTAAAACATTCTATATACAAACTTAGGAAGCATTGACATGTTATAGAAGCCAATACCTGGAATTCGATATTTATTCTCAGACATCTGGTGAGTTTCATTGCTTTCAATTGCAACATTAGAACCATATACATGCATCTGTCTTTCATTGGGTAAGAACTCTGAAGTTTTAGAAGAAACGCCTTTCGCATAGTCAGCCTTATCATTGGCTTCTTCAGGAGGAAGAGACACATCATCTCTGCTGCCTGTCAACAATGAGATTGCATTAAATAAAAGAACAGCATCAAAAACAAAATTATTTATTTAGAAAAATAAAAATAAAATAGCCGACAAGAAACAAGGAAACTTTGTACCATGTTTTATTCGTCTTGACTGAGCAAAATCATTTGAACTTCGTCCAGTAGACCCATCCTTCGAAATTTGGGGCGCACCACTACTAACTATTTCTCCTTTGTCAATTCCTTTCAAGATAGCCTGTAACATACCAGAGACCATAAGATTGATGAAGAGAAAGTAACAAACGAAATATTAACCAATAAACTTACTGATTCTTCAGGAGTAGGTGGATTAAGTGCCAAAGGCTCCAATGGCTCTTCCTGAGTGAGGGAGGACACTTGGGTCAATCCATCCAATATCTTATTTGTAGATCTTAAATCAGTCAGCCGATATACATCAAGCAACTTTGTCCTATTATATCTGAAAGGTGAAGGATCTCCATGACCATTATCACCTTTGCCAGAATTAAAACCTGAGGAATGAGAATGACCAGAATAATTACTCATATTCCCAGAACCATGATTAGCCCTCCCACGACCAACAGAAAAGGTTGGAGCAGTGTCTCCACGTCCTCTCCCATGGCCAAATGTGGGACCTTCTTTGGCAGTCGTTTGTGTCTGATGAGTTGGTTCTGCCTTTGCACGATTTTGCAAAGAAGTGGGCCGCCATGGACGGTAATGATCACCCTCTCTCTCATCTTTTCCATGACTAACAAAATGAGATGTGGCTTTATCCTGAGGCATGTCACCAATTTTGCCAACATCAGCCCACTTATCCACCTCTTTACCATCAGGACCCCAGCGTGAGTTCCACTTACTCTCACGGCGCTGATCATAACTATTCTCCCTGCTTGCATCAGCCCATCTTTCAGATGGAGCTCGGCGTGCCTCGCTAAAGTGCTTACCAGAGGAATTATCAGCCCGTCGGTCAGTCTTCCGATTGTCACCAACCTCTTTTTCCCCTTCTCTCCAACGGTCTCTGCGAACTAATGGATTAGTCTCCCTTTCTTCATCACGCCAGCGGTCACGACGCCCGGATTCTGCATCAAGAAAGGTTGGCCTGAAAACATCTTTCTTCTTATGGGTTTCATAGATCTCATCACCATTCCCAGGAGAAGGAGACTTAATGAACTCTGAGCGATCTCCAAACCCAGTGAAAGGGCTTGGACGGCTTTCCTGTACATAAACAAAGATCATCATGATGCATATAAAGTTCAGATCATCACCATTTCCAAAAGACTTTGATATAACAACCAAATAGATCATTTCACAAACTCTATCAAGACAGAGTTAGATAAATCATACATACCCCGAGTGACATTCCAGTCTTATTCTCTCCAGGCTTAGGGAGAAGCCACTGAGGAGAAAGCGGAATAGGATTGTCCGGCCCAGAGATATCTGTAAAATAAAAAATAACAAATGGGCAATTAACAAGGATTTGATGAAAACAACAGCAACAAACCCTTAGTCCCCAAATAATCTGGGGTCAGTTAGACATGAATCAAATTAGAAGGAAAAGCTCAAAAATACAACACAACATGCACTAGTATCAAGTAAGTGCGGACTGCGCAGAGAAAGTAGAGAGAGACAGAAGAATTGTAACAGTGTATAAGATATCTATCAAAATAAACAAAAGAGGAGATCAATTTTTGGGCTGGTAACTGGTGTAACATAGTAACGACTTTTGTAGACAATTAATTGCAAACCACTATTCAGCACTTTTGAATCATCTAACTAGAGCCCATTTACACACATAATCAATGCTGGCTATATCAAGCTGCGACCTTTGGATAATTTGCTCACCTTGACATAAGCTTTAGTTACTCCGCAAGTCGATTTGAAATAGCAATGGTTTAAGGATCCAGGAAAAAGATTTTAGTACTTCCTTCCAATGAAAACATTGTGTTTTATGCGTGCAAAAATGTGAGCCAAGTTACTGAAATTCATTTACTCTATTCCAAAGTTGTATCTAGGATTTCAAGTTGTACCAAATTAAAAGGTTGCATTCTTTCTAATTTGGTTATCTCATAAATTGTATCCAAACAAGAACCTATTTACGAAGTATATTTTTAGTGGAAAGACATCAAATGTAAAGGCTACAGAATTATCACACACTAGAAGTCATTCAAGGATTTTATTATTAATAGAATATATAATTGGTAATTTCTGTTAAAAGTCCAAAAAGGCTCCTGCCAAATAAAATGCAGCTTGTTCTTAGTTTTAATTGCTCAACTAGAATGCATCACCAGCTTCTCATTGAACAGATATCTACATTAGAAAATATTACTTCTCCAACAAAAAAGGTGACTTTTACAGTTTACTAAGCAGCCTATTTTTTTCAAGTTAAGCAATAATGGAATTATTTATGTTTTTGTTCATTTATAGCTTCCTAAACAATACAATTTAAAGTCTTTTTTAGCAAAAAAAAGTGAAATGTTTTAATGATCTAAAGTTGTTTTTAGCAAAATATGTGGGGGAAGTGAGAGTGGCTAAGGTAGAAGCAAGAGAAGAGTTGTAATGAGAATAAGGTGGTTAGCTTAAACTCAAGCCATCCCACAATAGTGTCACAAGTGGTGATGGAGAAAGCATCAAAAATAGTGACAGAGGAGCTGAAAGACACAAAGAGTGGAATAGCACAATAAGATGGTGAGAAGCTGAAAGACGGTGATGAAAAAAGAGGGGAACGAGTAGTAACTAATACAAGAGGGAAGAAGGAAAAAAATTTAATTTCGATATTTAGGTGTGACCACTAAATACTAACAAAAAATTAAAGCAAAACAGAAACGTGTTTCTATTTCTAGGAGGCAAAAGGTAACAAAACACAATTCGAAATATAACAAAGGAAAACTTAATGGACGTCAACGGAGGGAGTACCTAAACAAAACATAGCAAAATTAAGGTTGCAACAACATCAATTTCCCGCAATTAATTGTAAAGCCCTCCATTATATAGCATCCGTTTTATTCTTGTAGAAATAGGAGTGAAACCAATTGGTCCAACAAGCAATTTCAGAAGGGTGAGGAAGAAACGGTGTCAGGCGATATTGAATAAAAGCAAAAGATGTAGTAGTAGATTACTACTACAGCACTATTTCACTAGGTCAGCCCAACCCCTTTTCCTTCTAAAAATGTTTTACTCCATGTCTTGACTCAATTGCTTATAAAGACTTTTGTGTCACTCTTTTTATAATGTATGATCGTTAAAATATGATAGGTATTCATACAAATAATATTCAAATCTTTCCGAAACGAAGTTAAAAACTTCAACAAGTATAATTATTCTCAAAAGACAGCCTTATGCATATAAGGCTTTTGCATATAATTAAGGTTGAATATATCCTCAACCATACGCACCGAATACATAACAAATCAAAACATCAATAACCCTACTTATGATTCTATAGAGTATTGCTAGCGACTCGATGACGGAACAAAACAACCAAAAACAAACAATTATCAAGCAATTCATAAAAATACATATAATAAAAATTAATAAATCAATTAACAAATTAGACACATTATACAAGGAGTATAGCACAAATCCAATTTACCAAAAACCACACAAACAATTGCTTTAAATTAAAACAAATTTAATAAAATAGATTTAATATAACCGTTTTCTTTTTCAATTTCAGCTTGCAATTCCACATTAGTAAACCCTAAATTTAATATTAAAAAAATAAAATAACCCCAAATAAAAATCGAACAAAAATTAGGGTTTTAGTAAACCCAAACAAAAAACAAATAAAAAAAGTTATGAGGAACAATTAACTCCACCAAAATGAGGTAATACACGAAAAATGGAGAACAAAAATTAGGGTTTTAAGAAAAAAAAATTATAGTGATAGAAAGAGGGGAAAAACAAGAGAGAGAAAGTGAAGAAGACGAAGAGGAGAGAGAAAGTGAGTACCTTTGGGGATCTGGGAAGGAGGAGTGAGAGAATTAGGGTTACGGGAGTCGGAGGCAGCCATTGATGAAGGATTGATCGAAGGATGAGAGAGAAAGTCGAAAGATTTTGATGAGAGAGAAAGAGAGGTTACAGAAGGAAGTGAAGCAAACCCTTGTTTGTGAGATAAACTTATTGAGTTAACGGAGTGTTTGTTTGCAATGTAATGTGATGTGTATGTGTGTGTGAAAATTAAGTGAATCTTGTATTGGAAGAGGAATAATTTTTTTTTTTTTTTTTGATGAAAATAAGATTTTAATAATTGATTTATTTATCTTACGGTGAGGGTTTTTTTTCCAAGATATTGAAACTTGGATTACCCAAGAAAAATAAAAATTGTGATTTGTTGGGCTTTTTGGTTAGGTATATGATTCTCAACTTGTGTTTTTAAACAACGGAAATGAGTTGAGTGGAGGGTAATATGTTCGAGTTAAAATTGATAAGTTATTATTAAAAATAAAGTAGATTGTTGGGATTCTAGAGATAATAAAAGAGTCTTTTTGGTCAATTAAATTTATAGAAAAAATATTTATTTCAAGCAAAAAGTCATATTAGGATAGTTATGACTTTTATGAGCTAAATAAATAATCAATAGCCTTATTAACGTCCCTGAAAAAAAAAATATTAGAGCTCGAGTTGAGCTTGGCCATAATCAAGCTTTCTAAATTATTGTTCGAGTTCGATTCATTTAAATCTTTATTATTTAATTTTGACTCACGCTTAAGCTTGAGTCAAGCTTAATCGAGTAATGAACTTATTTATGAATGAGCCCTGTGAATATTATTTAATTCTTCTTATTGCTAAACTTATGCAAGAAATATATATATAGTACTCCCTCTGTTCCTTTGAGTTTATTACGCTTTGATTTTTTTCTCTTACAAAAAGATTTCAATTGTAACAAACTTACAGAAACGGAGGAAGTAGTAAGAAAATAATTGTTTTTGTAAATAAAAATTTTATTACCAAAATAGAGTAGAACATAGAAACACCAATAGCAAGAGAACGCTAAATTATCCAAGTTGCACCAGCATTAAGAGAACTAAGTAAGCCACCATCTATGAAGGGTTCTTACTAGAACTCACTATCATTTGCAGCAACAAGGAATAACACCAACTAGCATAGACACACCCTTAGCTCAATTGGGAAACATGCAACAAACTTCTATCCTTTTCAGAAACTTTACAAATAACTCTACTTATAGCCTCATTAAACACATTTGCAGCACTTTTATAGCTATTAGTAAAAATCTTAGAATTCCTACTAAGCCAAATGATATACACACATTTAGTAAAGAGTGGAATAGCAAGCTTGGTAGTAGGGATAGGCTTTCTACTAAGTCTCAACAACCATCTAACTTCCTGATCCAACCAATAAGTAGGTCTTTGAACTTGCAGAACATGTAACGCTTTACTCCAAACTGCAGCAACAAAAGAACAGGCAAAGAAAAGGTGCTGCACAATTCTGCAGTGTTGACTTATGAATTGAAAGTAAAGTTTTGATGATGACTAACACAAACAAGCTTAACTAATATATACTTTGAGTTCCTATGAGATTTCACAGGTTCAAAGTGTAAGGAACTTGGAGCAATATTGAAGGAACGTAACAAGCTAAACAACCAAGTTCATGGAGAAGTTCCTAGGCAGAATATTGCAAAGGAACACAGAAGAAAGAAAAGAAGTTCCTTGGTAACACAGTTATGTAGGAACAAGCTGCGAGAATAGATCTGTTCCTACAGGAACAGGCGAACAAAGTCAAGACATCCACATGAAGTGTCTTGGTAAAGAGAAGAGAATTTCCAAGAAGATTATAAGCATAATCTTCTAGGAACTTAGTAATTACATTGGAGTCTCAAATCAGATTGGAACATCAAACCTAAAAGCAAGTTACGAATCTATCCTACGAAGTGGTCTAGGTTAATTTATTGGGCTGATTTTGCTGAAGAATAAAAACGGCATCTAGGGTTTTTAACAAGTCAAGAAATGTTGTTAAGCATCCTAGATTGTAGGAATAAAGTCATGGGTTCATGGACAAGAATAAAACGGTTAAATTAGTCAAGTCAAAAGGCCTATTTTCGTGGTCTACATACTCGGGATAGTGGAAGAAATCATGGAGTTGTGGTTGAGCAAAGAACGTGGTTGAAGACTGAAGATTACAAGCCAGAACTATTCTATAAATACTCCAAGAAATTCAGAAGAAGATGAGAAGAACATCAGAGAACACATTGAGTATTTAACGAGTACATGTTTTGATGTTGTTGTTCCAGTCCAGTTTAAAAGGTCTTTTCAATGTATTAGAGTCAGAATTGAGTTGTAATTAGTGAGAAAAAGAGAAGTGTGAGAACTAGAGAAGAGTGGAGAAAAAGAGAAAGAGAAGCGAGAGATAAAGAGTGAGAATTGAGAATCAAGTTCCTACAGGAACTGACGAGGGAAATTAGAGAATTTAGGTTGTAATAGCTGTTACAGGCCTATAATAGAAGTGGAGTTTTCTTCCTTAGGGCTAAGGAAGTTTTTCTCATAAATATATCACTCGTACTCTTTAATTCGTTTAAATTTGTTTAAATTCCGCATACAAGTTCCACACAGCAATTCACCCCCCCCTCTTGCAGTGTTCCTATAGAAACAACATGCAGTAACAGAACACAAAGGACATTCAACATCCACAGTTGGATAACACCTTAGAATTCTATCTCTAATTAATAGCATGTTGTGAAGAGCTAACCAAAGAATGAAAATACTTTTTGGCAAAACAGCACAATGATAGAGAATCCTTCTCCAATAGACTTTTGGGACTAGTGGCCTGGGAAAAGCATATAGCTTCCTAGTCCTCATGCAACCAACTTGTTCAATCATATGCCAGCCTCCCACTCTAATAACAACATCTCTGCATTTCCAAATCTTTTTTAAAACCTAGGAACAAGACTTAGGAATAGACATATCCCAACAACTTCTATTCTTGAAATAATAGATATGCACCTATTTAACTCATACATTATCAGACTTATGAGCCAAATCACAGGAGAGTTTGGTAATAGTAGTGACAGGGAATAGTCGCGCACCTATCAAAAATAAACCTACAACTCTAACTAATGTAGATAGGGAAGTAGAGATCGAATCAACAAGAAAGCAATAAATTTCTACTAATTCTAAAAAGCTATTTGGTTATAAAGGGCCTTTGAATTGGTAAATAACTAAGACACTAATTCCTACTAAAACAGAAATTAAGCACGAAAATATATCAAATTAATAAAGCCTTGGACATGGGTTCACCATAAACCAACAATAAACTGATTAACAATCAATTGACAAATAAGCGGTGCTCTGAATTAAGGCACACTAATTCTCTCGAATCTAAACTCTTTTAAAACTCCTCTAGCGGCTCTCGCTCGCTTAGTCTTGTTTTGCCTATTATCCCTGTGATCTAATTGTGGTAATCTTAACTCTCGGCATCAATTTCGACAATTATTAGACTAACAATTAAACCTGGGCACAATTTAATTGCAAGCAATATAAATTGATAATAGGAATTCATAAACGATATAAATTACATCCATCAATCATCCATCAAATTCGTTGGGATAGCTCATGAATCCCCTAGCCCTAGAAATTAAACTAGTCACACATACCGAAAGTCGCAGGAATCACATAAATACTAAAAACTAAAACTAAAAACATGATCAAATTAACAAAACCAAACAACTAAAAATTAGGGCATAGAATAAATCTACCAATATTAAAAACAAAAGCTAAAAGCATAAACTAAATAAAACAATCAAATTAGATAACAAGAATAAAGAAGAATTGAATAAAACTTGAGAATTGAATGAAACCTGAATTGTATTGATTGAATGAATGAATGAGTAAATTGCACAAAAGTATCTTTTCTAGAGAGAAAACTAGGCTCTAATAATAATAAAAAGTCGTACATAAGCCTAGGATAGAAACCCTGTTTATACAAAGCCAAAACAAGTCGGAAAATCTAGAAAAACACGAAATAATTAGTGTGTCTAGACACCTGGGCACAGTGCACTTGAACCGGGCACACTGCACATAACCCGGGCATACTGCACTTTGGCCCCCGGGTCTTTCGTGCTTGCTCATTTGCTTCGAAACTCGACTTCTTTGCGTCTCAAAGGCTTCTAACTCACACCCTAGCCCTCTTGTGGCTCTTTAAAGTGGTCAAGACTTCTACTAACTTGTCAAGTGCCCAAAATAATGCGAAAATGGATACGAATGCACCAATTCTTGCACTTCATAACAAACCGAAAACCAAAGCACCAGAAACAACCAAATTAGTAGAATTAGGCTCAAAAGAACCTTGTTAGAGCCCATTACCAATATAAAACAAGGGTAAATAATGAACATAAAATGCACTTATCAAACAACAATATTCTAATCCATAAGGGAGATGACATTCCATCCACCACTAACTTTGGGAAGGCAAACCTAATCCCAAGACAAAGGAGATTTCTTTGCATGACCAGGGTTTCCTATCCACAAAAAGGCTTTAAATCTAGCTTCAATATCCATAATTACTTTCTTAGGAAGAATGGAAATCTGAGCCTAGTAGGTTTGAATACCAAATGACACACTTTTAATCAGCTGAAATCTACCAGCATAGGAAAGACACCTTGCTGTCCATCTTTGAATTATTGCAATGACTTTCTCAAGTAAAGGCTTACATTGATGAACATTAAGCTTCTTCAAGGATAGAGGACCCCTAGATATTTAAAAGGGACGGAACTAAAAGACAAACCAAGCAACTATTGCATATTTTCCTACTCTAGAATGTTAACCCCACCAAAATATATTTCACTCTTGTCTAAATTAGCACTAACTACTAAGCCCTGAAGTAGCTGGGAACTTATAAAACACCTCAAAAAGCAGTAACAAAGACTTAGGGTCTACTGTAGCAAACATAAGAAGATCATCTGCAAACATTAACTGATTAAGCCCCATCACTAGTGGAAAAAAGCTCATTTGCTCCGGTCAAAACCCCCTTTTTTGCTCCGATTTTCGACCGGAGTATACCCAGGAGGTGCAATAAGTCCTGAGACTTTTTACTCCGGTTCTTTAAATGACCGGAGCAAAAACTACATTTCCCACAAAAAAAAAATGACTTTTTTGCTTCGGTTCCTTAAAACCGAAGCAAAAAGTACATTTCCCACCCAATTAAATAGACTTTTTGCTCCGGTTCTTTAAGTGACCGTCTATTTCCCACCAAAAAAATTGAACTTTTTGCTATGGTTTTTTTAGGAACCGGAGCAAAAAGTACCCTTGAAAATTTAAGTTTTTTTTTTTTGCTATTTTTAGTGCAAAAATGACCCATTATATCTTACATATACATAATACTATTGATTTTCAATAAAATTTCAAATATATCACCCAAATTTCACTCTACAAAATTACAACAAGTTAAAAACACCCAAAATTTATGCCAATTTAATATTGTTACAGTGGCAGCACGGGAGGGGAGCAGTAGCATCACTGAGCAGCCAGCAACAACATAATCGGTTATGAGCAACTACACCATTATACAGCAGCATAATCGGTTATGAGCGCGAGAGAAGATATGTTGTCTAAAACCATTATACAGCTACACCAATGCACATATCAAGGTTCTTTCCTAGAGTGGATGACATGATCAAACTTAATTTAAGTTGTACTATGGGAAACAGGCTCATGTAATCTTATCCCTAAAGTCACACAGGAATTGTTTCTTCTAGGTTCTAGGAATTCTACACCTAGTAGTCGAACAAACTACTTTAGAACAAACAAGGATATGTACTGACATTTTACTTAGTCCATCAGAGGAAAAGAAAAGGCTATTTTATCCTGACCAAAAACTAAAATGTTTGGCTTTAACTACCTTAAAATATCATTACAATACCTTCAGGGGAAAACAAAGGTCATCACAAATTAAGACAGAATTGAGTCAATGGGATGAAAGTAACATGTATTCAGTGACATACAATAAGTTGGGCCACAGTTCCTTCATGAAACCGGTGTGTATATAGCTAGGATCACGCCATTTCACAATACTTGCTGGTGCACATGTAAAAGTATAAATACTTTAAAGCAATTCAGAGTTGCCAAGTTGTATAACATCAGATGAGTAGCAACTAAATAACTAGGACAAAAGCATGCTAGATACTCATTCTTCAAGGCTGGTAAAAAATTAGTTTTGCATTCTTCTATTCCGATTTTTTCAATTTCGGTCGAAAACTGATGGTTTGAAGGTATCGACTAACAATATTCAGATATTTAAAGCAGAACTAACAAGTAAGTGCCCATGCAAGCATGATCACTTGGTTATGCTGCGTTATCACATAGTTGCATGATCACCAAGCTGACAAACAGCCAAACACAGCAACCAACCTCACATCGGGTTCTGATCAGAACAATTCATTTAATAAGCATGTTTTCAAAATAAAGACACACAGTTTTACGGGGATAGAGGAAGTATAATTTGAAAATATGATCAGGTTGTGATAATTATGGAACAGTCAGGTTGTATTTTAATAATCTGGTCTAAGCCAAAATCCTCAAGAACACATGAAAATATGCAATAGAGGTCCTAACACCTAGGCACAAAGTGTAGGACTGCAGGGCTGAGACGTAAACCTTATTACTGTATCCACACAAGTTCTAGCAATTCTAGTGCTAAGGGGGGTTTGCATACAACCCAAATGAACAAGAAAAAATATTTATATTCAGCTTAAAGAAAAAACGAAGAAGCACATGTATGTCCTCAAGCTTGAACAAATTTGATCATAATAACAGCAGCACCGTAGCATCATTATTATCTTGTATGCAATTATGTACCATGTAAAGAATAATTACAAAGTACAAGAAAATATAACTCACCTGCTCCCATGACTTTCCTTGTGCAAGGCGTGGGTATACAAGTGCTTTAGAATTTGCAAAAAAAAACTACATTTGAGATGGCAACTACATGTGATTACAAATTTATAATATACCTATAGAACAAATGTCGCATTATGGACTATGCAGGAAACAATTCAACTTTATAAATTATGTTAACAGAAGAGTTCAAAATTTGGTCATTAACGGTTTTGCAAACATACCAGAGCAAAATGCATCCATCGAAGAATTATTAAAATGAATACAAGAAAGTGGCAGTTTAAACATAAAAAGAAAGGGAAAAAACATAAAAAAGGGAAGGGAAACTAACGAAACTAACTAAAGGAAAAATAAACAAATAAACACTACATCAACTTCGCATCAGATCTCCTCTTTCTCGCATTGTCATTGTCATTGTCATTGACAAGGCAATGCGTCTAGGGTTTCTTTGTCGAGAACAATGGATGCATCACCACTTTCGTAGAATGTAGTAGTGTACTCGGTGTTTTGATTTATGGACCAAAAAAGGTCTTTTATCGACTTCTCCATATCTTTGCAACTGTTTTTCATCATACAACTCACAAGAGGATTTGCGAAATTCATGTTTGTTGGAGATGAGATTTGGGGAGTGAAATGAAGACACAATTAGAGAGGGTGTGAGAGAGAGACGGAAGTGAAGGAATTTCTTCAAAGTTCAAACCCTAGATTTGGGTTTTTGAAGAGAGAGAAGATGAACAATGAATAAATGAAGATGAACAAGAATGGTAGAAGAGGAATTTATGAATAATTTTTTCAAGGCCAATTAGATGAATATAATTGAATGTGCGTAGGTGGGTACAATTAAGTTGGTGAGAAAAAAGAAATTATCAGTTAGTTTGGTGAGAACAATTTTAATTATGACAATTAAGCAACAATGGTTAGTTATATTAATGAGGGGCATTTGGGTCATTTCACCCAATAAAATTTACTAAAAAAGGTAAGAGAAACAATTGTTGCAAGTAATTAGTAACATCCATTTTTGGTAAATATTGTATGTTTTTTTTTATTATGGAGGGAGTATTATAATCATAATTAATTATAATAGAAAGTCTCAAAAATGCAGGGGATTACACTACTGATTTTTAAACTATGGATTATTAATGATTTTTAATTACGGAGTAATAACATATTAATAATTATTATGATATTAATCCGCTTATAATTATGAAAAAAAATTATTTCGTAATTGGTAGTTTATATTTAAGAAACAAAAATCAGTAATACATCTTCAAATGCAATAGTTTCATATTTTTGTGAACAATAATCCACTTATATATATATATATATATGAAACAAAATAAATAATGATAATTGATGTTTAGAAGTATATTATGAACACACTAATAATCTAATAACCTATACTAAAGCAATCCCCACCACTTTATTTTTCCCTCCCACATTTCCCTCCTAAATCCCATTAATTAATGATTGCATTAAAAAGATAAAAAATAAAAAAAATTAATGCACATAAACTAATAAATTTACTTTGACATTTAACTATTACTCTTAAAACAACCCTTAATTAGCATATAATTTTTCTCCCAAATTGCATTGAAAATAGACCTTTATACATTTATTTATCATCAACTATTGTGTATATATTACATCATTTTTTATGTGACATTGTGATAATTATAAAAAAAAAAAATATTTTTTGTGACATTGTGTATAAATTATTAACATAACAAGTGATAAATTACATCATTTTTTTTGTATTATTCAATTGGTTGCTAAAAAGAATTTAATAAATTTTTTTGACATAACTCCTCTATATCTCTTACCTATCTATCATAAATAAAAAAAATCTTTATTTCCATGTTTTACAAGTATTCTCCCCTAAATAAATCTTTGTTATAAACAAGTTTTACAAATAAATTTAATGAATAAAACCGTGCATAGCGCGGGAATTAATCTAGTATTATGAACAAAACAAAGCCAAATACTAAATAATTACTACCTACGTTCCCTATTTTTCTTTACATATGATGTTCTGGGATGTTCCATATTTTTCTTTACCAAACAACTTTATTAGGTTTATAGTATTTTTTATTAAGATGGACCCCACACATCACTCACTATTAGTTGCAAGTTGTTTCTCGATTATCAATTATTACCCCAATTTGACCCCACTACTATTATTACATCATATACCATAATGAAGAGGTGAATAGTGACGGACAAGGAAAATAGGGAACTGAGGGAGTATATATTATGAACAAAAATATTACAAAGTATGAACAAAAAAAATAATGAACTAAATAATATATATGAACAAATATTATTATGAATAGCTAATATTAAGAATAAATAAAATAGAAAAATTAAAATTAGTAAAATAAAAGAAAAGTTGAAATGAAGTGATTGAAGCTGAACTGAACTTGTGGACCCAGTGCTTTTGGGGCACATGTGCCCTTTTTACGAACATCAAATGTTTTAGTGTAAGTATACTTGGCTTGGGGTGAATCTAGAAGCTCAGAACCCAAGTAGAGAAGTTGTCACTGTGCTCTTTTCGGGAGCTCACAGAACCCCATTAGTTCTAGCCAGAAGGTAAATTGACGCCAAGGATAAGGTGTCAAATCTCTAGATTCGGGCACGATGGTAAGGACAACGTAGTTCACAATGTTCCCCCGCGTATAGTGGCCTCTATTTAGTCTCATATGTAATTTCATAATTGTAATATTGAATTATAACAATCATATTTCCAGTTTATCCTAAAAACACATATAAAGTTTGCTAGGCGAGTTTATTTAATGCACACATTTTTCCGGTAACATGCATGGGTGATCACTTTAGTATTAATCAATATTAAAAGGCTCCTAGCCAGTTTTCCAATATTTTATCTTTATTTTATGTGAAATCATGCCTTGTCGCTCTTGTAATTAAACATGGATTAATAGGTGATTAAAAGCAATGAAACAACTAGCATGAATAATCACATAAACAACCTAAAATAATGCGTCTACTTAAAGTTGATTTTAATTAATAAATCGATCTTTAATTAAACAAGAATTCATGAATTTAATTAAACATATCAAATTCATAATAAAGCAAATTAAATCACATAAACTAACTCAATTAAGTAAAGAACTCAAGAAGTAGATGTTGATGTCGGCGTCATTTGAAGTACGTTGCTTGTAGCGGTCAAAACAACTTCTTTTAATTGATGCTTGAAGAACTTATAATATTTATGAAATTGTGTTTAGGATAACTAATTAATTTCTTGAATGTGTTTAAGGGGAGCTTAGAAAGTATTTTTTGTAGAGAGAGAAAGAGAGATGTTTGGCACGAATTACGAGAAGATGCACGAAATTCGAGAGGAACTCATGTAATTATATTGGAAGAAGTCGGAAAAACGAGCGTAGGAGAGTTGGACGAGCGCCATAGCGCTTAGCGATGAGCGCTGGGGCACCCAACAAGTGCTACGACACTCAAGTTGAGCACAAGGACGCTCGCCGAGTGCTATGGTGCTCGAACATGGATTTTTGGAAGTTTTGTTATATTGGTATGATTATGAAATTCGATCCTTTTGAGCGTATCTGCGCCCAATGAGCGCATGTACGCTCAAGGGGTTGTATTTCAAAACTTCCATATTTTCAATATTTACTTTCATTTTCCGAATTTTACTTCCCCTACTTTATATGCTTTCTAAAGCTACCCGATTTCGTACATAACCTTCTACAACATTCTAAAACGTTCGTTGTACTTGGCCATATATGTGCGCTTAATATATTTTCGGAGTTTTCGAAATATAATAAAATAAAATAAAGATAAAATGAAAATTAAAATAAAAGTAAAGTTAAATAAAATAAAAAAAAGTTTAAAAATCAAATAAAGTAATTTAAGCGCATTTCGGCCATCGGAATTTATCATCGGCGTATTCCGACAATGGATTTGGTTTTCAAAAAGCTAGGGGGCATTTCCCCCCTAGACCCCCACAAGGGTGTATCACCTCTGAACTACAACTCGTTGACCGGGAAGCGAGACCCCCGTTTTGATTAGATTGTGGAGTGGGTTCCACATAGGTGAACGACTAACTCTTAACACACAAATTTGGGTAATCTACCTTATCAAGCAACCAACTTCAGAAGTTGGACCTATTGCAATGTGGTACACTTTAATCATCAGCCTTTAGGCGAAACAAATGTAGGTATCTACAAAACTAAACTGAACTGAACTGAACTGTTGGAGCTGAACTAAACTGAAATTAAGGTGAAGTAAATATGCCCTAACTCATTGTCGCAGGAATCGGGGTCCCTTTTAGCAACTAAAAACAAGCCCTTTAAACCCTTAGATTGCCTTAGAGGACGAGTGTGCTCTCATGTGAGTTTTTCCGGCAGCAAATCACCCAAAACTCCATCTATAAAAACTCACAAACACCTATTTACAAAACACAAAAATTAAGACTAGTATGGTTCTCATATTGAGCTCATATATGTGTACCAAGATAACAAAATTTTCACAAACCAAGTTAGCTAAGCATCTAAAGTAGAGTGTCCTACCTTAATGTAAAACTTGTAGTAATACCCCACATTTTCACGTATTTTAGGAATTATTATTTTATTTTATACGTGTAATTTTAATATTTTTATTGAAAAGTTGTGTTCAATAAGAATATTAAACAAAAGAGTTTAAATAAGCTTCAACTAAAAATAATTACTTTGTGTTTATAAATAATATTTTATGCTTTATAAAGTATTTTTAAAAGTTTCTAAAAATAGAATTTTCAAGTGTTTCCTAATTTATTTTAATGCAAGGGCGTAAAGGTATTTTTCATTATTTAGGATAATTATGGGCTTCACCAAAACTTACTTTTGGGGCCTATAAATACCCTTTAAAACCTAAATTTTCAGATTTCGATCATCTTTCATAATTGTCATTAGGATTCCAAAATTTAGAGAGAGAAAAAAAGGGAAGAGGAGTTCGGGAAAAAAAAAAAGAGAAAAAAAAAGTTCGGTTTTGCGAAGGAGAAGAAAAAAAAAGGTTTGTTTTTTCGGAGTTCGTGCGCCGGATTCCCTCGTTGGAGCCCCTCTGGCCGCCAGCCTCGCCGCCGGCCACCACCGCGAGCCACCTCGTCCTCCCCTTGTTCGGTAATTTCGAACTTAAAAAAAATGTTCTTCTTTCTTTTGATTTAATTTTGCAAATTCATGTTTATATTTATGTTTAATCATGATTTTATAAGTTTCAATCATGTTTTATGAAGTTATGATTTGTTTTAAAGCATGAATTAATTTGTTGTTCATGAAATTTTAGATTAGGGTTTATAAAGTTATGAAAGTCTTGATATTTATGAGTTTTAATGATTTAAACTTCAATATTATGATCATGAATTGTTGTTGGGTGAATTTATGATGATTTTATGAAGTTTAGATTGATTTTTAGAGGCTTTAAACATAAAATAAATTGTTGTCCAAATTTTGTAGTCATGAAATTCAATAGAATAAATATTATGAACATGTTTTGGCTTATGAAAAATTATTCTAAAGCATAGTCATAATGATGTTAGTAGATTGTAAAAGAGTTTTAAGATGAATTTATGATGTTTTTATGAGTTTTCCATGTGTTTAAAGTTAATTAATAAATCTGAAAATTTTATTAAAAACAAGTTAAAATAAGTTTTAAGGGTTCATATTATGCTAGTATGATCACATATTAATTCTATGATGTTACTTTTTTAGTATGTTTCATGAAGTTTAGAAGTGATTTTAAGCATGTTTAACATGTTGTCCAGATTTTGCAAAGTGAATATTAGACTTTTAAAGTATGTAATTAGCATGAACTGATACAAATTAAGTAATACATTGTATGATTGATTTGTGTTGTTTTAGAGGTTTTTCAAGGAGTTTTGATTATTTTAAATTGCTGTCCATTTTTCTAAAGTGACATAAAATATATGTTGCGGTTTTACAAAGTGTAAATAAGTCCCAAAAATCATGTAATCTTGCAATAAAAAAAATTAAGTGAAGTGTGGAATTAAATAGAGACCATATAAGGAATGTTTTGGACAAGTTTTCAATATAGAAGTTAGTTTAGAGTTGTTGTAGAACTTAGTCAACAAGGTTTTAATCTAGTTTCGATTTTCTTTATGTAGGAGACTTTGAATTAGTCAACTTTTAGAAGTGGTGGCAGAGCACCACTATTTCACAAGGTACGTAAGTACGAAAGACAAACATAAGAATTAGAATTCATGCTTGGATGATTCCCTATGTTATGAAACATTGTTATGCTTGTTTGAATTATGAATTGATGTGCATGAAAAGTTTTTTTAGAAGCACGATTTTATATTATTTTGACATTCCATGTTGCTTAGCAATATAGATTTTATAAGATTGAATTGGAATATTATGATTAGTTAATTTGGCCAATAGCTTGTTAATAAAGAAATGGAGTTATTTTAAGGTTGGTTAGTTACTTAATCAACAAGAAAGGTAGTTGTGAATTTTTATTCACTTGATTAAAAGGAGTTAATGAGCAATTATTTTATACATGTTGCCACTCACGGTTTAATGTGTGGTCAAGGAGAAAGTAAATAGTTAGCCACTCACGGTTAATGTGTGGTAAAGGAAGTTCAGATTAATTAAAATGACACACATGAGATTATTTTGAATCACTTTAAATTGAAGATAATAAATATGGCTTGCTTGATTTGATGCATGTTTTTATGTGATGTTGTATGTGAGTCATAACATTGTTAAACCGGTTAATCACGTAAAGTGTAAGAGGATTTGCATCAAAACTCTTGGAACGTATATGACTGAGTAGAACAATGGGTGGGGGGGGGGGGGGAGACGTAAGGAACAGTGATCTATGACTTCTAATTGGAGTACAAGACGTTGTACTCTTTTATATTTTTAATGCGTTGGAATTCCGTCACTTTATGTGACATAGGTAATACTTTCTTGGAGTTGCTCTCAAGTTGGTTCCCAATAGGGAGATTTTAAAGGAAAGGAAACTCGTTTGATGCAGAATCCAAAAGTTTAAATATAATAATTAATTTATTGAGTCTATGCACAGGTGAAAGGTTGTTAATGGTAAGTTGTGTGTATGTTTTAGTTTATGTTGTTTTGTTGCATAGTCTTTAGTAGCTATGTACTCAGCTTTGCTGACTGTTTGTTTGTTTTGTGTGCATGGCTTTGTCTTGTACTTGGCCCTACAATGACCCACTTGTTGGTGAGTAGTTGTCTAGAATAAGAAAAGCTACAGGTACAAGTGAACATATGTCATTTCATGCTGGGCTGGAGTGAGAGCGTTTGCTGTGCAGTTGTAGTTTTAATTTTATTGTTTATGAAGCACTAAGCTTTTATTTGGATGTTTGTTTTATTTTCAAAGATTTTAGTTTTGGTTTTAAGGGCCATTAAAATGGTTTCGAAGTGTAATAAAGTTTTAAATTGGCTTTTATTTCGGATGTTGATTTGAATTTGGTTTGAGACTTGTTTTGAAGTTTAGTTTTAAATTGTTTTTGGTTTTAAGACTTCTGCTGTTTTACTTTGATAAAAGCCTTAGCCGTTATCACGGTGGTGGTAATACTTTGGTTTTTCCGTTGTTAGGAGTTCTAATAATTATAATTCTTAATATTTATAATATGTTTTCCAGAAATATATAAGGTAGAAAGTCAGGAAATTCCAGGGTGTTACAATACATAGCCGCAAGTCTAATGCTTAGTTCAACCATCTTACTATAAACCTGACCATAAGTTCATCTCCACCATGAGAGGCGTCTTACAGATCCACGAAGGAGCCACAAAGAAGAAGCGAAACCAATATTTAACGCATCCTAACCCATAGGTATAAATGCATTCCGCGCTTTAATTATCTAATGTGGCCCCAATATCTCTTTTTGCAACTTTCTTAATAGGCTTGGAAATGGATTCACTAAATCAATGAAGGTCTAACTCCCTTGATCAAAAGGTTTTTATTGGTTGCAATGTAGGCTTGGGTGATGGTATGAATAAAAATTTGACTATGTAGTGTTTTCTGATGAAACAAAATTGGACAAATTCTAATGTTATAGTAGGGGTAAAGATAACAATGATAAAATATAAAATAAAATTAATGATGATAATTAGTACAAGAAGCATAAAAAAAGTTGGAGGGTTTATCCCTTAATCTCAGAGCCGGATTTTTTTTAGCAGAGTAGGAAATGGAGTAGATTTTTTTCTTCGAAGCATAGCATAATAAGTTTAAAGTCATTTTAAACTGTTATCCCTAAAAACATCATATAAAATGTTAAACCTCGGGGCTATGGTTTAGAAAAACTCTAATTTACTTTTATGCTGAAATAAGTCGTAGAGGTTTTGTTTTAAAAGTTTAGTGTCATCGTTTCTTTTTTACTTTAGTTAATCCATAAGCATGTGTCTATTGACATTATTTTTAAGATTTGCCATTTTCGATTCAAATGAGTATTCATTGCAACCCTGTTCCTCTAGCAAATATGGGCTTATGGTATGTTTCAACAATTTATACGGCGAATTCCAAGTTGAAGAAATTGAGCTTGTTTTGTAAACGTTTCAAATGGCATTTTGATCTCATTTTTCTATTAGACCAATTTTTACTCGAATGACCCAGTTTCGAAAGATTATTTTTCTATTTTCATATAAGTGACGGAGTAAATTTCTTTATAATTACACAAGTGCAAAATCTGTTTAGATTAGTGTCGAAGGAGTTCATTTTTATACATCTATAACTGCAACTAACAGTGTCAATTCGGGTAGGCGGTGCAAGTTAGGGTTGACCCAATTAGGGATGTACATTAGCGGTACCCGCGCTTTTGAGTACCCGAAAGTGCGGGTACCCAAATTTTCAGGTAGTGTATTTTATTACCCAAAACCGACCCGAAAATCTTAGGTACCCGAAATAATCGGGTCGGGTAAGCGGGTACCCGCAACTTTATCTTCTTAATTTTTTATTCACTTAAGATATAATTAAAGCATAATTGTATAAAGTATAGTTAAACGAAAAAATTAATATTGTGATTTGCATAAATGCATTAACCTTCCAACTAATACAATGTATGTAGGTGAACAAAAATAAATAAATAATTAAATTTTGAAAAGCAAAACAAGAATTGATAAACTAATCATAAAAAAGGAGATAAGAAAACAGAAAAAATAAAGCAACACCAAAAAGAAATACAAACAAACAAAACATAATAAAATTAAGAAAAAGAAAAGAGGTAGTGGCCAGTTAGAGTATAACAATGAAAAAGAAATAAATTTTGGAGTTGTGGTAAAAGAAATCCAATCCAAAACTAAAGAAAATAAAGAAATTGAACTGGGTAGCGGGCACCCGGTGTACCAAAATTTGGTAACCGTACCCAACCCCAAAATTTTTGGGTACCTGCAAACCCTGTACACGATTTGCAAAATTCAATTTTTGCTCAAAAAATACCCGTTTTAAAGGAGCGGGTAGTGCCGGGTAACCGGCCAGGTATTCCGGGTTGGGTTTTTTTTGCACACCCCTAGACCCAATTAGTGTCGGGATATTTGAATTCAATTTAACTTCGATCGTTTTGTCCCTTTGGTTCAATCAGATTCAATTGAAGCCATTTTGGAAGTAAGACAAAACATTTTACTATTAGTTCAGAAACAATTCATGGTCAAATCAACTTCAGTTCAATCTAAAACGAATCAAGTAACTTTAAAAAATGTCATAGTGTTTTCAGTCGTTGTCGGGTTATTTCGGATTCTCGTGGGGACTTAAAATTTTTCTCTTTGAATAAAAGTTCAAAAATTACGTAAAATATATTCTTATGATCACAGAACCAGCTTGGAATTGTTGGACGTGTGGTGTTCAAGCTTCAGCAACAAGGAACGTTGCTACCTAAATACGTGGGAGATTGACGTACTAACAAGTGTTGTTGCGATTGTCAAAAGGAGGTATGGCCAGCGACAAAGATCCGGTTGTGAGCCAAGCCACTAGGGAGGAGATTGACGTGGGGGCTCTCAAAAAGAAGAAGACAATTGTCCAAGAGTTGGAGCAACGAGTAGCTAAGATGGAGCTAGTTGTTGCAGATTTGTACGACGATGGTTCCAGGGTTAAGGAGCTGACTGAGAGCATGGGGATGCTCAAGGAGAGGCTCAACGATGTGGACTCAAGGATTGAAGATGTTTCCATGGAGCGTTCCGTAGAAGCCAATGCGCTTGTGGGACAAGCAATGGAGAAGATGAAGGCTTGATGGCAAAATTACGAGAGGAGCTCGAAGCGGTCAATCAAGAGAATTAAGTCTTGAAAGAGGAGCTCGCCCTTTGCAAAAAGGTTGTGGCCAATGGGGCCACAAACTATCGGGAGGGGCCAAGGTTGAAGGTCCCTAAGCCATCAAAGTACCATAAGTCGAGAGACGCAAGGGAGATTGATAACTTCTTATGGGGCGTTGAGCGGTACTTTGAGGCAATGCATTTGGATGACGATGCATCCAAAATCAACACCGCCACCATGTATTTAGGGGATGATGCGGTCTTGTGGTGAAGGAGGCGTGAGTTGGACGTCAAGAAGGGGACTTGTTCCATTGGGACATGGGATGAGTTCAAGAGGGACTTCAAGAGGCAATTCTATCCGGAGAATGCCAAGGAGGTCTCCATGAGGTAGCTTCGTGATTTAAGGCATACAAGCTCGATTAAGGAGTACATCAAGCAATTCACGTCGCTCGTGTTGGAGGTCAGTGAGGATCTGACCGAGAAGACTCAACTCATCTACTTCATTGAGGGACTACAACGATGGGCCGAGCAAGAGGTGAAGAGAAGGAATCCACAAACACTTACCGACGCCCTCGCTTTTGCTGAGTCATTGTATGATTACAAGGACTCAAAAAAGGACATAGGGCATGGTGGCAACAAGGAGAAAGGTGGGGGAGAGGAGCCCACCGAATCAACCAAGGGAGGCAATGGGGGCAGCAGGTCTCAGAAGAGCAACAAAGGAAAGGAGGAGTTGAGATCAACTTCGAAGACCAACCAACAGGGATGCTTCTTGTGTGGAGGGCCACATTGGGCAAGGGAATGCCCAACGAAGCAAAGGTTGAGTGCCCTTATTGCAAGCTTAGAGGAGGAGTTGCCTCAAGAGGAGATAGGGTGTGGAGCGATGCGCATGGAGGAGAGAGCCACGCTAGCCAACATGAGACTCCTCAATGCTTCAAGTGTCGTGGATGAGGAGCCAACGGGACAGGCAGCCACGACAAATCGAGGAACAAGTGTCAAGCAAGGAGGCTTAATGGATGTCCATGGTGAGGTGAATAGCGTTGGGACCAGGTTGCTTGTGGACACAGGGGCGTCACACAACTTCTTGGCATTAAGGGAGGCCAAGGACCTGGGCGTCAACTTCACCAACGTGGATGGTGAGTGGAAGGCCATCAACAATGAGTCCGCATCGGTGTATGGTCGGGCATGAGGTGTCCGGATCCGCTTGGGGAAGTGGACGGGCAAAGTTGATTTCTTGGTCATTAACATGGAGTCGGAGACAGCGATGCTAGGAATGGAGTTACTAGACAAAATGAGGCAAGTGGTGTTTGGTGATGGCACTATGACTATCACACACAATGGGGTTCAGCATGTGTTGAGGGTCGCTAGGACAAAGGAGGATTGCCCAAAGATCTCATCAATGCGTGCTACATGGGCGCTAAGGCCTCAGCATCAGCTGGGTGTTCAAGGTGGGTAAGTCATGGGCAAGCCAAGGGTAACGCACCATGACATGGTCCATGGGAGGACCAAGGGCGTTGATCATGTCCAAGGGACGAAGCATAGA
This sequence comes from Suaeda aralocaspica, assembly GCA_016808085.1. NCBI lineage: Eukaryota > Viridiplantae > Streptophyta > Magnoliopsida > Caryophyllales > Amaranthaceae > Suaeda > Suaeda aralocaspica. The sequence goes on from PYUH01000047.1 coordinate 1,490,144, forward strand.
AAGAAGTTCGTGTGTAAGCAAGGGGCTTGCACAAATGTGCGTGCTCAACGAGAACGAGTGCGCAAGGGCATGTGGAACGGACAAGGTGTCCAACCACATGAGGAGTGTACTCGGAATTGTGGGGCACAAGGGCGTTTGAGGTTTGAGAGGATGACTTACACAAGTGTTGGAGGTGTCCAAGGAAGGGGCACAACAAGGGGCAAGGTTGTGGGCACACAGCCCATACACTAAAGGATCAACGACAAGGGACGTAGCACAACGGAGCAAGTAGCCAAGTCAAGGCATGGAGCACGTGGAATGAGACTCGGCCTTGATGAGGACGTCAAGGGATTGGGTGGGGGAGCATGTCACGAACCGACTATTTGTCCCACCCATACTCCTTATGCATAGGCATAAGGATCCTCAGAGGGAGCTGCTCGTGGGCTGCCAAGCAAAACCCTCCCCCTTATGGTAGGCAGTTTTAAAGAAAACTTAGTGCTGTAGGGAAATACTTGTGCAGATAAACAGTACTTTTAGGGCGGCAGTGCTATACTTCTCCAAATGGGCTCAAACTTGACATGAGGGCTGCCTACTATATTAGAAGAGTGTGGAAGGATCTATAACCTCGTTGAAAGGTCTAGAGTTGTACGAGGCGTTCCGGAATAATATGGAGCGAGTTGTTAGGATATTCTTGAGTGGGTGGCTCTAGAATGTTCTAGTATGGTCTAGTTTTGTCATGGGGATTCTAGAGGGATATCTTTAGTGTTCTCTGGTGTGTGGAGTGTTGTAGAAGGGATGTTCCTAGAATACTCATGACGGTCCTTATACATATTAGAATGTATCTAGGAGATTCTTGTATGTACATACTTGGTTGTATTCTCTAGAAGGGTCTAGAGAGTTAGAATCTAGATCCCTCCATTTGAGGAGGTTAAGAGTATTCTAGATTAGTTGATGTTGTAGGATGGATGCCTGTAAATAGGCACCTTGAGGCATTTGTACATAACAACTTGGACAGCATAATATTCACTTTTGTAAGCAAGTTTAGCATTTGTTAGTGAGCATCAATAGAGTTCAATTCCCTCTACCACTTGTGTGTTTCATTGTGTTACTTCAAACAACCATCTTCCACATAACTTAGAGAGGTGAGTGTGTGGGAATAACTTGGGCACAAGGGGTGTGCTACTTGGGGCTTGAGTGCTAAGGGCTAACGGGATTTGTCCAACGCATTAACACATTCATCTGGGATGAATAGTTGGGAGCTAAACACAAGGGACGTGTCTTGCTAAGTGAGATAATCAGCTCAAGGAGTGAGCTACGCGAGCACGAGGAGTGAGCTACGCGAGCACGAGGAGCGTGTTAAGAGGAACCCTGACTTGTTCACGACGGACTGTTGAGCAAGTGACACACAAGATTGACTAGTTTTACGGATATATTTTAACTCGAATAATATTTCTTAGTACTTTATATTAATCATAGACCAAATTCTATTCTTCCTATGGAAAACCACCAAGTCCCAAATTCTATCCTTATACACCAAAAGGTAACTCAGTCCTTATCTTGTTATTTCCTAATAACTAAATCAAATACTTCCAAAAAACACAAATTTTGTTCGCCATTTTCATTTAATTAAAATAGTTTTAAAAAGCCCAAAATGAGAAAAACAGACGTAAATTGCAACCTTATATTCACATTAATTTGGTATCCTTCTTTTATTTGATTTTGTAAGTTAATTTTAGTTTAAAACATTTTCAGTTTATGTTCAATTTAGCTTAAATAATTAATTTATTTGTGGGCTACCATTCGGGTTATTCAAATTCGAATAAAAAATAATAGAAAAATTCATAAATATAATTTTAATTATGGGCATTCACCTAGTAAAAAACCAAACTTTGAGTAATCCAAACATAAATCCAACTTTCATGCTTATTTTCCGATTTTGGACCTCATAAATTTTAAGTTATAAAATCAAGTAAAACTTATCCAGTTTTTTCTTAACGTTTAGAGGTTTCGAGTGGAAAGAGTGGTGGTAGTTTCGAGTAGTCCTGCTTAAGCAAAAACCGAATAATTAGCAAGATTTACCTGATTTTACCCGTGTCCAAAATTGAAAAATAGACATGAAAATTGGTCCAGTTTTGTATTAATCAAAGTTCAATCTTTTATCAAGTGAACGCCCATAGTTGCAATTATTTGTATGAATTTTTTCAAAAAGAAATCAATTAACCCACTAATTGTAATCCAATCAAACACCCCTGTTTGCAGCCATTCCACACAAATAGTCAAATCCAATGGTTCGTCATAGCAATGTCAATGGTTTGCACCACTCCGTTTCCAGTTTTCGACTAGTTTTGCCAAAACTTAAACGCCGCTCATTAACTCGAAAGTTCAGCAGCTCTTTCACACAAACTCAACCATTCATCCAATAAATAAACATAACAAAAAAACAAAAGAAAAATCAAATTTTTTGCAAAAGAAAATCACGAGAAATCAAAATTTAATCCTACTCAGAAAAAAGAGCAACAAATGATCATAATGAAAACATTCATATGTCCAGACATAATTTAGGCTAATCATCATCGCAGGATTTCCAATTTAATTCCATACTATTTCAAATCACAAATCAATTTAAACCACAAAAAAAAAATGAAAATATAAAAACTGTAAACCTAATAAAAAGTTAGGCATCAGAAATTGAGAAGAGTAGAAATCAACATCAAATTTCAGAGTGTAGGATAAGTATTTGTAACATTTTGTTCATCACTTGCCTAATATTTCAAAAAAAATATTCGAAAAACAAAAATTAAAGAAGCAGAGATTTGCATCAGATAATAAGCGGAGTTTTTTGTCAACAAAATGAAAATAAATTCATATCAGATGTTAAGCATAAAACAAAATTTCATCATTTGCAATAATCTCTGATTTCAAATTTAATTTTCCAAAAAAAAAAATGTAGGAAGGTTCATTTGGCACCAAAGCAATGGAGAAAAAATGCGATGGGTTGGTAAGACGACCAAATTTTAATATATGCATCTGCTATATCTCTTCATAGCTAATATTATTGATTTTGAAATGAAGAGAAGGTAAATCAGATGCAATTAAAAGTATTTGTTATAATTAACAGAATTTATATGAGTTAAAATTGAAAAAAAAAAAAAAATTGCAAAAGTTGAAATAAAATCAAGTTGATGATTTAGATCTAAAGAATTGAGGAAGAAAAACAGAGGTTGATATTTGGTTGTAATATTGGTGAATGAATGAAGACTTTGGCGAGAGGAAGTGATGATGAGGGTTAGGGTTTAAAGGGTTGTATTTAAAGGGGGGAAGAAGAGGATTAGGGTTTTGATTAGTTTTGGTTTGGCCACTTTGCCGAGTTCGACGGTGGGTGCATCGATTGCTTGTGTTAGGACTTAGGAGCTAGGTTGCACGGGTTCAAAAACGGGGACGGAAAACGGCAAAATCAAAATTTCTAAAAACGGGGACGGCAAGGAATCGACAATTAAAAAATCACAAAAATATTTAAAATACAATAGTCATAAACTTCCATCAATCAATATTAACTAAAACATATTAACTCATAAATCACAAAAATATTTCAATCAATCAATATCAACTAAAACATATTAACTCATAAACTTCCATCTTTTGGTTAAACTTCACCTTGCTATTCTTAAATTATAACAAATTACAGTGGAAGCTAAAATTTAGCCTTTGAATCCAAATAACTGAAAAGAATGGATCGTCCAACAAATTACACCAGTATTATGTCCAGTTTAAGACTGAACATAGCATTTATAACAATTCTTCAGTCAAATATAAAAAATTCATGACATTGTAATAACTACAATGAAAACGAAATATATGAACAAATTGCAAAGCAAAGACAATTCATGGTAAAAAAAAAATTGAAACTTTAGGATAATTCAATGAATAACAAAAGACAAAAGGAGAAAACCCAACCACAACCCATAACCATGAACCACCCACCTAGCTTAATTGAAACCCGAAATCCATCCAATCAGTTCGGAAAACCAACCCACAATGTTGAACAACCCACCAAACAGCCACAAATTGAAATCACAAAACCCAAAATTTTAAACCCACAATTAACAAATTTCATGTCAATACTTATACTGGGGTATGTATTTCATCAAATTTGAAGGTTTAATTAATTCAAAGAACAACAAATAACAAATTCGAATAAAAAGCATACTGACTTTGGTTCGCCGTCGTCCCTCAAACTCGCTGAAATCGAAAGAACTAACTTGCTGAAAGCTACCCACCGTCGTCCCTCAAACTCGCCGTCGTCGTCCCTCGAACTCGCCGACGTCCGTCGAACACTACAACAAAACAACTTTTTAGCGACGGAAAAATTCCGTCGCAAAAACCTTAAATTCCGTCGGAAAAAAGCTTTGCGACGGAATTCCGTCGGAAACCCGTCGTCGCTAATTCCTTCGTCGCAAAATTTTGGGTTTTCCTACGGAATTTCCGTCATAAAACTTTTGCGACGGAATTTTGCGTCGCAAAACTAAATTTGCGACGGAATTTTCCATCGTAAATTTGCGAGGGAATTTTCCATCGCAAAATTCAGATTTGCGACGGAATTTTCCGTCGGAAATTTGCGATGGAAAATTCCCTCGCAAATTTGCGATGGAAAATTCCCTCACAAATCTTGCAAATTCCGTCGGAAAATTCCCCCGCAAACTAGTGCTCAATTTGAAACCATTTAATTTTCCATTTTTTTTGCGACGATAAATTCCGTCGCAATAGTTTTACCAAATTCTTATATGACAATTTGCATATTTCCGTCGGAATTTTGCAATTTCTTTTTAAAAAGACTACTTCAAACCCTAANTAAAATCAAAGACTACTTCAAACCCTAATTTATACCTGCAAATCTTTATGTAGACCAAAAGCCTTTTCCATTCTGTTGCGATGATACATTCCATCGCAAACTATTTAAAACATAAATAAATTAATTTGTGTCTTACAGCTACCATAAAATACTACCATAACAAGTTTATCAATAATAATAATTGCATAGAACTAAACTATATATCATATATCATGAANACTATATATCATGAAATACAAGAGGCCTAGGTAACTAAACTGGAGTGCCTTCACCTGCGCCACTACCCGAGTCATCTCTGGGGTCTCTACGACGACTCTGGAACGGAGAACAACAGTCAGTGCCGAATCCCTGAATCCGACTCATCAACTCCTCCACATGCTCTCTGTTTCTCTGCTCCATTGCGGCCATCTCTGCTTGCATCTCATTCCTGACCTCCTCTCGAACCTCCTGCCTTAACTCATCACGAATCTGGGTCCTGATTTCCTGCTGGAACTCTTGCAGCTGGGTTGTCACATTCTCTACCCTCTTGTCAAAATGTTCTTGCATTTGAGAAACGACAGAGGGAGTGTACTGTTGTGACGATCCACATCGCCTGAACGACCCGTAGTAAAGCTCAGCACCACTACCAAGACCTTTGACGCGACCTTTCTTGCTGCGCCCACCTGCTGCCTCCCAATACATCCCATTTGGCGTCTTTGGAGTTTCCGCATTGGACGAATCCTCAACCTGGTTCTGATATGTTTCCTACAACATGAACTTGATTGAAACAAACATAGTAATAGACGAATACACATAGACAACTAAAAAATGACTCCAAACACCTCAAAATGCCTGTTTACTTGCCTATTTCATTACCGTCTCTTCCATTCAGCTTAAAAGTAGCTTTAACAATCATATACTGCATATTTAGAGGTGTCTATGTTTTTAATTTGTTGAAATGTGGCATTATGTCCGTTACGGGCTGAAATTCACTCAAAAAAGCTCCAAAATCACTATAAGTGGGTAATATAATGGCCAAGTCACTATTTGTTCTTCATTTAAGCTTATAATCATGTAAAACATTCCTAAATCAAGTATTTACAAGTGTTTAAGGCATCAAGTTAAGTTAAAAGTCAACTTCCAAGTGTTTTGAGCTCAATGTCACCCAAAATGACTCCAAACACCTCAAAATGCCTGTTTACTTGCCTATTTCATTACCGTCTCTTCCATTCAGCTTAAAAGTAGCTTTAACAATCATATACTGCATATTTAGAGGTGTCTATGTTTTTAATTTGTTGAAATGTGGCATTACAACCGTTACGGGCTCAAGTACACTCAAAAAACCTCCAAAACAACTATAAGTGGGTAATATAATGGCCAAGTCACTATTTGTTCTTCATTTAAGCTTATAATCATGTAAAACATTCCTAAATCAAGTATTTACAAGTGTTTAAGGCATCAAGTTAAGGTAAAAGTCAACTTCCAAGTGTTTTGGGCTCAATGTCACCCAAAATGACTCCAAACACCTCAAAATGCCTGTTTACTTGCCTATTTCATTACCGTGTCTTCCATTCAGCTTAAAAGTAGCTTTAACAATCACATACTGCATATTTAGAGCATTCTATGTTTTTAATTTGTTGAAATGTGGCATTACAACCGTTACGGGCTCAAATACACTCAAAAAACCTCCAAAATCACTCAAATTTAAGCTGAATGGAAGTACTTTTACGTAATGAAATAGGCAATTGTAAATCCAGCGCCTTGAGAAACAGTTTCTTATATCACGATTTACAAGTGTTAATGGCCTGCATTAGTGAGTACGTTATACTATGATTGTCCACTCCAAGGTTGACATTGCGCCGCTCTAATGACAGCTGGCGGAATGTCACCCAAAAGAAGACTGGCATCAAACACCTCTAAGGAAGTTGCCTGTTTACCTTGTTTAGTCCTTTACTGCATGTGCCTTGTAAACCCTTTGTATCCAATGACTGACTTTTTTGAAGGATAGTGTTTATACATGATATATAAGCTTAAAGAAGAAAACTAGTGACGTCCACCATCATTTACCCACTTTTGAGTGATTTTGGATGGTTTTTGAGTATTGAGCCCGTAACGGTTGTAATGCCACATTTCAACAAATTAAAAACATGAATGCTCTAAATATGCAGTATGTGATTGTTAAAGCTACTTTTAAGCTGAATGGAAGACACGGTAATGAAATAGGCAAGTAAACAGGCATTTTGAGGGTTTGGAATCTTTTTGGGTGACATTGCGCCCAAAACCACTGGAAGTTGACTTTTAACTTAACTTGAGGCCTTAAACAATTGTAAATACTTGATTAGGAATGTTTTACATGATTATAAGCTTAAATGAAGAACAACTAGTGACTTGTCCCATCATATTACCCACTTTAGTTGTTTGGAGGTTTTTTGAGTGTACTGAGCCCGTAACGGTTGTAATGCCACATTTCAACAAATTAAAAACATAGACACCTCTAAATATGGCAGTATGTGATTGTTAAAGCTACTTTTAAGCTGAATGGAAGACACGGTAATGAAATAGGCAAGTAAACAGGCATTTTGAGGTGTTTCGAGTCATTTTTTAGTGTCTATGTGTATTCGTCTATTAGTAGTTGTTTCAATCAAGTTCATGTTGTAGGAACATATCGAAACCAGGTTGGGATTCGTCCAATGCGGAAACTCCAAAGACGCCAAATGGGATGTATTGGGAGGCAGCAGGTGGGCGCAGCAAGAAAGGTCGCGTCAAAGGTCTTGGTAGTGGTGCTGAGCTTTACTACGGGTCGTTCAGGCGATGTGGATCGTCACAACAGTACACTCCCTCTGTCGTTTCACAAATGCAAGAACATTGACAAGAGGTGAGAATGTGACAACCAGCTGAAGGTTTCCAGCAGGAAATCAGGACCCAGATTCGTGATGAGTTAAGGCAGGAGTTCGAGAGGGGTTGGAATGAGATGCAAGCAGAGATGGCCGCAATGGAGCAGAGAAACAGAGAGCATGTGGAGGAGTTGATGAGTCGGATTCAGGGATTCGGCACGACTGTGTTCTCCGTTCCAGAGTCGTCGTAGAGACCCCAGGATGACTCGGGGAGTGGCGCAGGTGAAGGCACTCCAGTTTAGTTACCTAGGCCTCTTGTGTTTCATGATATATGATATATAGTTTAGTTCTATGCAATTATTATTATTGATAAACTTGTTTGGTAGTTATTGGGAGCTGTAAGACACAAATTAATTTATTTATGTTTTAAATAGTTTGCGATGGGAATGTATCGTCGCAACAGAATGGAAATGGTTATGTCTACCTAAAGATTTGCAGGTATAAATAGGGTTTGAAGTAGTTTTTAAAAAGAAATTGCAAATTCCGACGGAAATATGCAAATTGTCATATAAGAATTTGGTTTAAAACTATTGCGAGGCGATTTATGTCGCAAAAAAAATGGAAATTAAATGGTTTCAAATTGAGCACTAGTTTGCGGGGGGGAATTTTCCGACGGAATTTGCAAGATTTGTGAGGGAATTTTCCATCGCAAATTTGCGAGGGAATTTTCCATCGCAAATTTCCGACGGAAAATTCGTCGCAAATCTGAATTTTGCGATGGAAAATTTCGTCGCAAATTACGATGGAAAATTCCGTCGCAAATTTAGTTTTGCGACGCAAAATTCCGTCGCCAAAGTTTTATGAGGAAATTCCGTAGGAAAACCCAAAATTTTGCGACGAAGGAATTAGCGACGACGGGTTTCCGACGGAATTCCGTCGCAAAGCTTTTTTCCGACGGAATTTAAGGTTTTGCGACGGAATTTTCCGTCGCTAAAAAGTTGTTTGTTGTAGTGTTCGACGGACGTCGGCGAGTTCGAGGACGACGACGGCGAGTTTGAGGACGACGGTGGGTAGCTTTCAGCAAGTTAGTTCTTTCGATTTCAGCGAGTTTGAGGGACGACGGCGAACCAAGTCAGTATGCTTTTTATTCGAATTTGTTATTTGTTGTTCTGGTGAATTAATTAAACCTTCAAATTTGATGAAATACATACCCCAGTATAAGTATGACATGAAATTTGTTATGTGGGTTTAAAATTTGGGTTTTGTGATTTCAATTTGGCTGTTTGGTGGGTTGTTCAACATTGTGGGTTGGTTTCCGAACTGATTGGAGGATTTCGTGGGTTTCAATTAAGCTAGGGGTGGTGGTCATGGTTATGGGTGGTGGTTGGGTTTTCTCCTTTGTCCTTTGTTATTATTGAATTATCCTAAAGTTTCAATTTTTTTTTACCATGAATTGTCTTTGCTTTGCAATTTGTTCATATATCGTTTCATTGTATTATTACAATGTCATGAATTTTTATATTTGACTGAAGAATTGTTATAAATGCTAGTTAGTCTTTAACTGGAAATAATACTGTGTAATTTGTAATTGTTGGACGATCCATTCTTTTCAGTTATTTGGATTCAAAGGCTAAATTTTAGCTTCCACTGTAATTGTTATAATTTAAGAATAGCAAGGTGAAGTTTAACCAAAAGATGGAAGTTTATGAGTTAATATGTTTTAGTGAATTGATTGATTGAAATATTTTGTGATTTATGAGTTAATTGTTTAGTTAATATTGATTGATGGAAGTTTATGACTATTGTATTTTAAATATTTTGTGATTTTTTAATTGCGATTCCTTGCCGTCCCCCGTTTTAGAAATTTTGATTTTGCCGTTTCGTCCCGTCCCCGTCCCGTTTTGGACCCGTGCAACCTAGCTCCTAAGTCCTAACACAAGCAATCGATGCCCCACCGTCGAACTCGGCAAAGTGGCCAAACCAAAACTAATCAAAACCAATCCTCTCTTCCCCCTTAAATACAACCCTTAAACCCTAACCCTCATCATCACTTCCTCGCCAAAGTCTTCATTCATTCACCATATTACAACCAAATATCAACCTCTGTTTTTCTTCCTCAATTCTTTAGATCAAATCATCAACTGATTTTATTTCAACTTTTGCATTTTTTTTTTTTTTCATTTAACTCATATAAATTCTGTAATTATAACAAAATATTTTAATTGCATCTGATTTACCTTCTCTTCATTCAAAATCAATAATATTAGCTATGAAGAGATATAGCGATGCATATATTAAAATTGGTCGTCTTACCCACCATCGCTTTTTTCTCCATTGCTTGGTGCCAAATGACCCTTCTACATTTTTTTTTTGGAAAATTAAATTGAAATCAGAGATTATGCAAATGATGAAATTTGTTTTGCTAACATCTGATATGAATTTATTTTCATTTTGTTGACAAAAAACTCCGCTTATATCTGATGCAAATCTGCTGCTTCTAATTTTGTTTTTCGAATATTTTTTTTGAAATTAGGCAAGTGATGAACAAAATGTTACAAATACTTATCCTACACTCTGAAATTGATGTTGATTCTACTCTCTCAATTCTGATGCCTAACTTTTATTAGGTTTACAGTTTTTATATTTTCATTTTGTTTTTTGGGTTAAATTGATTTGTGATTTGAAATGTATGAATTAAATTGGAAATCCTGCGATGTGATTAGCCAATTATGTCTGGCATATGAATGTTTTCATTATGATCATTTGTGCTCTTTTTTTGAGTAGGATTAAATTTTGATTTCTCGTGATTTTCTTGGCAAAAAATTTGATTTTCTTTTGTTTTTTTTTGTTATGTTATTTATGGATGAATGGTGAGTTGTGTGAAAGAGCTGCTGAACTTTCGAGTTAATGAGCGGCGTTTAAGTTTTGGCAAAACTGTCGAAAACTGGAAAAGGAGTGGTGCCAAACCATTGACATTGCTATGACGAACCATTGGATTTGACTATTGTGTGGTGGCTGCAAACAGGGTGTTTGATTGGATTACAATTAGTGGGTTAATTGATTTCTTTTGAAAAATTCATACAAATATTGCAACTATGGGCGTTCACTTGATAAAAGATTGAACTTGATTAATACAAAACTGGACCAATTTTCATGTCTATTTTTCAATTTTGGACACGGGTTAAAATCAGGTAAATCTTGCTAATTATTCGGTTTTTGCTTAAGCAGGACTCTCGAAACTACCACCACTTTTCCACTCGAAACCTCTAAACGTTAAGAAAAAAACTGGATAAGTTTTACTTGTTTTATAACTTAAAATTTAGAGGTCCAAAATGGAAAGAAAATAAGCATGGAAAGTTGGATTTATGTTTGGATTACTCAAAGTTTGGTTTTTTACATAGGTGAATGCCCATAATTAAAATATATTTATGAATTTTTCTCATTATTTTTATTCGAATTTGAATAACCCGAATGGTAGCCCACAAATAAATTAATTATTTAAGCTAAATTGAACATAAACTGAAAATGTTTTAAACTAAAATTAACTTACAAAATCAAATAAAGAAGGATACCAAATTAATGTGATATAAGGTTGCAATTTACGTCTGTTTTCTCATTTTGGGCTTTAAAACTATTTTAATTAAATGAAAATGGGCGAACAAAATTTGTGTTTTTTGGAAGTATTTGATTTAGTTATAGGAAATAACAAGATAAGGACTGAGTTACCTTTTGGTGTATAAGGATAGAATTGGACTTGGTGGTTTTCCATAGAAGAATAGAATTTGGTCTATGATTAATTAAAGTACTAAGAAATATTATCGAGTTAAATAATATCCGTAAAATAGTCAATCTGTGTTGTCACTTGCTCACAGTCGGTGAACAAGTCAGGGTTCTCTTAACACGCTCCTCGTGCTCGCGTAGCTCACTCCTCGTGCTCGCGTAGCTCACTCCTTGAGCTGATTATCTCACTTAGCAAGACACGTCCCTTGTGTTTAGCTCCCAACTATTCATCCAGATGAATGTGTAATGCGTTGGACAAATCCGTTAGCCCTTAGCACTCAAGCCCCAAGTAGCACACCCCTTGTGCCCAAGTTATTCCCACCCACATACCTCTCTAAGGTATGTGGAAGATGGTGTTTGAGAAGTACAAATGAAAACACACAGTGGTAGAGGGAATTGAACTCTATTGATGCTCACTAAAAATGCTAAACTTGCTTACAAAGAGTGATATATATGCTTGTCCAAGTTGTTATGTACAAATGCCTCAAGGTGCCTATTTACAGGCATCCATCCTACAACATCAACTAATCTAGAATACTCTTAACCTCCTCAAATGGAGGGATCTAGATTCTAACTCTCTAGACCCTTCTAGAGAATACAACCAAGTTGTACAAAGAAATTCTAGATACATTCTAATATGTATAAGGACCGTCATGAGATTCTAGGAACATCCCTCTACAACATCCACACACCAGAGAACACTAAAGAATATCCCTCTCTAGAATCCCATGACAAAAACTAGACCATACTAGAACATTCTAGAGCCCCCACTCAAGAAATCCTAACAACTCGCTCCATATTATTCCGGAACGCCTCGTAAATCTAGACCTTCAACGAGGTTATAGATCCTTCCAACACTCTTCTATATATAGTAGGCCCTCATGTCAAGTTTGAGCCCATGTGGAGAAGTATAGCACTGCCGCCCTAAAAGTACTGTTTTCTGCACAAGTATTCCCTACAGCACTAAGTTTTCTTTAAAAATGCCTACCATAAGGGGGAGGGTTTGCTTGGCAGCCCACGAGCAGCTCCCTCTGAGGATCCTTTGCTATGCATAAGGAGTATGGTGGGACAAATAGTCGGTTCGTGACATGCTCCCCCACCCAATCCCTTGACGTCCTCATCAAGGCCGAGTCTCATTCCACGTGCCCATGCCCTTGGACTTGGCACTTGCTCGTTGTGCTACGTCCCTTGTCGTGATCCTTTGTGTATGGGCTGTGTGCCCAAACCTTGCCCCTTGTTGTGCCCCTCCTTGGACACACCTCCAACACTTGTGTAAGTCATCTCTAAACCTTAAACGCCCTTGTGCCCCACAATCGAGTACACTCCTCATTGGTGGGACACTTGTCCGTTCCACATGCCCTTGCGCACTCGTTCTCGTTGAGCAGCACATTGTGCAAGCCCCGCTTACACACGAACTTCTTTCTATGCTTCGTCCCTTGGACTGATCAACGCCCTTGGTCCTCCATGGACCATGTCATGGTCGTTACCCTTGGCTGCCCTGACTACCCACCTTGAACACCCAGATGATGCTGAGGCACTTAGCGCCATGTAGCACGCATTGATGAGATCTTTGGCAATCCTCTTTGTCCTAGCGACCCTCACACATGCTGAAACCCATTGTGTGTGATAGTCATAGTGCCATCACCAACACCACTTGCTCATTTTGTCTAGTAACTCCATTCCTAGCATCGCTGTCTAGACTCCATGTTAATGACCAAGAATCAACTTTGCCGTCCACTTCCCCAAGCGGATCCGGAACCTCATGCCCGACCATACACCGATGCGGACTCATTGTTGATGGCCTTCCACTCACCATCCACGTTGGGTGAAGTTGACGCCCAGGTCCTTGGCCTCCCTTAATGCCAAAGAAGTTGGTGTGACGCCCCTGTGTCCACAAGCAACCTAGGTCCCAACCTATTCACCTCACCATGGAACATCATTAAGCCTCCTTGCTTGACCACTTGTTCCTCGATTGTCGTGGCTGCTGTCCCGTTGGCCCTCATCCAGACATTGAAGCATTGAGGAGTCTCATGTTGGCTAGCGTGGCTCTCTCCTCCATGCGCATCACTCCACACCCATATCTCCTATTGAGGCAAAAATCCTCCTCTAAGTTGCAATAAGGGCATAACCTTGCTTCGTGGGCATTCCTTGCCCAATGTGGCCCTCACACAAGAAGCATCCTGTTGGTTGTCTTCGAAGTTGATCTCAACTCCTCCTTTCCTTTGTTGCTCTTCTGGAGACCTCTGCTGCCCCATTGCCTCCCTTGGTGATTCGGGGGCTCCTCTCCCCCACCTTTCTTGTTGCCACCATGCCCTATGTCTTTTTTGAGTCTTGTAAATAGAAAATGACTCAGCAAAAGCTGAGGGCGTCGGCAAGTGTTTGGGATTCTTCTCTTCAACCTCTTGCTGGCCCACGTTGTAGTCCTCAAGAAGTAGATGAGTTGAGTCTTCTCGGTCAGATCAATGACCTCCAACACGAGCGACGTGAATTGTTGATGTACTCCTTAATCGAGCTGTTGTATGCCTTAAATCACGAAGACTACTCATGGAGACCTCCTGGCATTCTCCGGATAGAATTGCCTCTTGAAGTCCCTCTTGAACTCATCCCATGTCCCAAGGAACAAGTTCCCCTCTTGACGTCCAATCACGCCTCCTTCACCACAAGACCGCATCATACTAAATACATGGTGGCGGTGTTGATTTTGGATGCATCGTATCCAAAGCATTGCCTCAAAGTAACCGCTCAACGCCCCATAAAGAGTATCAATCTCCTTGCGTCTCTCGACTTAGGTACTGTTGATGGCTTAGGGACCTTCAACCTTGGCCCCTCCTGTATAGTTGGCCCCATTGGCCACAACCTTTTTGCAAAGGCAGCTTCCTTTCAAGACTTAATTCTCTTTATGACCGCTTCGCAGCTCCTCTCGAATTTTTGCCATCAAGCCTTCATCTTCTCCATTGCTTGTCCCCACAAGCGATGGCTTCTACGGAACGCTCCATGGAAACATCTTCAATCTTGAGTCCACATCGTTGAGCCTTAGCCTTGGAGCATCCCACGCTCAGTCAGCTCCTTAACCCTTGAACCATCGTCGCAAATCTGCAAACAACAGAGCTAGCCCTACTAGCTCGTGTTGCTCAACTTTGGACATTGTCTTCTTCTTTGTGAGAGCCCCCACGTCAGTCTCCTCCCTAGTGGCTTGGCTCACAACCGGATGGATCTTTGTCGTTGGCATCCTCCTTTTGACAATCGCAAAAACACTTGTTAGTACGTCAATCCCACGTATTTAGGTAGCAAGTTCTTGTTGCTGAAGCTTGAACACCACAAGTCCAACAATTCCAAGCTGGTTCTCGTGATCATAAGAATATATTTACGTAATTTTGAACATTTATCAAAGAGAAAAATTTTAAGTCCCCACGAGAATCCGAAATAACCCGACAACGACTGAAAACACTATGACATTTTTTAAGTTACTTGATTCGTTTTAGATTGAACTGAAGTTGATTTGACATGAATTGTTTATGAACTAATAGAAAATGTTTGTTCTACTCCAAAATGGCTTCAATTGAATCTGATTGAACCAAAGGGACAAAACGATCGAAGTTAAATTGAATTCAAATATCCCGACATAATGGGTCTAGGGGTGCTGAAAAAAAACCCAACCCGGAATACTGGCGGTTACAGGCACTACCCGCTCCTTTAAAAACGGGTTATTTTTGAGCAAAAATTGAATTTGCAAATGTGTGACAGGGTTTGCAAGGTACCAAAAATTTGGGGTTGGGTACGGTTACCAAATTTTGGTAACCGGGTGCCCGCTACCGTTCAATTCTTTATTTTCTTTGTTTTGGATTGGATTTTTTTACCAAACTCAAAATTTATTCTTTTCATTTTATACTTAACTGGCCACCACTCTCTTTTTCTTAATTTTATTATGTTTTGTTTGTTGATTTCTTTTGGTGTTGCTTTTTTTTCTGTTTCTATTATCCTTTTTTATGTAGTTTATCAATTTTGTTTTGCTTTTCAATTAATTACTTTTTTATTTTTGTTCACCTACTAACATGTATTAGTTGGAAGGTTAATGCTTTATGCAAATCACAATATTAATTTTTTCGTTAAAATAACTT
>PYUH01000047.1:1505707-1527866 GCA_016808085.1 Suaeda aralocaspica
CTTATAAGTACCATTAACATTCATATACTGCATATTTAGAGGTGTCTATGTTTTTAATTTATTTAAATGTGGCATTACAACCGTTATGGGCTTAAATTTTTCTCAAAAAAGCTCCAAAATTTACATACCACAATTTGCTTTGCTTTGGAGGTCGCCGGCACCTTTCCTTTTCTCGGGACATCCTTGAAATGCGTACGCATGAGCAGGTCTACTGGGGTTGGTAGCTTGCCATCATTCTGCTTTGCCTGCACATGTGACGGAGTCGAATAGTGTAAAAGTAAAATCGTATAAAGTATTTAACTTTCAAATACGAAGAATGAATAGAAAAGATTTCATTATTACCATCTTCTTTGCATGTTGCACAGCTGAGATGGAACCTTGAAAGTGGGTGGGTTCAATGGGGTTATCCATCGAGCCACCTCTCCTGTTCTTCTTGTTCTGAGCACTTCTTCTCTTGTAAGTTTCATCTTCTTTAACCACAGCCAGCATAGCCTTGTGGACATCCTCAGTGACCCATTTAGGCTTAGCTCCATTCATCGAGTGGGTGACGGTGTAGAACATGTCACGCAATCGATTTCCAAGCCTTGTAACGAATTGTTGTCTAACTTGAGGTTCCAACTGAGGATCCCAAGTGCATTGCCTCTGCGATTCAAATCAAATGTAGTTATCATACTCAATGTGAAACAAAGTGTTAAAAAACCAAGTGTTTTAATTTACTTAAAACAATTTATACCCCAAACACGTTCCACCAGTGACTTTTGGTGGCATCATCAACTTCCTTGTAATTTCTCCAAGGGGCGTTGTAATATCCCTGAATCGTTTGCGTTATCAACCTCTTAACCTTATCATATTCAAACCTGAACACAACAACAATATCTTTAAATTGTTTAACGAAATGAAAGACAGTTACAACAAAATTACAACAATGGTGTCGAAGATTTGCATTTGAAACTGTTACCACAACGAAGTAGGGTCCAACACCAGCCTTCCTAATCATCTGTCGCTTGACCTGATTCTTGCGCCGAGGTAGTAGCATGGTGGTTCACCCCGGTGTGAACCTCTCTGAATTTGACCATGATGATCCTGTGTCACGTTGCCACGCTGCTGTTGTTGCGATGACTCACCCAAGTTGATCACGGTACCATGAATATTTGAAGTACCTTTTTTCCCCTTCTTCTGTGCATCTCGATGAGTACCGCCGTCCATGAATACCTGAATCAAGTAACCATATTAGCACACATACAATGAGTGACAATATTTATTAGGACGAACTCTGCACATACATGAATCTGAATACTAACAGAATGCAATATAAAAGCTCTGCTATGAAAACCAATAAACAACAATACACATTTTCATTCATGTAAATGGATCTCCAACAAGCGTTCATTACACATAATGACAACAACAATGGCTCAATACCTAAGCTAATAATCTCTTATTCCAACACTTGCATACTACATGAACGAAATAAGGTAACTATTCACTGCTATATCTGTACTATATCCGTCACTACTGTCATCTAGGTATACAATGGTGTCGTCCTCTTCTTCTATCGCTTGAGCTCAGTTCAGATTCATCATCGTCATCGTCTGCAATCATTTCATCGTCATCAGAATCAGAGACAACAAGTCCTCAACAACATCATAGTCCGGAATCTCGTTAGGTGGACAGGATTGAAGGTGCGCTAGGTAAAGTTTCCTGTAGAAATTGTAGGTCAACTGGAGCATCAACTACGGACCTAGCGTGTGTTTGAACACAGCCCACCATTAACGCGATCTCGTTTCAGGCTTGGATAAGATGTGTAGTAAACCTGGTTTACTTGATAGATAAGACAATGGGTCATACTTAGGGTATTTTCGTATGATTGACTTCGACAAGCTTGTATCGGTCATGTACTTTCATACCCTAACAGAATCCATCCAGCTACACTTAAACAACATAGTCTTGTACTCATTTTTCGCCCCAGTGTAGACAAGTTCATGATGTCATCTAAAATTCCATAGTACTCTGAGCCATCTTCACCCGAAACTGAAACACCGTAATTCATAGTGGCTTTTGACGACCGTGACCATATGTATGAAAGTTGAAACCACCAACCATGATTTTACTGAAACTTCACTCGCTTGAAAGGCCCCATAGCCAAAGCTTGTAGCCATCAGAATTCGGTTTATCGCGATGGACCTGTATAGGTACGGTGAAATTGGTAATGTTAAAGTGTACGTAAGTCAACCCTAAAACATAAACAAATAGGGTATTTTTAATTTGTTACCGTATCACGGAACCACTTTGGGAATTCAACTTCAAATTTTTCTTGAACTGCTTCTCTATCCAAGTCCGATGGGTTGAGAGAAGGTGGTCTCAAACTTCCACAAAAGAATGATCCAACTGAATGACTAAAAATTAAACATAGTTGTTCACATGCTATGAATATACATGTAAAATTTTTCAAGTAACCTTTCTTAGTCACCCAAATGCCGCAGTTGGACAGCACAAAAAATTGTGCATGTTGGAGTTCTTTTTGATCTAGAAATCTTGACTTCCCTTGATTTGTCACACGACCTGTGTCGACTGTGAATAGTTCTGGAACATCATTGTTGTGTATGTCACTGTCAATATCAGGGGTGACATCCCGACCTAGATCTCTTGTTTTTGTGTCAAACTTGTAGTCAAGTAATGCGAGCAAAAGTTTGCAACCTCTTCATTAGGTAAGCTTTGCATATTGAACCTTCAACACGGGCTTTGTTCCCATTTTCCGTTTCAAGTGATTTAGGAACCTGAAATTATATTAAACACAGTAATTATGTTTACCCAACCGGTTATATAAATGACAACATAATAATTATGTTTGAATTCTCTGGCTACAACCTTTCAAATGGATACATCCATCGATATTGAACAGGTCCACACAACTTCGCTTCAAATGGCAAATGTATCGGTAAATGTTCCATTGAGTTGAAAAATGAAGGAGGGAAATCTTCTCTACTTGCAAATTATCTCCGCAATGTTTCTCTCCAATCATTCCATTCACTTACTGTAATAGTGTAGCAACATATACTCGAAAGAATTGACTTATCTCTGTGATTGCATTCCATACAGAATGGGCAAAAATTCTTTAAGAGCAACAGGCAACAACCTTTCCATGAGACATGACAGTCATGACTTTTCATTCCTACTAGTTTACAACCTTGTAAATCAACACATCTGCTCAAATTAGAAGCGTACCCATCAGGAATCGCAACTGCTTCACCCACTCACACAAAACCTTCCTTTGTGCTCTATCAAGATGTAAGGTGCCTTGGCATGACATCTTTTTCCTTGATCGTCTTTTTGTAGATGAAGCTGGGGACGTTTACAATGAGCCTGGATGTCTAATCTAGCGGCAGCCGTGTCAGAAGTTTTTCCCTTGACATCCATAATATTTGAATTAGTTGGTCAAAAAAGTTCTTCTCAAGTGCATCACATCTAGGTTATGGCGAACGAGAAGATGTTTCCAATAGGGCAGCTCCCAAAATATGCTTTGCTTTGCCCAACCTTTTTTGGCCTTTTTGACTTGTTTAAGTGCTTCGGGACCATCAACTGCCTTTGGAAGGTCTTTCACACATTCCCAAAGCCATCACCCGACATGTGTGTGGAGGATCGCCTTTCTCAACTCTATTCTTACAGAAAGCTGTCTGCTTTTCCTGAAAGGGTGATCTGGAGATAGGAATTTCCTATGGCAATCAAACCAATTACCTTACCACTGTTGCTTAACCAAAATGTCTGGCTTTTCTCCATGCAGTAAGGACAAGCTTTCTTACCGGCTGTAGACCATCCAGGCATCATACCGTAAGCTGGAAAGTCAAATGGTCCACAAGATGGCTACTCGAAGAGTGAAATTTTGTTTTGTTGAATGTCGTACGTAGTTGCACCAATGTCCCACAATTGTTTCAACTCTTCAATTAATGGCTGCATGTAAACATCTAAGTTTCCCTTTGGGTTGTTTGGACGCGGAATAATCAGAGAAGGAACATAAACTCCCTTTTCATAACATGGAGGGAGGCAAGTTTAAGGGGTTAAATAACAGGCCAGCAATACTTACTGCCAAATTTACCATGAGGATCAAACCCATCTGTACACAACCAAGCCGAACATTACGAGGTTCAGATGCAAATTCGTTAGAGCATCTATCAATTGTTCCAACGCGTCACTGTCGCTAGGGTGTGTGCCATTGTGCCTTGCTGTCGAGGATTCTTTGCATGCCATGCCATTTCCTCTGGCAACGTCCTTTGTTGCAAACATTCTTTGCAATCGAGGAGTTAATGGGGAGGTAAGTGAGAACATTCAAAGGCCATCGTTCCCTTTAGAAGTCTTCTTGTATCGGTCGCTGCCACGACCGTACACGTAGAAGCGTTGGCATCCTGTTTCCAAAACACATGCAACCTCTGGCATCATCAATTTTTGCACAGGCATCTCCAACCCCTGAACAATCTTCTTCACCTCGTAGAAGGTCTCGCCTATATAGGTGTTCTTTGGAGGCCGACGCACTGAACAAAAAGAAGCAATAGCATCGACACACCTATGTGGCAAATTGTACTCGCATTTCAAGCTAGTGATTTTAGAGGCCATCTCCAACCTAGAAATTGAACTCCCTTCAACCCAAGGTTGCTCAGAAGCCTTAAGTATATCAAGGAACTGTTTGGTGATAGAGCGTCGCCAACCTATCAAATAATAAACCTATCTCGGTCCTACTAACTAGTAGCAAGGGTAAGAAAGGGTCGAACCCATGAGAGACCTTGAATCAACCACCAAATGTTATTGTCAAATTATCTAAGTCAAGTCAAGTATTTGGAGTGGTTTGAGTAACTAAGTCTAAGGACTAGCTAAATTAAGGGGTAAAATGGAGGAAATTCGATAATAAAAGGGACTAGGAATTGGGCTACACCGCTCAACTTCGTCATGGAACTACAACTACAACAAGGGGGATAATAATTTGGGGGAAATTAGGGGAAGTCATCTAAAACACCCAACTACTCTTTCGAGCTAGAGGGATTGCCTAAAAGTATGCATTACAACCTATTTTCATGGTTGTAACCACAAATCCAAGCTTTAAGAGCACATGCACAATGACAAAGGAAATTCCCTTCACTAGAAATCCCTATTTTCATGGTCTTTTAGTCAAATAAGACAAGGGAGCCTACTACTCAACTTCATCTTTCGATCCTTCATTGAGGAGACTAAGAATCAAGCTCTAATGGTGATCAATCACAAGAACTAAGCATAAAAACCCCTTAATCTTAACTAATTAGAACCCCAAAACAATTAAACCCCAACATGCAACTAATTTTCCATGACTACATTGAGGGTTTCACCCAAAACCTAGAAGTTAACTACTCACAATCCATGAAAGTTACGATAAACATCATAAAAATATAATCCATGAACAATATTGAAGTTAAAATCAAGTAATAATCAATAATAATTGAAATTAGGAACATCAAGGATACATGCAAAATTCATGAAATTAAATCAACAACAAATTGTAAAAGTAGAGGAGAGAGAAAGTTACTTGAAGCTTCAATGGATTGCAATTGATGGAAAACTAGAACTATTCAATGATTAAACTAACTAATTAACTTAAAGATTACAAAATAACTTGAGTTTTTGTGCTTTGATGAAAACTATGAACTACCACTAACAAAATAGGCTAAAAAATGCTAAGTCCCGATCCCCAAAGCAATTGGGGTTATTTATACGACCTAGAAAACAAAATGAAACGACGTAGTTTGGAGTCTCGGGAAGTCAGGCCAACACGGACGTGTTCAAAGTAACACGGACGTGTTGGTCTGAGGCAGGCAGATCAGAACCAAACAGCAACATCTGGAGTGAAAATGGGTTAGGCAACACGGACGTGTTCAAAGTAACACGGACGTGTTGCTTCAGTTCAGAGAAGGCAGAACCAAAATGGAGCGTCAGGACACAGGTCAACACGGACGTGTCTCTTTTGACACGGACGTGTTGCCTGCTGCAGCAGCAAACTGGACAGCATGACTTCAAAGTAGCATAACTCTTAGCTCGGTTGTCGGTTTCGGGCGTGTGACCTGTCGTTGCAAAGCTTACGGAATAAGCTTTCACCTCCAATTGGAATCACACCAAAATATTGAGTATGGAAAAAGTTATGACTGTTTGAATTCAGGTGCTCCGCATGATAATATTGCAAAGTGCTTCCAAAAAGACCTCAAACTTCACAAAACACACAAAATACCCGTGAAGCATCGAATGAACTAAAAATAACGAAGNGAAATAAAAATAACGAAGACCATGCACAACTAAGCTATAATGCACCAATTATGAATGAAAATGACTCCTAAAATGCACCTAAAATGCTAGCAAATAACTACTTATCATTTGGCTTGAGCATTAGGTTCCTCTTCTATATCTTGGGCCTGTTGATCCCCCCCTTGATCTTGGTTATATCCTAGAGCATCCAAAACCATGTCACGGTATTCATTGGATTTCCCTTCGGAGGAGTCAGGAAAGCCTTCTCCATGGTTCATCCACTCGTAGTAATTCGGTGTGAAACCCTTGCGATACAAATGCAGTTTAATCGTTTCCGGGTCATGGATACGTAAATTCTTGCATTTCACACAAGGACACCTAACTTCATTTGGGTTAGAAGTCTGTGGATGATTTTTACAATATTGAAGGAATTCATCAACTCCTTCTTGGAAAGCACGGTTTAAAGAGTACCCATCCAACCTATGATACATCCAACTACGATCCTTTCGTTTCATGTTGATAACTTCTACACAAGTCACATATAGCCAACACTTTAGTGAAATATAATATTATTGTTAATGTCTAAGCATTGTCATTATTATGACAATTAGAGCACAAAAGCAATTTGTTTAGATGTATACTTAAATTACATGTCAAAAACCAACTTGAGAAATTAACTTAAATTACATGTAAACTTAAAAGCAATTATTACAAAAAAATTAACAAAATTACATGTCAAAAACCAACTTGAGAAATACACATAATTATGGGTTGTTTTAGCATGAAGTATTGTAGCATCCTTGGTGTTGCTTAGAAAGACATTATTTCTAACATTTAACCTTTTACTCCCTTGGCCCCTTAATAGGTACAAGCGAAACAAAATAAAACAATTGGAATTTGAGAGAGTTAATCAACAAAAATGAACAAAGGNATTTCATAAAGTGTCTACAGTTAATGGCAAATACTTAAGCTAGAAGAAAAAGGAAAAGACATTAGACTTGAAAGTTGAAATGGTAACCAAAAGACAACCCAACCTCATCAATTCTTAAGACGTAACCCAACTTTCTTAATACTATAGATATAGATTTGCATTTCTTTATGCAGAGCCAGAAGAAACAAACAACTCCATAGCTATTACACTTAATCCCAAGTTTTTTACATATAAATTTCTTACTCCATGCTCGTTGACTCTTTGCTCTTCACAAACAATAAAAGGCAATGCTCCTCAGCCATCTATCGATGGCCACTTCCAATTTTCCCCTGAGCAATCGTTAATAAACAATTAACAATCTGACAGCCCCACAACCTGTTTCTAGTATATATCTACCTCCCTTCTACAAGTTCTTCCATATTATTCTTCACTTCTCAAATGATTGCCCTTTCCTTGCACTATTCACATTTTTCCCTCTAGACTAAATCATAACACATAAGCCATAATCGTGCAAAAAAGAGCATGGAAATTGAAGATTTACAAAAACTGTCTTCATTCCTATTTTCACTTCAAAGTTCAAACCACTACCCAACTGTTTCACAAATTCTGAAATCTGAAACTTAGATTTTCTTGAACGTGCAATTTTAGTCACAATCAAAAAACCAATTATCAGAAATTCAACAATCATCACCAAACTCATCACCCAATCAGTAATCCTCCACTCAAACACCAAAACTTACATAAAATTGAACAGCAAAAACAATCTAAACTATCTGCATCATTCCATTTCAACTAAAACTCCCTACAAAATCCAAAATCAGACACAAAACAGCATAAAAATTGAAATTTCACAAAATCAAAATCTACCTTCTTTCCTACTTTCATTTCAACTATTTCGCTAGTTCCAAAACTTAGTAATCCTTAAACACACAATTTCAATCACTAATAATCACTAATAATTCAAAAATTAACAAAATTACATGTCAAAAACCAACTTGAGAAATACAACAACGACGAAGAAGAAGCAGAAGAATTACATGTCAAAACTACATGTCAAAATTACACGAAGAAGAAATATAGCAATGACTAAAAATAAGGTATTGTCAAAATACAGCAATGACTAAAAATTACATGTCAAAATTACAGCAATGACTAAAAATTACATGTCAAAATTACATGTCACTAATAATCACTAATAGCATGAAGTATTGTAGCAGAAGAAAAAATTGAGAAAATTACCGACGAAGAAGAAGCAGCAACGACGAAGAAGAAGCCGACGAAGGACGAAGAAGAACAAGACGGCGAAGAAGAAGAACAAGACGACGAAGAAGAAGAACAATGCGTCGAAGAAGAAGAAGGGAAGAAGAGCAAGAGTAAGGTTGAGAGTGTTGAGAGGGAGGGAGGGAAGAAGAAGGAGCCGCCGACGGTAGTATTGAGAGGGAGTGTAGAGGGAGTAAGGTTTGACGGAAGAAGAAGGAGTTAGGGTTTTTCTTTTTTTTTTTTTTTTGGCGCGACAAAATAACAATTAAAGAGCAAAATTAATTCTGTCGGGAAATTCCGTCGCAAAATTCCGACGGAAAATTCCGTCGCAAAATTTAATTTTTCGTCACAAATTCATTAAATTTTGTAAGCACTTTTGTAGGAAAATTCCGTCGCAATCGTAATAATTCCGTCGCAATTTTGCGACGGACTAAAATTCCGTCGCAAAAATTCCGTCGCTGATAAGCTGTTTTCTTGTAGTGGAAGAAAATCAATTGAGTTCACCGCAGTTGATGATAGCAATTGATGCAGTTGAACACTTGAACTCGTCTTCTTCTTCAAAAACTGATATTCGTTAATTGAATGCAGTTGATGACTTGATGATAGCTTGATGAATGCAGTTGATGATAGCTTGATTTTAACCCTAGAGGGCAGAGGCTCTACTGATTTGGTTAGTTGGTTTGGTTAATTGCCATTTTGGGCCTTGGGCTATTAGCCTTTTACATATGATTGAAATTTCCCTTTTACCTTCAAAAGGGGTGGGGACGTTTTCGCTCTACCGTAGCCGTCCCCGAATCGTCCCCGAAGTAACACACCCGACCCCGCCCGATTGATGGCAATCCAGGGACGTTTTTGAGCCGTCCCCGTACCGTCCCCGACCCCCAGACGTCCCCAACACGGGTTCCCCCCATAGGAAGCCGACCCCGTGCTTCATAGCTTAGGAGTTAAGGCCCTGATCTCGGGTGAATCGATTGCTTGTGTTAGGACTTAGAAATTAAGGTATTGTTCTCCTCAATTTATTTTTGTTATTCTGATCTGAACTTATATTTGCATATCTGAACTTATTTTTACTTGTATGAACTTATTTTTACTTGTCTAATTTATTTTTGTTGAACTGAACTTAATTTTGTTGAAATTATTAACAGTTTATTAAGGATTGAAACTTATTTTTGCTGAACTGAACTTATTTTTGCTGAAAATAAGTAAAAATAAGACGAGGAGAATACGGCATAAGTTTTGTTTTGTTTTGAATTGGTTTAGCTAATTTATGACTAATGACTAATGAACCCTACTAAAGTCCAAAATCGTGTATTATAGAGTGTTTAAAAAAAAACATGATAGCCCTGAACTTGATACTCATATCTGGGCCCCACGCGTCTTAGGAGACAAAAAAATTTTATATTAAAGTATTTAAGGTCTCGTTCTTTTAGATTGGAACACAGCTTAACTGAACTAAACTGAAATGAATAGAGCTAAACTAGAGTTAAGTAACATGAAATAGTAATTACAATGGAGATGAGTTGAACAAGATTAAAGTAAAATGAATGGACCTGAATCAAGTAGAGCTGAATTAAATTAAAGTCCAAAAGAATAGGGCCTAAATATAAGTAAATTCTCAAATTCAAGACTCGGTTTAAAACTTGGAAATGTTGGGGATCACATCATTATTATTAAAACTATTATTATATGAAAGTTGGCAATAGTATGTATGTGTAATAGACTTACTTTCGGTGTGTAATGAATTGACTTTGGCCAACTCAATTAACACTAATAGACTAAATTTTCAAATTAGAAGGAGCAATTAACACACAACTAAAAAAAATGGTAGAAAAGTGAGATGTTTGCTTGATTAATTGCAAATTAAGTGTAAATGATAGGCTAATAGCTTAAGGCTATTGTGAGGCAACTTAATTGTGTGCATCGGAGGAGCGACCGTTCCTACGCGGCCTCCCCTAATACAAGTGTTGGACTCTCTCATGGGGATATTAAGTGCAGGGTTCTCGAAGACCCACGTGTTAAACGTCCATGTGAGTGTGACTTGGTGTATGACAGTATGTATGCTTAATGGGGTTCTTAACAGATCTATGTTAGAAGTGAGAATAATCAGTGTGTCTTTTAGGGTAGAGCATGCACATGCACCCAATTATTTCTGGTCAGGAAACTGGAAAATGTCACATGGCCGGTTTCAGTACTTGTAATCCCCTGCATTTTTGAGACTTTATACTATAATTATTTATGAATATAATATATAATTTGAGAAATTTTAAAAAATGTTTTATTGTATTTATTGATAAAGGTTTTTAATAAATTGTTTTTGCGAGGTTTTGTTTAAAAACTAATAATTATTTCCGAAAGAGGTTTGGAATATTTATTTTATTTTCAAAAAATAGCAAAAATAGCTTTGGGATTTGTGCCATAAAAGTTATTGGACCATTAGTCCTATTCCTTTTTTATATGTTTTTCGAAAATTAAGGGATAAGCCCAATTATTTTCATGACATACATTATTTTTATAAATTAATTACTCCCTTCATTCCCTATTTTTCTTTACATATGCTTTTGGGATGTTCCATATTTTTCTTTACCAAACAACTTTATTAGGTTTATAATATTTTTTTATTAAGATGGACCTATAAAACACCCACTATTAGTTGCAAGTTGTTTTTCTTTCATCAATTATTACCCCACCACTATTATTATATCATATATCAAAATGAGCGGGTGAATAGTGAACGACAAGAATAATAGGGAACAGAGGGAGTAAATTAAATGCTTTACAAAGTTTTTGTCATCAAAAATATATCTTTTAAGTATTTCAATAACCACTAAATAGTAATCCAAATTATCAAATTTTTATTTCATTGCAAATCCTATATCTTGTAGAGATTAAACCTAAAACAAAATCAATCTTTTCTCCCCCTGGGATGGCCGAAAAATTCATGGGTCATGTACTCTTAAATAGCTTAAATTTTTCCTCAAAATCACATTACAAAAGTTTCACAAAAATCAGAAAATAAAACCCCAAAAATCCTTTTCTTTCTCTCTCTCCTTCGAATTTCCAGTTTTAAGGAGCCCACTTTAGGATGCCACCACAAGCATCACAGGCCACCTACGCGCCTGCCACCACCCTGTTGCACTCTACCACCAAGTACCACCTACGAGCCCTCCAACCCACCTAAAAAACGAACCAAAGTGGCCTGCTTGATTTTTTAAATAAATAAAAGAAAAAAATTTATTTTTCCTCCAAATAAAATGTAAATTCAAAATTCTTATTTTATGATGTCCTATTGTAATTCTAGAGTTTATAAAAGTGTAAAAAGATTTTTGATAAATTAATATATAATTTTTACTAATTAAATCGATTTTGCAATTAAATTGTAAATTGTGAGAATTTAATTATAAAACTAAGTTTTAAGTAAATGTAATGCACGAAAATTATTGTTAAAGGTTTTATATTAGTTGTATAACGTGTCTACGAAGTTGAAAGAATTTTTAATGTTGATTTTGTACTTTTCTTATGCAAGGAGGAAATCGTTTTCGTAAAAGGAGCGTTCTAGTTTCAAAGGAATGAATTTTGTGGGCAATGTATGTGCATGCTACCCAAAGGTTTGATATCATGAAAGTTTTAGGTTTTAGTCATAGTATCATGTGTAGGAAGTTGGAGTTAAGCAAATGATCATGATCCCCTTTCTTGAAATTGTTTGGAATTGTATGAAAAGCCTGATTTTTGGCGATTTGAATTATATGAGAAGCTTGTTGAGTTTTTAGACTTGTTATAGAAAATATGATGTTCCATAATTTTAGAAGTGTTTCTGAAAGCTGTAAAAATTAATCAGTAGTTTTGCGGGTTTTACCGAAAAATATTATTTTGAAGGACTTAAACTTTAAATCTTCTTATATAAAATTGGTCTCGTGACGAAAAGGTTTTTTAAAAATTTTATTAAAATTGTAATCGGTTTTGATCCAAATTGATGATTTTCGAAAATAAATTCACATTGGAGTTTTTAAAATCAAGTCCAATCGGCCAAAGCTTCCTTCGGGACCAAATAAGTAAAAAAAATAAACAAAAGGTTTTATGAAGTTAAATTTTCGACCTAAGAGATTGCTTAAGTAATTTTCCAACTAATTAAAGAGTTTTATCGCTTAATCGATAATTTTTGAATTAAAATCACCTAGACCTTAATTAATTAATGAAAAATGGATTTTTGAAAATCTTAACTACTGTAAAGGTTATTGAAAACTAAGTCAAGAGTTTTTATCATAATATTTTTCCTTAATTAATTACCAATTAGATTATTTTAACTAATCAATAGAATTCCAAAAATGACTTTCTTTTTATAGAAACTTCCAAATATGTTTTCAAAGACACTTATCCATACAATATATTAAAAAGCGTTTTGAAGCATATCTACATGCCACATGGCACTACCTCAGCCCATTTGTTAGCTACCATATATTAAAAAGAAATATGAGTTGAATGAGATTGGAACTCATGATCTCAAAGCCAAACATTAATAAGTTAACCGTTGAGATATGGCATGTCACTAGTACAAAAAATACATTTTGCTGCACTTTATTTGCTGCGGTTTTTTGGGGTTTTATAAAAACCGCAGCAAATAAATTGATGTTTTTGATAAGGAGTATTATTTACTGCGGTTATTGTGTAACCGCAGCAAATAACATTTTTTGCTGCTATGTTTGAGTATTTGCTGCGGTTTATAACCGCAGCAAATAAGTGCTGTAGATTTTTTTTCTTTCTTTTTTCCCGTTGGGACTATTATTATTTTACATCTATCCCTGCATTTTCTTTTTCTTTTTTCTTTTCCTTCTTTTTTTTCCCTCTTTCTTCATTCTAGTCATCTCCTTCGTTCATTTTTCCCTCTTTCTTCATNTCGTTCTTTTTTCTCTCTTTCTTCACTATAGTCACCTACTCATCTCCACCACCATCAACAAATCTCGAAAATTTTTAGCACCACCATCAACAAATCGTGAAGTTCCGACTGCGGCAGCAAGAAGGTTCAGTTCCTCCATCAACAAATCCAGAGGCGGTTATTGGGACCTAGGGTTTCGATTTGTAAAGGTAAAACTCTTTGTATTCTGTTTTTCAGTTTGGACCTAGGGTTATTAGGAGGCGGTTATATTTGTTTTTTCAGTTTGTATTCTGTGCAGTTATGTCAATTTATGTGAATTCAGCAGTTGAATCAATTTATGTGGTTATTGATATAAGTTTTTTCTTATTTTTCAGTTGAATCATGTCAATTTTTCACAGAGCAAACAAACTGAGTTTTAGCAAACAAACAGTCCTAAATCATGTTTAAATCATGGTTTATATTTTTCAGTTTGAAATTGATTTTTTTCGCAACTTTTGGGTTTGGTGGTTATTGGGTTTGTTAATTGATTGGATCTTTGAATCTGTGAGTGTGTGAGAGTGTGAATCTGGGAATTTTTGTGTGTTTAATTGAGTGTGTGAGAGTGTGAATGTATGAATTTTTGTGTGTTTCAGTTTGTACTGAAAGACAAACATTTAATTGAGTGTTTAATTTCAGTTTGTGTGTTTCAGTTTGTGTGTTTAATCTGGGAACACTTGGGGTTTAAACTTCAAAGAATGAAGAACATTTAAAGACGAAGTAAAAATATATAATTCATTACTTCAAATTTTCATTTGGCTTCTAGTTGAGCATTAGTTTTTTGCTTGTTCTAATTCCCAGAATTCCAAGTGCATAACTTTTCGATTTGAGCATATTTAATCGTTAAAATGTTTGTTTGTCTTTCAATGAAAGGGCTGAAAAGTGGAGTTGTACGGTGGTACCTAGAGGTAGTTATGAAGTACCTTGGTCAATTGGTGTATTATATGTTGTCATACTATAGTCAATTTTTAATTTTATCATGACAGGATTTTCAATAGCTTAATGTAAGAGAGAAATGTGTTTGGATTTATGTAATCGATGATCACACTCAACAAGAACATTCAAAGATTTATGTAAGAGTGAAATAAATTGGAGTGTTTCGATTGTTGGTTTGTCTTCGATTGCTGCTGTAGTGTTTTCGATTCCTGTTGGTAAGTGAGTGACTGAATTACATGGTGAGTCAGTGCCAAAGTGCCCAAATTGAGTAAATTATACATTGCATGCCATATCATCTGTTCGAAAAAGTACCTTACCTTTATTGCAATGCATGTATTACTTACTACTTTGTATTAGACAATTGTTAAGTTTTATTTGCTTGTTTAGATTTAGCTTAATTGCAATTTTTGTTCTATAGTTTTTATTTATTCTAGTTTATTTTCTTTGCTTGATTTGATGTAGTTGAATTGAATTTTTTGTTCTTTTAATTTTTGTTTGTTTTGGTTCAGTAAATTAGTTAATTCCATCATCTACTGTAATTATTTTCATACAATCCTCTGTTCTACATATAGTAACCAACAAAATTCAAAACTTGGAAACTCAAAATCCAGCTAAGCTAGAGCTCCATTTCAAATACTAAAGTCAAAACTCAAATCAGTATTTCAGTTATACAGTTAGAAGAACTGTACATTTTCATTCATTCAC
This sequence comes from Suaeda aralocaspica, assembly GCA_016808085.1. Taxonomy (NCBI): domain Eukaryota; kingdom Viridiplantae; phylum Streptophyta; class Magnoliopsida; order Caryophyllales; family Amaranthaceae; genus Suaeda; species Suaeda aralocaspica. The sequence goes on from PYUH01000047.1 coordinate 1,520,704, forward strand.
AATAAAAATTATCCATTACTAATCCATAGTAATTGAACAGGCTATCGCACACCTATCAAAAGTAAACCAAACAGCACTAACTAATGTAGCTAGGGAAGTAAGGATCGAATCCTCAGGGAAGCAATTGAACCCTATTAGTTCTAAAAAGCTTAAACCGTGTAAAGGGCCTTGGTTGAGAAACGTTGACTAACTAACTGACTACTAATTAACTACTAAGCAATTACGGGAAATGACGGAGAATTAAACCAATAAATTAAGCCTAGGGTCATTCGGGTCACCAAGAACAACTAATGGATTCACTAGAAAAGATCGTTCAACCTCACAATCATTGTCAAATTAGGGCTCACTAATTCTCTCGAATCTAGACTCCCTCGAAACTCATCTAGCGGCTCTCGCTCATGCCTAGGCTAATTCCGCCTATTATTCAGTGGTCTTATTGTGGTATTTTCACCTCTCGGCNGTCTTATTGTGTTATTTTCACCTCTCGGCGTCAAATTCAACAATTACCAAAATTACAACTAAATCTGCGCACAATTCAATTGCAAACAAAGAAACCAATAATAGGAAATTGACTACTAATTGTGGAATTGAAACAACCTAATTTAATTAGTCCATTAATCAATCAAGGTTTCCCTAACCCTAGAAATTAAATTACTCACTCATGATTATGAAAATTAAAGCAAGAACAATTGTAAAATTCCTAATTGAATTCATGAAGTAATTAACAATTAAACTAATTAACATGAACAAATAACTAAATAAATTAAACTAAAGAGACTGAAAAACATAAATTAACTAAAATAAAGAACAAAAACAGGAGAATTACCAAATTGAAGAAAACAATTGAAGGACTGAATTGAATTGAAAATCAATGTTATGAACAAAACCCTAATTTCCCAAATTAATTTGAGAGAGAAAAGTGCTAATTAAAACAAGAGAGTAATTCTATATGAAAAGCATAAGTTGTTTTGCCTAGAAAGTCGTGCCTAATGTACCCAAAGTTGGGCTTACAAAGCCTAACTACGAACAAAATAAAAAGAATTAAAAATTCCGGAAAACCGGCTGATGCGGGCGCATAGGAGATTCATGCGCCCGCATCAACCTCCCAGAACGCCTCCTTGTTTAAAATCCTCCTTAAATGCGGGCGCAAGAAAAGAAAAGAAAACAGCTTCTGAGGAGTCTGTGCGGGCGCATAAGGAATTTGTGCGCCCGCACAGACACCTCAGAAGCTGTTTTCTTTTCTTTTCTTCTTATTTCTTCATGAGTTCTTTAAGACTTGTTTTCATACTTCTTGGCACGCATTTCCATGCATCTTCATTCTTATCCCGTCCAAGCTTTCCGGCTTCGTTCCGAGCCTCGGTTTCCGTGCCTGAAATTACAAAACATACCAAAACCGAGCATAACAACCGCGGATGATAAAAATCAAACTAAAAAGCTCTAAAATTGCCGGAAATCAACCAAACTTAGCGAGACACTTCAAATTAGCTGAAGAACATCAAATGAGCTAAAATAGAGTCAGAATAACAACCACTAGGCATAAAATTGACTCGAAACAAGGGGAAAAACACTATAAAAACCGCACATATCAAATTCCCCCAAGCCAAGCCTTTGCTCGTCCCGAGCAAAGATAACGAAATGACTTTCACCCCATAAAAACATATGCATCACAACTCAAGGATCCTTCCGAGTTTACTAAGATCAAAGCAAGTCAAATGCTACACATTCCTAAGCAAAAGTCAAACAAAGCCAACCAAGCAAGTTTAATGAATCGATGACTAGAATAGCTCACGGGTTGTCACTCCACACAATCGAGCATCTAATAATGTAGCTCACCCTCATCACCCAACCATAAGAAAATGAAATGCAAATGCAATAGAGTGTTTTAAATGCAAGTTTAAGGAGCCCAAATCCACACCTCACACCTCATGCAAGTGTTTAAAGGTAAACACTCAATCCTAGAGTCGACTCGAAATGCAATTAATACTCTACGACCTTGCCAAAAGACTCTTCCACAATCAACCAAAGCATGCACATGAAGATCAAAGAGGACTTTATAAGCTTGTAACGTAAGGCTAGGGTGAAGGGTAAGATAAATTTGGGATAATGTGGCTGAAAATGCGGGGTATACGCATATAAAACATCGGAGACTCACCAATACATCATACAATAACATCAATGTTTCCCATCATCCAATTCCAACCGCATCAAACAAACTTTTCAATTTTCATTCACTTCACACCTTTATTTTCATTCAAATCACAAATATAAACCAAATTCAAGCTTTTCATTCATCTACTTCAATTTCAACTTGTTTTTCTCTTTTTTTTTTTCTTTTTTTTCTTTTCTTTTTGTCTTTTTTTTTCTTTTTATTATTATTATTATTATTTTTTTCATTTTAGTTTCACGACTCTTAATAGTTGGCCATTAAGACCAAACTATCACACGTACATAACCGGACTCCAAATCACATTTAGAAACCAACATATTGTGTTTTAAAACACAATTCCAGTCATTGGTACGCAGAGCCTTAATGTGAAACTTATAGAACCTCCAGCACATCAAAATCTCACAATTTTACCAAATCCTCCGAATACACCATCACAACAATCAACAACCACAACATGACTCCCCCAAGCCAAGCTTGGGCATACAATATGTCATCAAATACCTAGGCCAAAAAGGGTTGTAATGCGGTTAATTTTTATGAGGGATATAGGCTTAAGAAAACACGGGATCAAGGGAAAAAATGTTCAGCATGAAAATCCTAATGAATGTATCTGAAGGCTCTAAAAACAATTGAATGCCTCTTATCATGCGCAACATGCAACAAAACTTCAATTAAAAGTTACTAAAGTCCAAAGGCAAACTCAAGATCATAAATGCACCAGGAACTAAGCACACATGAAAAGAATACAATTTAATGTAGCCTATAAGATCAAAAGTGGCTCAAATCCTCCCGCTAACACAGTTCAAGTCCAAGACCCAAGCAAGGTTAGACAGAGTTGACAATTGCAAGGAAGGCTAGCAAATTTAAGACCAAGTCATGCCCGACAAATCACATAAGTAAACTCATCCAAATACAAGAATCATGAAGTTTCAGAAAATTTAAGCAAATGGGTACATGAAAAGTCAAATCAACGAAAAACCGGGACGAGCAGCTAGCCAATCACAATAAGAATTCTCTTTTAACAGCTGACTACATTAAACTAGGAAAGCAGTACATTTTTTTGGTTACATGTAAACTCCCGGCCTTAAGGGACGGTACAAACCATGTAACGGTCCTACGAAAGCAGTAAAAACTACACTAGAAAGTAGAAAAAGAGAACCTAAGACTAAACAGCTAATTCCAACACATACAGGTACAAGCAAAAGGAGAACGGAGTTTAGGAACATCTAATCCAATGTAAATGAACCAAAATTCGTAAATTCGATATCAGAAGTCCTAGTCCTGCTCCGATTGTCATATCTGCAGGGAAAAAGGAAACAAAGCCAAGTCAAAAAAGAAAAATAAAAGAAAATAGAAAAAAAAACAAATTGTTTACAACTGATTACAACCTAAACAAGAATAACTAATTTCCCCCCCAAGCCAAACACTATCCCGTCCCGGGATACATAATCAATAAAAATGGGGAAGGGAATAGGAGCTGCAGGACGCCTACTGCTGCCCGGGCCCGCCATAGGGTGGAAACCGGGAGTAGTAGTGGTGGAGAGGGTAGGAGGTAGGGTCCACGTTAGGGTCATACTGGGGTGGCCAGTTAGGGTGGTTGGGGAATGGTTGCACGTGGCCCTGGTCAACATGGTGCATGTGCTCTCTCCACTGGACCCGCTGCAGGTGATCCACATCAGTTCTGAGACCGCGGACACTATCATCTAATCTATCAAACTGATGTCCGTATTGCTCGAACCGCTGATCAATCTGATCGAACCGCTGAGTGTTGTAGGCATGCATTTCGTCCAGGCGGTTCATCAGAGGGGTCATATCAAAGGCGCCCTGGGGAGGTGGGAGTGGCGGAGCTGGTTGTTGAGGAATGTCCTCCTGAGGGACACCCCCCGCCTGCTGCATTACTTGGGCCATTCTAAGGGCCCTCTTCTCGGCATCCGTCCTCTCAGCTAGTGGGATGGGGTCTGGGGGAATCCTCCAGGGGTTTACGCCTTCGGGGTGTTCCAGGTAGTAGGTGGAGGTAAAGGCGTTGGGAAGGTAGCACCAGGATAATTCTCGGACATTCCATACCAAGCGTTCATGCCGGCCTCTAGTGTATGTTCTGCAGAACCCGGCAGTCCGCAAGGAGGGGATGTCCATCAGTGGGTTTTCTTCAATGGGGTGCAACCCTTCAAAGTTTTCTCGATGGCCTAACTGGTAGGCCAACCAGGTAATCATGCCTCCACAGTAAATAACCCCCGTGTTTGTGGCACCCTCGGCTATTTCAGCAAATCTACGGGCAAGGAAAAACCCGTAGTTGTAGTCTCGGCCTTGTAAATGGGATCCCTCAGTAGCTAACCACAGAAGTCTGAGCTCATCAGGATAGACTTGCCCCAACTCTCCTCGGGAAAATAGGCAGTAGGTAATGAACCGGAGGAAGTATCGGAGGGCTGCATGTTGAACCTCCGAGGTCTTACTGGTGGATGAGGCATAGGGGGTGGTACCGTCAGTGATACGGAGCCACCAGGAGGCTTCATCGTAGTTGGACCAGCCGTGCTCGAGAGCTACAAAAACTAGGTTGCGTGGGTCCCAGAAGAAGTGTTCGTTGAACTGCTGAAGGGTAAGCTCATAATGGGTGCTAAAGATGATGAAATTGACCACCCCTGTTCTAGCTGTTGGGTTACTGGGGTTCCGCACAATGTGGGTGGGGCCATTGGTTCGCCATCAGGTCCTGGCATGGTGACTCCGAGCCATGCACCCCAACCGATGTTATCCGCCATCTGGACCACTTGGTCAGTGATCCCCATTTCATCGCAGGTGCTGCGGACAAAGAATCTGGTAGAGCGGATGGGCCGCTTTTGCAGTCTCTCGAACCGGGCTTGTTGTTGGCGGAGGTTTGGTGGTGCGGGGTCTCCTGAACTAGAGCCTACGGGTTGTTTGCCCCTGGAAGCCGAGGTAGAAGACTCGGTCCTCTGTGATTTCCTTGAGGTTCTTTGAGAGCTCATGTTTCCTGAAAATCGAAAATGAAAGCATTAGAACCATAAGAAAATCAGGACAAAGCACTTAACAAAACAAGCTCATGCAATGACACAACTTTCAATTATATAATTTGAGTAGAAATTTCGGCATGACCCGTCTATTTTATCGATATAACCAAAAGCCGTGAGGCTAACAACAATCACCAAAACCAATGTTTTTTCAACATAAAACCAAGATTTCCACACGTTTCCAAGGTTTTCAACATAAGTTCAATAGAACACAAATCTCATGAAACCGAAAATGCAAACATTACCAACATTTTAAACCTCAACTACTAATTCGAAACATCATATTTTATCAAGTAACAATTATACTAGAGGGAAGGAAAGAGAATAATCAAGCTTCCATGGCATTATCAACACAATTTAAGTCTAAAATTTAGCAAGTCAAAACTATAATATGATCAACTCAAGAACCCAAAGCATTGTTCACAATTATAAAATAGGGCATTTATTTTTTTTTAAGTCATAAACTTGAAATTGGAAATTAATAACACTTAAACAAGCAATTATCAACATCACACAAGCATAAAACTCAAGAAAAATTATATTATAGACTTGTGACTACGAACCCTATAGTGTGAACGCCATGAAAATTCAAGAAACTTGTTAAAACTTGTTTAAAGTTAGATTTATACCTTAATAGATGAAGATGAATTGGGAGCAAAGTAGAAGAATGCCCAAATAGTCTAAAATTAGTCGAAAAAACGCCCCAAAAACTGCAGAAATTCGCGCGCCCCTAATAGCCCCGAATTGCAAATATTTTCGAAAATTGATTGAGGGGTTTTGTTGAGGGAGATGAGAGGGTGCTTGTGTTAAAATTTGAGTTGATTTGGTGAAGTATTGAGTGAGATAAGAGAGGAAGAAGTTTTTAGGGGTTGGGTTTTAATGGAGGTTAGGAGTTGAGGAAGAAGATGATGTGGGGTGAGGAGTGAGAGAAAGAAGATAAAAGGGAATAAAAGGGTAGAAGAAGACGAGAAAAAAAATAAAAAAAATAAAAAAAATTTATCGGGCCGAGATGCGCCCGCATAAAGAATTCATGCGCCCGCATCCCGCCCGAAATTTAAAAGCATGGGGCTACTGGGGGTAACATGCGGGCGCATAAATTACTTATGCGGGCGCATGTTGTTTTTTCAGCGAACTTTCTGGGGTTCTGGAGGTAGGATGCGGCCGCATAAAATGCTTATGCGTCTGCATCTTACTTTTTCAAAAAACTTTGTGGCCTTGGGGTCAGATGCGCCCGCATAAAATGCTTATGCGCCCGCATCTGCCCCAATTTACTCGACTCATGCTTTTTCCTTCCTCTAAAAATTTCTTGTTACTTACCTCGACCCTCACTTAGATTTTTAGCTACGGAATGCAACCGAAAACCTCTAGTTACTCAACTACACCTAAAAGCACGAAAAAACATAAAAACACAGCTAACTAAAAATTACGAAAATAAACTAAAACACACCAAAAGCACATAAAAAGAGTTAAGGAGGGATAGAAAGCTCGGGTTGCCTCCAGAGAAGCGCTTGTTTAGGGTCATTAGCTTAACCGTGGCTCCGGAGTGGTCAGTGTGAATCGGGATTGTAGAATTGCACCTCTTCTACTAATCCAACTGCATCACCTTCATAATAGAGCTTCAATCGTTGTCCGTTGACCTTGAACTTTTCACCTTTATCATTTTGGACTTCAACGAATCCGAATTTGCTCACCATAGTAACCGAAAAGGGGNCACCTTTATCGTTTTGGACTTCAACATTTGCTCACCATAGTAACCGAAAAGGGACCGCTCCACCTGGACTTCAGTTTTCCAGGAAACAATCTGAGACGGGAATTAAATAAGAGTACCCTATCACCAACTTGAAATTCCCTTCTCCTGATTCTTTTGTCATGCCACCTCTTGGTCTTTTCTTTATATATTTTTGTACTATCATATGCAGCTAAGCGGAATTCATCGAGCTCATTTAGTTGAAGAAGTCGCTTTTCTCCTGCCAGCT
>PYUH01000468.1:0-150416 GCA_016808085.1 Suaeda aralocaspica
CTTTTCTAGGCAAGTTCGTGGTGGTGTACTTAGATGATATCCTCATCTATAGCAAGCAAGAAGATGAGCATGAATATAATTACAAAATTTCGAGACATGAACATAATTACAAATAACTAAATTCGAAACATGAACATACTATACTACAAACACTTGAATTTGAAACAGGAAGAGTTCGAATTACAAACAATTGAATTCCAAAATTTGAAACATGAACATTATTACAACTAACAGAATTCGAAACATCAATAGATCGAATTACTACCAACAGAATTACAGAATACGAAACATGAACATAATTACAAACAACTGAATTCGAAACATGAACAGACCGAATTACGAACAGCTGAATTTCATAGTTCGAAAAAAGAACAGACTGAGTTACAAACAACTGAATTCGAAACAAGAAGAGATCGAATTATAAACAGCTGAATTGCAGAATTTGAAACATGAATATAATTACAAATAATTGAATTCGAAACATGAACAAATCGAATTACAACCAACTGTATCCCAGAATTCGATATATAAACATAATTACAAACAACTGAATTCAAAACATGAGCATACCAAATTACAAATCACAAAATTCTAGAATTCGAAACATGAATATAATTACAAACAACAAAATTGGAAACATGAACTGATAGAATTACAAACAACTGATTTCTAGAATTCAAAACATAAACATAATTACAAACAACTGAATTCGAAACATGAACATACGGAATTCGAAACAACTGAATTGCAGAATTTGAAACATCAACATAATTAAAAACAACTGAATTTGAAACATAAACAAACCGAATTACAAAAACCTTAATTCGAAACATGAACAAACCGAATTAAAAACAACTTAATTCCATAATACAAAACATGAACAGAAATACAAACAACTGAATTCGAAACATGAACTGACAGAATTACCTACAACTTAATTCTAGAATTCAAAACATGAACCTAATAACAAATAACTGAATTCGTAAATATGAACAGACACTATTACAAATAGCTGAATTCCAAAAATTAAGACATGAACATAACTACAAATAACTGAATTCAAGACATGAACAAATCTAATTACAAACAATTGATTTCTAGAAATGGAAACATGATCATAATTACAAAGAATTGAATTCGAATCATAAACAGATCGAATTACATAGAACTGAATACGAAATATGAACAGACCAAATGACAAACAACTGAATTCCAGATTTCAAAACATGCACATAATTACAAACATCAAAATTCGAAACTTGAATAGACCGAATTAGAAACAACTATAATTCGAAACATGAACGGGCCGAATTACAAACAATTGAATTCCAGAATTTGAAATACAAAGAATTGAATTCGAACCATAAACATACCGCATTACAAACAACTGAATTCCAGAATTCAAAACACGAATATAATTACAAGCAATTGAATTCGAAACATGAATAGGCAGTATTACAACTAACTGAATTCCACAATTCGAGACATGAACATAATTAGAAATAACTGAAACCGAAACATAAATTGACCGAATTACAAAAACCTTAATTCCAAAATCGAAATCCTCAACACAATTATTAAGAGCGGATTTCGAAACGTGAACAGATCAAATTACAATTAATCGAATTAAAGAATTCGAAACATGAACATGATTACAAACAAGTGAATTCGAAAAAAAAACCGATCAAATTAGAAACAACTGAATATCAGAATTCAAAACATGTGCAGAATTACAAACAACTTATTTCGAAACATGAACAGAACGAATGTGAAAAAACTAATTCTATAATTTTTTAACATGAACATAATTACAAACAACTGAATTCATGAATCCGAAACATGAACATAATTTCAAACATCTGAGTTCGTAACATGAACCACTGAATTATGAAATTCAAAACATGAACCACCAGTAGAAAAATAGCTTATTTGTATTGTTTTTTATGACCTATTTGTATTGTTTTACACACGATACAATTGGAGGCGTAACAAATAGGAAATCCTATTTTTATCGTTTGTTAGAAACGATGCTAATAGTGGTTCTTTTTAAATATAAAATAAATAGCGATTAATATCATTTGTTTTTAAAAAATGATACTAATAGCGATTTTTGACAACAAAAAATAAAATAAAATCACAATTTTAATGAAATAATAATACTAGTAAGCAAAAATCAAAATTAATATAACAAATACTATATTAAATTGATGAATAACAATAATAAATTATTACAAAGACATTAATGATACATAAAGGGGCATAAATTAATGATACATGGAAACTATTTCATTGAAAGTTAGACCTTCTTTGGCAAGAACTCTCTAAAGAACTCCCTGAATACAGCAGTGAGCATAACACAGGAAATTGATAACAATAATTAATAGGGGGTACAAAAGCAATAACAGTCAATGTAGAACTCTCCTTACCATTCGAGTAATGGTTGCTATCTCCCTATCTTTTGTTGCCAATTGTGATTTAAGCCTCTCAATCTTTGCCTCCAACCTTGATATGTGAGAGTTAACCCTACAAAACAATACCCAAAAGCCTAATTATGAAAGTGTCTATATTATGGCATATAACAATACCCAATAGTTCTCAGACAAGTAGACGCCTGATAATACAAATCTCATGTAAGAAGCAGTTGAAAGACAAAGAAGTTGTCAAGATCCGTTGTCTTGATTAGCAAAGGAAGCAAGGCGCACAATAGCATGACTTCAATCAAATGAAAAGAATATCTTGCATGGAGGAAAAGGGTCAAGCTCAAGGTGAACCTATAAAAAATATCAAAGCAGCAGTTATGAACATGTGATTAAATCTAATTTAAACACAAAAAGGATACCCAAGAGGTTATATTCATCTATCCATCAGCAATTGACATATGAGTTCAAAATGTAGGTAAGAAAGTTAGACAAAATTTTAGGGTAAAATATGCAAGTCTTTCATTTCTAGTGAAAGTAATCGAACCATTGATATATATAAGCAGGAAAATGAGTGACAGTACACACATACAGCGAGTTACCACTGTCAAGGTGTTGGATGATACCAAACCAGAGTGGAGAATGAGGCTTGAACAAACAAATGCTAACAAATAGAGGGCACTTTTATGAACCGAAGAAATAGAGACACTTTTGGCATACCAACATCCATATGCTACACTAGAAACCATAATTGGTCCACTAATCTAATTAGTTTAGAAATATTAACAGAATATCAACCCAATAAACAACTTCCCTAAAATTTGAAAAACTTTGAACAGTCAATTATAATTAATCAAACACAATCGATGTAAACAATATAAACATAACTACTCACTAAAGAGCAGATGAGCTAATTCCGGTAGGACTTTAAACCCTCAAGTCCCTGGATCAACATTTATAAATGGAAACACTTTCAATAATCGAAATCATCTTTCAATCAAAGTAAAGCTACATAATAGGTACACAATCAAAACCACACCAAAATCTAAATCACCAACAAACAACTAGATCAACAACATTGAGTATCTCCAAAGATATAATTACCGAAATTAGGCAACACATTTTTACCAAAAACATCTCTAAAAAACAATCCAAAACAACAACAAATTAAGTAATTGAAACAAATACAGGGACTCAACGGAGATTTTTGTAGAAGGAAGGGGGAAATGGAGTGGGACTCAAAGTCATATACTTGGAATGGTGTGAGTAAGCTTCAATAGATGATAAACAGCAAATGAAAAACAATATACATAAAACCAACACATACAATTTTCTTATCTATCAAAACTCACCATTCAATTATCGTAGCAACATCACCATTAATCAATTTACACAACCTAACCAATTCATAAACAAATCACAAAAAAAAAAGAACTTACAGAAAAAACCTGATAAGGTGAGAGTAAAGGAGACGACTCAAGTGGAGCGTGGATGAATTGACAGCGGTTCGCCGGCGAGTGAACTCCAAACAACGAATAAAACACCCGAAAAATTTGAAACCCTAATCCAAACCCCAAAAATTGAACCCTTAAATTCGAAATCCACTGCCAAAAAAATGTATTCGCCCTCCAAAAGTTCGAAGCCCTAAAATCAGTCTTGAACAATAATCAAATTAATGAAATCAAACAAAACCCCTATAACAGATTAAAGAACAATAGCTGAAACATACTACAATCTCTAAACACAAAATCCAAAAAATAAAGGGGAAGATATTGAGAGTTGAGAATCAAACTTTTGAACAACCAAACAAAATTCATCTGCCCATTTGAACAGCACGAACAACACAAATTAAACCAAACAAACCAAACAAAATTCATCTGCCCCATTTGAACAGCACGAACAACACTAATTAAACCAAACAAACCAAACGAAATTCATCTGCCCCATTTGAACAGCACGAACAACACAAATTAAACCCAACAAACCAAACAAAATTCACGAACAACATAAACTGATTTGAACAAAATTCACATGCCCAATTTAATTTGAACAACACGAACAGTAGCACAAACAAAATAAACTAAATACAAGATTTGATAACAATTTTCAGATTGACTTACAAAGTTCACAATTGAATAAAACACAAGATTTACAGAAATAAAAATTTACAACACGAACATTAGCCCAATTTTCAGATTTGAAATAAAAATTCTCTCTTTATTGCATGCCAAATTAGATAACAATTCACTATTAAATTACAAAGTTCACAATTGAATGAAACACAAGATTCATAACACTACCTCCCTGACAATCAGAGGACAGCGACAAAATTCACAGCGGACATGCGATGGTGGTGATTCGCCACGAAGAATTTGATAGCAATGGTGAGAAATAACATGAAACAAAGTAAATTGGAAACAATAAAAAAAATTAAACAACAAAATACCAGAACCAATAAAATTCGAAAAAAACAACATGAAGAACCCTAAAACCAGTAAACAACAAGAATAAAGCATCCAAACTTTAACACTACCACCGCCACAACCCTTTTAGCACAAAAACTGCCAACACCACCAACTAGAGGCTGCAAAACGCCACCCCTAATGGCCCCACCCATCGTGTCTTGAAACCCAAATTCCCCAAAATTGAGCCTTCGAACCAAAATTCCCCAAAATAAGCCTTCGATCACAATTCCCCAATCGAACTCTGGAACCTAGATCTCCAATCGGCCCAAATTCAAACCCCCAAATTCTCCACCAATCAAACCCTAATTCCCCAAAATCTAAACTAAAGCTGAACAAATTAAGCCCCTAAATCCTTTAATTCGAACAAAAAGAAGCACATATGTCAAAAAAATTAAACCCAATTAAGCCCTTAAATTCCCAAATTCGAACAAAACTAACCCTAACAATGTATGCGCAGCAATGGTGGTAAGTAGTAAAGGTGGTGAAAGACCGTGGTAGTAGTTATGGTGGTGGTGAGAGACGGTGATGAGAATAATGGTGTTGAGAGTGATGGTGGTGGTGAGAAGTGATATTAGTGGGAAGATGCGCGAGTGATAGAGAGAGAGAGAGAGGGAGAGGAAGTGTGAGTGTATAACATATTGGCAATTGAAACAAATACAAAGACGAGTTAAATGTTTGTTAGGGATTCTGATTTGTATCGTTTTTAATAAAAAGGATACTAATAACTTATTCATTAGTGTCGTTTTTTTTACAAACGATACTAATAGGCTTATATTAGTGTTATCTCTTTCACAAACGACACTAATAGGAACCTATTATTATTGTTTTTTGTTTAAAATGATACTAATGAACATCTATTATTATCGTTTTTGTTACAAATATACTAATAAGGCGTCACTAATCGCCATTTTTCCACTAGTGAACATAATTACAAACAGTTGAATTCAAAACATGAACAGACCGAATTAGAAACAACCGAATTCAAGAATACATAACAGGTACAGAATTAGAGACAATTGAATTCAATAATTCGTCACATGAACATAATTACAAATAACTGTATCTGAAACATGAACAGACCGACTTACAAACAACTGAAATCTAAAATGGAAACATGAACATAATTACTAAGAATTGAATTCGAAACATGAACGGATCGAATTACATACAACTGAATTTAAGAATTGGAAACATGAACATGACTACAAACAACTGAATTCGAAACATCAACCTATGGAATAAGAAACAACTAAATTCCAAAATTCAAAACAAGAAAAGAATTACAAACAACTAAATTCGAAACATGAACAAATCGAATTACAAACAACTAACTTCAAGAAATTGAAACATAAACATAATTACAAACAAATGAATTCGAAACATGAATAGACCGAATTACAACGAGCCGAATTCCAGGTTATTAATGACAAAGAATTGAATTAAAAAAATAAACAAACTGCATTACAAACAACTGAATTCCAGAATTCGAAACATGAACAAATCGAATTACAAACAACGGAATTCCAGAATTTAAAACATGAACTTAATTACAAAGAACTGAATTTGATACATGAACGGATGGAATTACAAACCAACTCAATTCCGGAATTCAAAACATGAATATAATCACAATTAACTTAATTCGAAACATCATCTAACCGACTTACAAACAGCCGAATTCCATAATTAGAAAAATGAACATAATTACAAACAACTTAATTAGAAACATGAACAGACCGAATTACAAACACATGAATTCCAGAATTCGTCACATTAACAGAACTACAATTAACAGAATGTGAAACATGAATAGACAGAATTACAAACAACTAAATTCTAGAATTCGAAACATGATCATAATTTATAAAATCTGAGTTCATGAAATAAACCACTAAGTTTTGAATTTCGAAACATGAACATAATTAGAAACAATTAAATTCAAAACATGAACAGAGTGAGTTAGAAACAACTGAATTCCAGAATATATATAACATGAACAGAATTAAAAATAATTGAATTCGAAACATGAACTGACAGAATTGGGAACAACTGAATTCCATAATTCGAGACACTAACATAATTACAAATAACTGAATCTGAAACATGAATAGATCGAATTACAAACAAATGAATTCTAGAAAGGGAAACATGAACATAATTACTAAGAACTAAATTAGAAACAAGAACGAATCGAATTACAAACAACTGAATTTAAGAATTAGAAACATGAACATGACTACAAACAAGTGAATTCGAAACATGAACCAATCGAATTAGAAACAACTTAATTCCAGAATTCAAAACAGGAATAAAATTCCAAACAAAGAAACATGAACAGATCGAATTACAAACAACTAAATTCAAGAATTCGAAACATAAAGATAATTACAAACAACTGAATTTGAAACATGAATAGACCGAATTACAAATAGCTGAATTCCAAAATTTGAATGACAAAGAATTGAATTCTAAACATAAACAGACCGAATGACAAACAACTAAATTCCAGAATTCAAAGCATGACCGAAATTACAGACAAATGAATTTGAAACATGAACAAATCGAATTACAAACAGCGGAATTCCAGAATTTGAAAAATGAACATAATTATAAAGAACTGAATTTGACACATGAACAGATGGAATAACAAACAAACATAATTACAAACAACTAAATTCGAAACATGAACAAATCGAATAACAAAGAACCGAATTCCAGAATTCGAACTATAAATATAACTAAAACAAGTGAATTCGAAACATGAATAGATCAAATTACATACAGCTGAATTCCAGAAATAGAATTACAAAAAATTGAATTCGAACCATAAACAGACCGCATTCCAAACAACTGAATTCAAGAGTTTGAAACGTGAATGGAACTACAAACAAATGAATTCGAAACATGAACAAATCAAATTACAAACAGCGGAATTCAAGAATTTGAAACATGAGCATAATTACAAAGAACTGAATTTGAAACATGAACAGATGGAATTACAAACCATCTTAATTCGAGAATTCGAAACTTGAACATAATCACAAAAACTGATTTCGAAACATGAACTTACCGAATTACAAACCACTGAATTCCATAATTCGGAACATGAACATAATTACAAACAACTTAATTCGAAACATGAACACCGAATAAGAAACACGTGAATTCAGAATTCGTAACATTAACAGAATAAAAAACAACTGAATTCCAGAATTTGAAACATGAATATATTTAAAAACAACTGAATTCGATACATGAATAGGCAGTATTACAAATAACTGAATTCTAGAATTCGAGACACGAACATAATTACAAATAACTGAATCTGAAATATGACCACATCGAACTACAAACAACAGAATCGGAAACATGAACATAATTACTAAGAACGGAATTCGAAACCTGAACAGATCGAACTACAAACAACCGAATGAAAGAATTCGAAATATTTACATGATTACAAAAAACTGGGTTCGAAACAAGAACCAATCGAATTAGAAATAACAGAATTACAGAATTCAAAACATAAGCAAAATTACAAACAACTTAATTCGAAACATGAACAAACTGAATTTGAAACAACTGAATTCCAGAATTCGAAACATGAACATAATAACGAACAACTGAATTCAAGAATCCGAAACATGAACATAACTTCAAACATCTGAGTTGGTAACATGAACCATTAAATTTTGAAATTCAAAATATGAACATAATTACAAACGATTGAATTCAAAACATGAACAAACCAAATTAGAAACAACTGAAATAAAGAATACATAACTTTTACAGAATTAGAAACAACTGAATTCTTGAATTCGAACATAATTCCAAAATAACTGAACCCGAAACATGAATAAACCGAATTACAAACAACTGCATTCTAGAAATGAAAACATGAACGTAATTACTAAGAAACGAATTTGAAACATGAACAGATCGAATTACATACATCTGAACTAAAGAATTCAAAACATGAACATGATTACTAAAAACTGAATTCGAAGCATGAACCTATCGTATTAGAAATAACTTAATTTCAGAATTAAAAACAGGAAAAGAATTACAAACAACTAAATTCGAACATTGAACAAAGTGAATTACAAACAACTAAATTCCCTAATTAGAAACATAAACATAATTACAAACAAATGAATTCGAAACATTAATAGATCGAATTACAAACAGCAGAATTCTAGAATTTTAATGACAAAGAATTGTATTCGAAAAATTAACAGACCTCATTACAAACAACTTAATTCCAGAATTCAAAACATGAACGGAATTACAAACAAATGAATTAGGAAAATGATCAAATCGAATTACGAACAACGGAATTCCAGAATTTGAAACATGAACATAATTACAAAGAACTAAATTTCATACATGAACATATGGAAGTACAAACTAACTCTATTATAGAATTCAATACATGAACATAATCACAAATAACTTAATTCGAATCATGAACTAACCAAATTACAAACAGCCGAATTCCAAAATTCAAAAAATGAATATAACTACAAACAACTGAATTTGAAACATGAAAAGACCGAATTACAAACACCTGAATTCTAGAACTCATCACATTAACAGAATTACAAACAACAGTTATTGAAACATCAACAGACCGATTTACAAACAACTAAATTCCAAAATTCGAATCATGAACATAATTTCGAACATTTGATTTGATAAAATAAACTACTGAAATTTGAAATTTGAAACATGAAAATAATTACAAACAATTGAATTCAAAACATTAACAGACCGAATTAGAAAGAACTAAATTCCAGAATATATAACACGAACAAAATTGCAAACAACTGAATTCGAAACATGAACAAAAAGAATTAGGAACAACTGAATTCCAGAATTCGAGACATTGACAAAATTACAAATAACTAATTCCGAACCATGTACAAACCGAATTACAAACAACTAAATTCAAGAAAGGGAAACATGAACATAACCGCTAAGAACTGAATTCGAAACATGAATGGATCGAATTACATACATCTGAATTTAAGAATTCGAAACATGAACATGAGTGCAAACAAATGAATTCGAAACATGAACCAATCGAATTAGAAGCAACTTAATTCCAAAATTCAAAATAGGAACAGAATTACAAGTAACAAAATTTGAAACAAGAACAGATCGAATTACAAACAACTAAATTCCAGAATTCGAAACATAAACATAATTACAAACAACTGAATTCGAAACATGAATAGTCCGAATTAAAAACAGCTGAATTCTATTTAAATGTCAAAGAATTGAATTGGAAACATAAACATACCGCATTACAAACAACTGAATTCTAGAATTCGAAACACGAACAAAATTACAGACAAATGAATTCGAAACATGAACAAATCGAATTACAAACACCGGAATTCCAGAATTTTAAAAATGAACATAATTACAAAGAAACGAATTTGAAACATGAACATATGGAATTACAAAACAACTTAATTCCAGAATTACAAACAACTAAATTCTAAACATGAACAGATCGAATTACAAAAAACTAAATTCCAAAATTCGAAACATAAACATAACTAAAACAACCCAATTCGAAACATGAATAGACCGAATGACAAACAACTGAATTCCAGAAATAGAATTACAAAGAATTGAATTCGAAACATAAACATACCGCATTGCAAACAAATGAATTTCATAATTTAAAACATGAACTGAATTACAAATAAATGAAATCGAAACATGAACAAATCGAATTACAAACAGCAGAATTCCAGAATTTGAAGCATGAACATAATTACAAAGAACTGAATATGAAAGATGAATAGATGAAATTACAAACCCACTTAATTCTAGAATTCGAAATATGAACATAATCACAAATAATTGAATTCAAAACATGAAATGACCGAGTTACAAACAGCAAAATTCCAGAATTCGCAACATGAACATAATTACAAACAACTCAATTCGAAACAAGAACACCGAATTAAAAACACCTGAATTATGATTTTGTAACATTAACTTTATTAAAAACAACTAAATTCCAGAATCGGAAACTTGAAGATAATTTCTAAGAACAGAATTCGAAACATGAACAGATCGAATTAAAAACAACCGAATTAAATAATTTGAACTATGAACATGATTATAAACAACTGTGTTCAAAACAACAACCGATGAATTAGAAACAACAGAATTCCAGAATTCAAATCATGACCAAAATTACAAGCAACTTAATTCGAAACTTGAACACACAGAGTTTTCATCACTAAAGCCAATCAAGTGTTCTTGGCTACCAATGGCTGCATTAAGGAAAAGAATGTTTTAGCTTTAATAAAACACTTAGAGGAATCAAACGATACAAAAAAACATATAGAATAACCTTCTTCACCAATCACATTTGCATTAGAAATTGATTCCAATGCCTTGTTTTCTGCTATTAATTCTTGTTGTTTCTTATTCATTCTAAGAACCTTAGCCATTGCCATTGGAGGGGTGAAGTTACTTTTTCTCTTACCTTCTTTTACCTTTGAAGTATTGGCCTGTGTTAAAATAATAATTCAAAATTCGATAACAACATCTGAAATTTATTAAAAACGAAAAAAATGTAATTAATATCATCTTAAATTATTTTCATACCCTTGTTGACAATCCAAGCTTAGGTTGTTTTTCATTATCCTTATCAGTCAGTTCATCTTCGGGGACATAATCATCATCTTCTTGGGATATTATGCTTTTTTTCTTTCTTTTCTTCTCCTTTGTGCTCTCAACCAAGCTTGTGAGAGAGGATGCAAGACGTTTTACGCCAAAGGATTGCAGAAACTCCTTATTAGCCTGAATTGTCAGAAGCCTCTGTTGTTCGTACTCATTCACCTCCTTTGAAGTTGCCTTACCTCCATACCTTGCCATCTGGACTAATGTTTCAAGTAGTAGATATGAATATACAACATTTATATAATATAGTTATCAGTAAAAAAAGATAACAAGACAACATATATTGACAGCAATGGGATCAAAGAAAACAATATATCTGCATATTTGTATTGTTTTTAGGAAAATGTGAATACTGATATTTGCATATCAATGGATCAAAGCCTGTCAATATATCTGGATCAATGTGAATAAAAAAAAGACTATTAATATATGTGGCACAATGTGAGTAAAACAATATGTTGTTAATATTGACATCATTGGTATCAAAGAAATCAATATATAGCATTGGGATCAGAAAGATAACAAACTAAAAATGGCAAAGAAACATAAACTAAAAATGTTAAATGGCTAAGAAGTTTTGCAAAAATAACAAAGAAACAAAAATATTAATCATGCAAGATCAATATCATCATCATTATCCGAGAAGTCACTATCAGTATCACTCTCATCATTATAATTATCCTCATCATTCCAATCATCGTCATAAAAAATGGCAGCTTCATTTTCATCAAATTCTTTAGGTTGGTTTTCCAGGGTAGCATCAATTATCATATCTTTAACATCGTCTCTTAAGCCAACAAATTGATCATCAATCTCATCCACATCCATTGTTGAGAAAAATGCATCTTGAGAGGACCTTGTTTGATTTTGTTGTAATGCATCCCCATCATCTTCATTGACCTCCTTCTCAGAAATTTTATAATGATGCCTTGGATGAGTCTCAATGACAAAAAGCCAATTGGGATCAAATCCATCTCTAACACAGAACACTTGTTGAGCTTGAGACATAAGCACAAAAGGTTCTTTTGTAGCCAACAAACGTTGACTATTTAGACTCACAAAGCCGTATTTGTCAACCTTAATTCCTCTACCAACCTTGTGAACATCAAACTAATCGCAACGAAACAATATCACACGCTTTCCATCCAAATATTGAACTTCAAGTATGTCGGTTAGTATCCCAAAATAATCTTCTTCTTTGGCCCCAGAAATACCCATAACACCGCTATTTTGATTTACCCTCTTTTTTTCTAGATCCATTGTGTGAAATCTGAAACCATTACCGATACACCCATTGAAACACTGGACACCTTGCAAAGGACCTAAGGCCAATGTTCGTAAATCTTTCAGCACTTGAATATTATCTTCCTCGGGAATTTCTAATACCTGAGAAAAGCCACATCATTATAATTGCTAGCGTAATTGCACTTGAATTTTATAATTTAAAAATTTAACAATTTACATACCCTTTCACGAAACCATTCGATTAAACCTTTTCAACATGTTTCTTGTTCGTTTTCACTAGGAGGCAAAACGAAGAATTATCACATATTTTAGGATTTTTTTTCCTCTTATAAATCCCAACTAAAAAATGAAGACTCATACCGTAACTATTTTTGAGCCTCTTCACAGTTCTTGAGTAAATATTCTTGGACTTGAGTTAACTCCTACTCAGAAAGAGATCTACAACTAGCCTTTCTTAAAGGAATACCATATGGTGAAAATAATGATAGTCCTTGGTAATCATCACTTTCTTCATTGGCATTATTCCTTTCTAGTCGATTAAATCTTATTTCTTTGTCATCTAGGAACTTTGAACAAAGAAACATACATTCCTCTATGATGTAGCTTAACTAAGTGAACACACAAGTGGACCATGATAGTGAAAAATGAGGGGAGAAAATCTTTTCTATCTCACATAAAGTCACAATTATTTCACTTTGAAGATCATCCAAATCTTTTACTTTCAATGTCTTAGAACAAAGATTTCTAAAAAAGGAGCTCAACTTTACTATCACCTCATAAACTTTGGGTAATGACACTCCACGAATTGCAAGTGGTAATAATTGCTCGATAAGCACGTGGCAATCGTGTGATTTTAGCCCCCATATCTTACGCTCCTCAAGCTTTATGTACTTTGAAATGTTTGGATGAATACCCATATGGAACCTTTATAGTTTCTAAGAACTTGCACACCTTTTCCTTTTCAGCCTTAGACAAAGTGTAAGGTGCTGGAGGAATATGCCACTTTCCATTCTATAAATCTTGGAGACAAATGCTTCATAATTTTAACACGCTTTAGATCATATCTAGCCTTTATAGTATCTTTTGACTTTCCCTCAATGTCTAAAAAAGTACCAAGGATATTGTCAACTACATTTTTTTTCTATGTGCATGACATCAAGATTGTGTCGAAGTGGAAGATTACTCCAATAAGGCAATTTTAAAAAAATACTCTTCTTCTTCCAATTATCATCTCTTTTTGGTAACTTCTTTGTTTTCCCAAATTTCATGTCCTCAAGACCTCTCATTGGACGTAAAATCTCAATTCCAGATGCTTGCTTAGGAGGACCCCTTGTTTCCCTTTCCCCATTAAAAGACTTGTTCTCTCTCCATTTATGGTCTGCCGGAAGAAAGCAACGATGATTCATATAACAATATTTTCCCTGATGTGGTAACCTAAAAGATCTAGTTTCATTCATACAGATAGGAAATGCCTTATAACCCTTGGTAGACCATCCAGACAAGTTAGCATATGCTGGGAAGTCATTAATGGTCCATAACAATGAAGCACTCATTTGAAAATATGCATTCTTGGAAGCATCATAAGTCTTAGCTCCAGTTTCCCACAACTCCTTCAACTCCTCAATTAGTGGTTGCAGGTATACGTCAATGTTATTACCTAGCACACTCTTCCCAGGAATTAACAAAGATAGTATAGTGTAAGGCTGCTTCATACACATCCATGGTGGCAGGTTATACACAACACATACTACTAGCCATATACTATGATCACTTCTAAGCCCGCCAAAGGGGTTAAACCCATCACTAGCTAAACCCAAACTTACATTACGCGGATCTGAAGCAAAAGAAGTATGTTCTTTTTCAAAATCCTTCCATGCTTGACCATCAACTAGAGGCTTAAGGATGCCATCATCATCTCCTTTGTTAAAATGCCATCTCATGTGGCATGCTGTTTTGGATGACATAAACAACCTTTGCAACCATGGTTTTAATGGGAAATAGCGTAGGACTTTTGGAGAAGATCTATTATGCTTTGTATCACAGATAGAGCACTTCTCTAAGTTAGCATTCTCTTTCCAGAAAAGCATACAATCATTCTCACATGCTTCTATTTTCTCATAATCAAATCCTAGATCAGTAATCGTCTTTCGTGCTTCATAATAATTTGAAGGTACGTCAGCACCTTTGGGTAAAGCAGTTTTGAACATATGAAGCATACTAGTAAAAGCTTTATTAGTCATGCCATCCATGCATTTACTTTGGGACATTTTTAAAATAAATGACAATTTGGAGAATTCTTCACACCTAGGGCATAAGGATTTTTGAGCATCTCTCATCAGGTTTTCAAACAATCTTGCCTATTGGGTACCCTTGGCATATTTAAGAAAATTAGAGTCATTAGATTTCTCATTTACATGAAAATCATCATCTACATGAAAATCATCATCTACATCATCACTTTATGCGGGACCAAATTTTTCATATATCATCCTAAATATGTCATCAGCACTACCTTCACCTAATTCAGCTCTACTTCGTTTCTGTGGAGGTTTATATTGTCCATGATATATCCAACGATAATGCCCTTGAACAATTCCATTAAGTAATAAATCACTAAAAATTTCTTCCGTTGTTTTATGCCGACTATTGTTACATCGATTACAAGGGCACGGTACCATCTGATCCTCACCCCCCCCCCCATATGTCACTATTTGAAGCTAAATTAGTAAAAGCAAAGTCAAGGAACTGATTAACGCCGTTTATATATAAATCACTAGTCCTATCATCACATCCCATCCACTCTAACCTAATTTTCTGAACATCTGAGTTATCCATGTGCTATAGCAATTTAAAACTACAAGATGAGAAATAAAAAATTGACTTAAAGAACATTTTCACATGAATAAATTAAAATTGAAGCAATTAAAATATACAAGGTTTTTGATATTGTAATCATTCAACACAATCAAAAACTAATAACAGCATAAAATACATCCATATGTTAGTTTCCATGTGTATGGTAAAGGTCGCATAAGAAAAATAATACTCAACCATTGATAGCTCACTTTTGTTAAAATCAGAAATCATATATAAGCATAAAAGACATCCGTGTGTTATTTAGAAGATATGAGTTATTATTTAAAAAAAGCAATTAATAGCACATAACTATCACAAACAATTCACAAGTGCCACAAGTCATTTATTATAAAACAATGTGCAATATTCTACAATCGGCAACTTATTTCATAAGTTAGTAAAGACCAACATCATTTTCATAAGATCAAACTTATTTCACAACAATTTGCATATGAAGTTTATTAACTTTTCAAAAATCAATCACATTCAGAATCAGTATTTTCACTACAAGAAATCGGCAAAACAGTGACGGAATTTTGCTTGTTTGCGACGGAAATATCTATCGCAAAAAAGCGACAAACCAAATCAAGTGACCAATTGGTTTTTGTGACGGATTTTTGTGTTTGCGACAGAATAAGCCCTCGCAAAATTCCCTCGCAAAAAGTGACAAACCCTATTATTAGTTTGTCGCAAAAAAATTCCCTCACAACCACCAAAACTACTCCCTCCTCACTTCTCCCTTCTCACTTCCTAAAACCATCGCCATTCTCCTCTTTCTTCTTCTTCTTCTTCGCCACCCAAAAACCACCGCCATTCTGACGGTTCGCCATTCTGACGGTTCGCCATTCTTCGCCACCGCCAAAAACCACCCGGCGTCAGTTCACCCGTTCAGCAGCAGTTGGGCAATTAGCAAAGCCAATAACTTCAGTTTTGTTGTATGGCAAAAAATTTGATTTGAAAGCTGTCATTCAAGCAGGTGGATTTCCTTCTACTCATTCTTCTGTAAGCCTGAAATTCTGTTTCTTTAATTTATTTAATGTTTTTAATGTCAGTTTTGGGTATTATGATTATAATGTTTCTTCGCCATTCTCCTTCTTTTTCTTCGTCGATTCACCACCACCACCATTCTCCCTTCTCACTTCTCCCTTCTCCACTGTTTCTCCCAATAAAATTATTACTGTTTTTAGTTTTTTTGATACATTAAACGTTGATTTTGATATAATTTGTTATTAACTTTTTTTTCTCATACTTTGTTTGATTTAGGGTTTTTTTTGGTGTTTGTTTAATTGTTGTTATGTTTAAATTTCGATCTAATTTAAGAAGCTTTTCGATCTAATTGTTGTTATTTTTAATGTTGATTTGAACTAAAAAATGTTAATGGCATCATCAAAACACATCAATATAAAATGTAGAGATGCAAATGTTGCTTTTTTGAAGTGCAAACAAAAAGACCCTAATCCTGAGAAATGCCTTGATGAGGGTCAACAAGTCACTCGTTGTGTTCTTTCCTTGTAACCCCTCTCTCTTTTCCTCCTCTCTTTTCCTCATCTCTTTTAATTACTTTTATAATTGTAAGAAGTAATTTCTTTGTTTCTGATTGTTGATTTGATGGGGTTTGATTTCATTATTCTTTGATTTTGATTTGTTGGGGGTATTTTTGATTTGTGGGTTTTGTCTGATTTTATTGTTGGGTATATGAATTAGTTCAATTTGTGGCCTAAATGGAGTGATTGAATGTGGGGTTGGAGTAGTATAGGGTAGAAGAATTGGTTTTGCAAGTAATTGTGTTGAATTGGAGGTCAAACGGGGGAAAAGGCGGTAGCTTTGCGGTGCAAATGAGGTGTTTTGGCTAAGGTTTAGAGAAGTACTGAGTTTCTTGAGGTTGTGCGATCTTACTTTGAATTAAAGTTAAGAAGAGCTCTTGATTTTGGGTTGTATTGATGTATGTTGAATCAATTCACTTGAGTTGTTTGATTTCGGATTTGGAAAGTTTAATTTTTGGCTGCATTATTTGTGCAGTGGTTTATGGTTATGAAAGGGAAGATCTTTTTTGTTCTTCTAGATTATCTAGTATGAAGTGAGCTTACTTATGTTTGAATGTATGAACATTGCATTGGAGGTGAAATGGTGGGCCAGTGAAATGAGGTGCATCTAGTGTTTTGATTCGGACTTTACTCGTGGAATTGGAACTGTATATGGAATTATGGGCTAGTAATTTGTACTAAGGTGAGTTTAACTTTGACAATGTTGATTCATAATGCAGTAAGCAAGAGTGTTTGACAATGGCTTTAAGATAGCTTCTTCTGTAGTTATGTGGATCTTACTTGAGGTGTTGATGTTTTGGTTAGAATGGTTTGTTTGGAGGAGATGGTTTATCAGAGCTTCTAGTATTTTTGCATGACAGTTGTGTTGCTCATTGCCAATATTTTATGGGTTTAAATTATACCTAGAAATGTATATGGATATACACTTTTCATTAACATTTGTGATTCTACGAGAAAAGTCTTAAGCTTTCAGTTGAACCTTCTATTCTAGTATCCTGCTTTATCTTTTCAGACACGTCATTAATGGTAACCACCTCAGACATCATCACTGCTTTTAAGGAACATATTGTTTTACCCCCCTTTTCTCCTTTCAAGCGTTTGAACTTAGGATGTGATTAGATACTGTGGAAATTAAAGAATCTTCAAATGGTTTCTAGACAATTATAGTCATTGATAATAAAGTAAAAAACACTTCAATGGTAGGTTTTATCTCAATGTATCTATGACATCACAATAAATCATTTGCTGATCATTTTTTAGTCCATTCGAAGGAATTTAAGAATTACTCTTGTGTACCATGGGTGTCCAATGGATAAATTAGATCACTTTTAATGGTTTCTAGACTACTTTTAAATGTTTAATTACTGAAGATGGTTTGCCTTGCTCTATAGTAGTAAATAAGTATGACCTCAATGACTGTGCCTGTTATATTTAGCTGCTTTCTATTATATTTGATACATATGGCATATTGTCTATGAATTACTTGATATTGTTTGTGATTATAAATGGTTTCTGCAAATTGGCCCTTAAGTTGAAGGATAACAAGGATGACCTATGTACTCTATAATGGATCAATCTGGATTTGATCTACTTGTGAGAAGTTGAAAATTTAGTGTAAAAAACACAACATAATTTAATTGTGTCTATGAATTAGTCTGTATATTAGAGCTGCATAATACCATAATGTACCATTGTTATTCATTGTTTGGAATGCGGCAGTGTTTGGAGTTGATAATGGAGAAGCTATTTTCACAATTCTGGTCAGAGTGTGGTTAAACAGTTTTAATGTTATAGCAAACCAATATAGCTCGGTGTCAATGCTAATTATGAAACCAATTGTCAATGCTAATTATGAAACACGTCCTGCAGAAAACTTCAGAGAAATATACCTCTTCACGTACTGAGCTCAAAGGCGGGTAAGCAATTCTTGTTCATATACAGTAGAGAGTTTCAGTTCACCTTATTAACTAGAGCCTATTTCTTTCTTCACTTTAGAATATAAGATGGGTGTTCTTTTTTATAATTTACACTTTGTATCTGAGTGCAGGGGGCACTTTGTATCGAGTGCTCATTTTCCTTTTGGATTATAATACATCACTGTTGTGCTCCGAAATCTGATTAGCTGCTGAAACGAAACTAGTCTTTTGATTGGTTGCCATTGTTTATGCAGTTTGCTGAGATGGCAGTCTGTTTTAACTTACTATATGTCTGCATGTACTAGCTTCTAAGGTGTTGCAGCAGCCCCATAAACATGCATAACTGATCTAACGTCAATTGCTTAACATATAATCAGTAACTAAATTGCCAATGCGGTAATGCGAGGTTGCTAGCTGAAATCTATGTTATACTTTCTCACTATTATATTATTGATGAAACTAGCTATCTGCTGCTATTGTGAGCAATTGAATCCTTTTTTGTGCTACGAAAGGGGATTGCAAAGGCCTAATAGTTGAATATGTATTTTCTTGTTTATAACCTGTGCTAATAATTTTGTTCTTCTTTTCTTTTAGGAATCTAAGAACAGCTTTCCGGAATCCACGTCAGCCAGAAGGCGTTTATATGGTTGATCCTCTGGCAGATAGATCAAATAAAATGAAGCAAAACAAGTCTTCAAAGGTTTTGTCTGTTGATGGATTAAAGAAGGCCCTAAGGTATGAAGTTGGTGAAATTGCTTTTCTTAAGCCCCTCTGTATTTTTACTTTTGTGAGAAGAAAACATGTTCTGAGCTCACTTGTTGCCTCCGATTAGGAGCTTCATGGGACATAGGTAGACATTAGAGTAGTAATACTTAATATTTCCCTTGCTGCTTATCGTGTAGCAACCATATTGTTGACAAGTCATTGATTGTTTTAATATAGAGTGACTGCAAATTTTGCAAGAATTCTTGTTGACCTTAAATTATAGCCATGCTCATGGAAACCAATGTCTCATTTCCTATAAACTTATTTGTAATTCAACAGCAATGCAGGTCATGTGACGACAAACTCACACTCTCAAGGAATTTGATTTCTCAATTTATGCCATTTTATGTATCATTAATGTTTTATAATAATTTACTATTGTTATTCATCAATTTAATATAGTATTTGTTATAATAATTTTAATTTTTGGTTATTAGTATTATTATTTCATTACAATTGTGATTTTATTTTTTTTTCTTTTCAAAAATCGCCATTAGTATCGTTTCTTAAAAACAAACGATACTAATAGCTAATTTTTTTTATATCTAAAAAAACCACTATTAGTATCGTTTTTGTAAAAAGAGATACTAATAGACTGTCTATTTGTATCGTTTTGGTAAAACGATACAAATAGGTCATAAAAACGATACTAATAAGCTATTTTTCTACTAGCGTTTCTGTTGCAAATTTGCGAGGGAATTTTCCGTCGCAAAACAACTAACTTTGCGAGGGAATTTTCCGTCGCATACTCCAACAGTTCCGTCGCAAGTTTGGAAATTTGCGACAAAAATTTTAGCGACGGACCATTTGCGACGAAATGTGCTAAGTTTGCGACGGAATTTGTCCATCGCAAAATAGCTTTTATCTTGTAGTGTTTTCATGAGATAAATGACTTGGACTAAATGGGTGTGGAATAGATAAAAGACAAAAAATAGGTTAATCAAATATAATAACATTGTGGATGTTTCTGTGCTCTGTAATGTTGCAGCTAAGACTATACATCACTTGTTCTATAGTTGTTTTCGGGTAGAATATAGTGCACCAGCAGTTCTCAGTACAACTTTGGAAGAGATGGAAAAGACAGCTTATAGGAGCCTTTTACCAGAATGTTGGTCTAAACAGTAGAAATAATTGTTTCGGGGAGTTGGTGGCATGACTAAGAGGCAGAATAATAATCAACAATAGTAATAATCACAACCCAGGTTTTAAAGTATTGTAGATTCTTATCATCAATAATAATCAACTACACGTTCAGGTACTGGCAATCCAGGTTTCTGACCTGATCAGTACAATTATGAACTGATCTTATCAGAACTGATGCGCTAAAACTAATTAGTTCAGGGACTCTAACCAGATCGAGTCATGTTGAGTTCATTCTCTCATTTCTCCCATCCTCTCATTAGCTTCTATCTTAGTCAACAACCTATCTCACTCATGCTATGTCAGTCTATCTTACTTATGCATTCGCTAAACCAATGTCCTCGCTCATTCTCTCATTCGTATTCTAACCTAATCAAGTCATGCTCATTTTATTCTCCCATAAGAATTCAATTCTAGCTTCGAAAAGGAGTACAAGGGAAAAGAGTACTACTGAGTTCAGATTCAGTGTGTTTGCAATTGTTGAGTATAAGCTAAGTGATTTTATTTAAGTGAGATTTAGAAAAAATTCTTAATAGATTTTAGATTTCACGGCAATTAGCATGTTCAGACGGGAATCCCTTGGAAAGATTAGCCAAATGAAGAATCCACCAAACACACTCAAGACAATCAATTTTACCTCTTTTTAAAAATTGAACACATAGTTTCTTTGAGTTTGGGTGTGGCATTGTAAAAATAAGATCATTAAATGTTATCATTGAGAAATTGGTCCAAGAATTAATAATTAATCCAAGAGATTAATATTTTTTAGATATAGCTTTATTTTGCTTTAATGTGGTCCCTTGGGATGAGAAAGATCGTTTAATGAAAATTAAAAAAAAAAAAAATGAAAAGTACAGTCTACACTACATTGATCCAAAATGCATAACAACAATTATGAAACCATAATGATGTCATTTGAACATACAGAGTCACGATCTTTCACGTTAATATATCTCAACAATTATACAGACCTGCTTGCTGATTACTATATGAAGCTTATGAAAGCTTTAACGTAATATCAACAAAGCTCTCGCTAACATTAGCTTCTTAACAGAGAAGAGAAGGGGCGGGGTGTATATCATAATAGCAACCTTGAACCACATCAATATATGTACAAACAACAATATTAGGGCTTATGACAACCTAAAACAAGGTGCTCTGAGTTGTGCCCATATGTCACCAATACCAGATTTTTCGAACGACCTGGCCATCCATAGAAGGGCAGTAGGAAAAATATGGAATTAAAAAGTTATTCTAGACACACCTCTACTTTCTCACAACAACCCAAAATCCCACCTACTAACCGCCCCTCGCCCCCCCCCCCCCCCCCACTCCCCCGTGGATCTCTTAAACAGTTTTCTGAACTGATTGTTCAGGTACTTTAAACTAATCTTATCAGAACCTAGGTTTCTGAACTGATCTTATCAGACCTGATGCAGTGAAATTGATCAGTCCAGGGACTCTAACCTCTGTCAAAACTTCCTCTGTTTAGGGACTCAGTTCAGGAATTGCAACCTTCTTAATACTCAAACGACCTATGTTGTAGATACAACACATACATGAACTATTTTTGTAGTCATCTTAACATTGTTGGTTATCAATTTTATTTGAATTCAATAGGAATGGACAAAAGCAAATGTCTGCTAAGCATCTGCTCTAGGATTTGCAATTAGTAGCATTATGGCTATACATATTCCCCCTTCCCTTGTTGTCAAAAATAAAATAATAGATCTTTATAATTCTCAGATCTTAGGAAAGCAACTACATCCAATTTATCCACGAGAAAATCACCCACATTATACATTTCAAAGATTACTTAGTAATTTCTACTCACCTAATTTTATGGCATATATTTCGGCAAAAATCAATGAAACTCATGGCTAACTCAAATTCAGTATGAAAAGAATACATTATGCCTATATAACCCATAATCTATCACCATTAACCTTCTATACATAACTAAAGGTCATATAATTTCAAAAAAGAAATCATAATCTTTAACCATTAACCTTCTATACATAGTAACCTAACATAAGTCATAAAAAGCTGAAAAATTCTCAATTAAAGAAATACAACCGAAATTGTACTTCAAACACACCATCTCATATATCAGTAAATACATTATTCATTGATCAGTTTAATAGTAGTTGTGATGAGATGTGATCAGAATTCAGAGATGCTACTATATATTAATAAGACACGCAACTAAATTATTCATTGATCAAAATTTTCATTGATCAACTCAGATGAAAATTCAGAATACAGTTCAGATTATACCAATTCAAATTTCAGAATTCCAATGATAAAATTTCACACTTCAAATTATACGAATTAATATTAATTCACACTTCAGATTTCTCACTTCAGAATATGCGAATTCACACTTCAAAATTTTCACTTCAGATTATACGAATTATGAAGTATAATACTCCAGAATCTTAAGTTCCTATTCCTGTGAATACTGAGCCTTCTCTCTAATAAAAGGTTAGAGGGTGATAACCCACAAACTGTTGCACCTCCTACTGCTATCCCACCTAGGTACTCCTGAACCTGGTTCACAAGCAGCTGCTGAGGTCCAGGCCACTAATGAGGCTGATCAGGTTTCTAAGATTCCTGCAGTTGTGGGTGGGCAGGTTGGGACCTCTACTCCTGCAGGTTCTACCTTTAATGGGGAGCAAAATGACGAGGACTGTGTCTAGGCCAGTTTCTGTAGCTGTTGATCAGGCTAATTCCTATATGGTTAATACTAACCAAACTAATTAACTTGATTTAAGATTGAAATATTATTCTCATATTATTCTGAAGTATAAAACACTACCTTATTTCGTATAATCAAAATTCACACTTCAGATTATATGAATTAATATTTATTGATATATTATTCATATCCTAAAATTTCACACTTCAGAATTCGAAATATTAATATATAACAACAGGTAGGGGAGAATTAGTGAATTCAGAATTCACTTTCACAATGAGCATTATCAATTTCAGAATCACAAGCAATTTCATAACATAATTCAGATTTCAATTACATAATTCAATTCAAAATTACATACAATTTTATAATACAAATAAACATTCGCAATTACATGCAATTGAAGAAGTAAGATACAGATTATTACCAGGTTCTTCGAGGACGTTTGCTACCCAAATTGGTACTGGATTCCTACCGGCTCTTCGAGGACGTTTGCAGTAAAAAAGAAAAAAAAAATGCATATGAAGGGAATTGATGAAGAAGCAACTAATATTTCACTATTATTTGGAGGATTTCAAGAACAACTGCCAAACAATGATTCTAGGGATTTGTGTAGCAAAATATAAGGAATGTTTTTTTAATTGCTCATAATTAAGCGCCCAAATTTTTAATTATTTAGGGATTTGGAGGTTAATTATTTGGTTATAAGTTTTGAAATGTTTCATTTAAAAGTGTTACCTTATATACATGAGTAAGTGTTACAATACATGAGTTGTGACGATTTCAAATTAAGATAGAAGGAGTGAGAAGTTTTGGGGAACTGATTAAGCGGCTTAGGAGGAAGAATAATTTATGCAAATTTTAACTGGTTCACTTTTTTTTTCCGCCTTCTTTTTTTTTTTTAATTTTAGGGAACCAAACTATTAAACTTGCCTCTTATATTTTATTTGTTTTGCCACATAATTGTAGGGTTAAAATGTTTCATTTAAAAGTGTTACCTTATATACATGAGTAAGTGTTACAATACATGAGTTGTGACGATTTCAAATTAAGATAGAAGGAGTGAGAAGTTTTGGGGAACTGATTAAGCGGCTTAGGAGGAAGAATAATTTATGCAAATTTTAACTGGTTCACTTTTTTTTTCCGCCTTCTTTTTTTTTTTTAATTTTAGGGAACCAAACTATTAAACTTGCCTCTTATATTTTATTTGTTTTGCCACATAATTGTAGGGTTAAAATGTTTCATTTAAAAGTGTTACCTTATATACATGAGTAAGTGTTACAATACATGAGTTGTGACGATTTCAAATTAAGATAGAAGGAGTGAGAAGTTTTGGGGAACTGATTAAGCGGCTTAGGAGGAAGAATAATTTATGCAAATTTTAACTGGTTCACTTTTTTTTTCCGCCTTCTTTTTTTTTTTTAATTTTAGGGAACCAAACTATTAAACTTGCCTCTTATATTTTATTTGTTTTGCCACATAATTGTAGGGTTAAAATGTTTCATTTAAAAGTGTTACCTTATATACATGAGTAAGTGTTACAATACATGAGTTGTGACGATTTCAAATTAAGATAGAAGGAGTGAGAAGTTTTGGGGAACTGATTAAGCGGCTTAGGAGGAAGAATAATTTATGCAAATTTTAACTGGTTCACTTTTTTTTTCCGCCTTCTTTTTTTTTTTTAATTTTAGGGAACCAAACTATTAAACTTGCCTCTTATATTTTATTTGTTTTGCCACATAATTGTAGGGTTAAAATGTTTCATTTAAAAGTGTTACCTTATATACATGAGTAAGTGTTACAATACATGAGTTGTGACGATTTCAAATTAAGATAGAAGGAGTGAGAAGTTTTGGGGAACTGATTAAGCGGCTTAGGAGGAAGAATCATTCATGCAAATTTTAACTGGTTCACTTTTTTTTCCGCCTTTTTTTTTAATTTTAGGGAACCAAACTATTAAACTTGCCTCTTATATTTTATTTGTTTTGCCACATAATTGTAGGGTTAATTACTTTAAGTTATGGTGGCTATACAATTTAAGTTATGATGTTTTACCTCTTAATTACTTTAACTATTTTGCCTCTTATATTTGTGTTATAATATTTAACTTAACAAGCTATACTATTTAAATAAGGTTATGTTGTGATTTGGGTTGTGTTTAACCAGTTTTTATAGATTAATTAGGTGTAATATTTAAGTGATGTTATGAAAAAGGTTATTTTCTTTTGGTGTGAAGTTAACCAAATAAATTCTCAAAATATATATATGTAATTTTATTAAAAATAAAAGGTTTGGTAGTATAGAAATGGGTCCTAGAGGCCTTTTTTGGAAAAAATACTTGCCCAAATCCCCTTTGGGATTTGCCATGACGTAGAGCTCAAAAAAATAATCAATTTGAAAAAAAAAATTGCTTCGTTCGGACACCCGAGCATTACAATATGCTTTTTTGAAGTTTTTTTTTATTATATTCATTTAATATTTTTCCTCGTTTAGGGGTATTTGGTATAGTTCATTTACATGCAACAGTATAATTAGTAATATTGTTAATTTTTTAAAATTGAAATAGGGTGATGATCTTATTTTAATAATTTTATAATCGATAAATTTCTATTGAATGATTTATAAAAAATCAACATTACATATACAATTGTTTCTATGTCTACCTTTTGATTTTAGACTAATATAATTAATGTGATTACCATATATAGGCTTGCCACAAAAAACAAAAATTTCCATGGCATAACATATATTAGCCACGAAAATAAACAAAATGTGTGGCATTAATTTATGTTAGCCACGTAGAAATAAAAATACCCATGGCATAACCATATTTTACCACTAAATCACTTCTAGCCGTGGCATAAATTTAATGAGTAATTGATGTTATATGTCAAAATTTTTTTTTCCTTGGCTAGATGATAATATGCCACGAATGTAGAATTTCGGTGGCATAATACGTGGCCCAAGTGATTTATTGTTGTAGTGTACATGTCATTCGCATCTTGCTAACAAACTCTAACAAACTATATCTAATTAAGAAAATATCCTAACAAACTTTATAATGACTTGATATACAAGATAATCAACAAATTATAACTAGAATTACACAAAGATTCAATCTACCCAAATCCTAACAAAATCGCCAAAATTCATGCCACACATGCAAGATCCAATTTTGCGCAATTTTTGAGATTTTCTTCAAATCATCAAGAAATCTTTTAAGATTTAATCATTTAATCAATAAACCTTCAATAAGTTACTTTCCATGTGTTTAAGGCTGTAAATGAAGATTAAGACCCACCAAGAAATGAAAGACTCAATGCCTAAAATGAGAAAAACCATATCAAAATCATAAGCAAAACCAACTTATTCCCCTTGTCAACCATCTTTCCTTGAGTTGCGTGCCACACCTAGATATGTGTGACCATGCACACGCAAATCCCTACCCTAGATGCACCCAATAGACTTGAGTCTCCATAATCAATCAATTCTCCCATGGTTGCACCTTTATTAGCAGCTTCAATCAAACCTTCAAAGTTGTGATCAATATTTGTATCTTCCTCCCTTTCTTCAAAAGACTTTGTCCTCAAACCTCAAAGTTGATCATCAGAAACATAAGGATGCAAATCACCAATGTTAAATGTTGCATGGACTCCATATTCACCTGGTAATTCAAGTTGATAAGAATTGTCACCAATCATCTTCACACCTTGATTGGACCATCACACCTAGGCATAAGCTTGTTCTTTCGTTTATTCGGGAATCTTTCCTTCCTTAGGTGTATCCAAACCAAGTGTCCTTCTTTAAATGAATGTTGATGACGATTCTTATTTGCACGAGCCTTGTATTACTCGTTCACCTTCTTAATTCTAGCCCTTACCTTTGCATGAAGCTTCTGCATGTACTCAATCTTTGCCAAAGCATCCTTGTGGACCAATTCACCCTTTGGAATGTCAACATGATCAATAGGTAACTTAGGATTCACCCCATAAACAACCTCAAATGGCGAGTGTTTAGTAGCAAAAGTAGGTGACCTATTGTAGGCAAACTCTGCATGTGCAAGCTTCAAATCCCAATCTTTCTGTGTCTTGCTCACCAAACCACGCAACAATACACCCAGTGTTTTGTTTGTGACTTCTATTTGCCCATCAGTTTGAGGATGATATGATGTACTAAAGAGTAATTTTGTGCCAACAAGCATCCATAGAGACTTCCAAAAATAGCTCATGAATTTCGAATCCCTATCTCTCACAATGGTTTTCGGAATTCCAAGAAGCTTCACAATGTCTCTGAAATGCAGGACTGCAACATTCATAGCATCTTCTGTTTTATGGCAAGGTGTAAAGTGAGCCATCTTCGAAAATATATCTATGAAAACAATGATAGAATCCTTGCTTCTTGCAGTTCTAGGTAATCCCACAATAAAATCCATGGAGACATCTTCCCAAGGACCTTCAGGAACATGCAATGGTGTGTAATGACCTTGATGAAAAGAAGCTTTTTACAATTGACAGATTGCACATTGAGATATGATACCTTCAACATCAACAATCATCTTAGGCCAATAAAAGTGTTCTTGTAAGATGTTTAGAGTTTTAGTAATGCCAAAATGCCCTGCTAACCCTCCACCATGCGCCTCTCTAACAAATTCTCTAATTCAACACTTAAGGAACACACAATTGATTACCTTTGAATAAGAACCCATCATGCATCACAAACGAGCCCATAACACCCTTGTCCATTTGTTGCAATACAGGACCAAAATTATCATCATGCTCATAGTATGTTTTGATCATGTCTAGACCAAGTAACTTGCAATTCAACACACTAATGAGAGCATACCTTCGTGAAAGAGCATCTGCAATAGCATTAAACTTGTCTTCTTTGTACTTTGATGGAAAGTGAAAAGATTGTAGGAATTCCACCCACTTGGCATGTCTAGGATTCAACTTCTACTGGCCATTAATATGCTTCAAGGATTCATGATCAGAATGTGGAATGAAGTGTGAGGTCTTAGATAATGACTCCAATGATCAGGAGCTCTAACAATTGCATAAAGCTCTTTATCATAGGTAGAATAGTTCAACCTTGCACCATTCAATTTCTCACTAAAGTAAGCAATAGGCATCTTTCCTTGAACCAATACTGCTCCAATCCTCACATTACTTGCATCAGTTTCAACATCAAAATGTCTTGAAAAGTCAGGCAATGTAAGAATATGTGTGTTGCATAGCATCTCCTTGATCCTCTCAAAGGCCTTTTGCACCTCTTTTGTCCACTCAAAAGGCTTGTCCTTTTTTATGCACTCAGTCATAGGAGCTACAATAGATGAGAAATTCTTCACAAATATCCTATAAAACGAAGCTAATCCATGAAAAGGACGAACCTCAACGACATTAGTTGGAGTAGGCCACGTTATGATGGCTTCTACCTTTGTTTGATCCACAGAAACTCCATCTTTTGAGACCACATACCCTAAAAACGTGACACTAGGTACCATGAAGTAGCACTTTTCGAGCTTCCCATAAAGTTTTTGTTGTCTTAATGCTTCAAAAAACTCCTTAGATGTTGTAGATGATCTTCATTGCTTCTACTATAAACCAAGATGTCATCTAAGTAAACAACAACAACCTTCCCAAAGTATGGCTTCAATACCTTATCCAAGAGTCTCATGAAGGTACTAGGTGCATTAGTAAGACCAAAGGGCATAACCAACCATTCATAGAGCCTCAACTTAGTCTTGAAAGCTGTTTTCCATTCATCACCTTCCTTCATGCGAATTTGATGATACCCACTCCTGAGATCAATCTTTGTAAACACAATAGACCCATATAATTCATCAAGCAAATCATCTAACCTTGGAATTGGGAATCTATATTTGATGGTGATGTTTTTGACTGCTTTTGAATCAATGCACATTCTCCAAGTACCATCTTTCTTAGAAACAATAAAAGTAGGAACTGCACAAAGACTCATGCTTTTCCTCACGTAACCACATTCCAATAGCTCCTCAATTTGCCTCTGAATCTCCTTTGTT
Source organism: Suaeda aralocaspica (assembly GCA_016808085.1). NCBI lineage: Eukaryota > Viridiplantae > Streptophyta > Magnoliopsida > Caryophyllales > Amaranthaceae > Suaeda > Suaeda aralocaspica. The sequence goes on from PYUH01000468.1 coordinate 29,789, forward strand.
TCCTCTGGATTACATCTATAGGCTGGCTGGTTTTGAATTTGAGCCCCAAGAATCAAAGCTAATTGATGCTCAATGCCTCTTATAGGTGGTAACCTTGGTGGTAGATCATCAGGAAACACATTTACATATTCACGGAACAAGGGCTTCAATATTTGTGGAATTGATGAGGAACTTTCTTATACTTCCTTAGCCATGAGAACAAAGACCTGATTACAAGAATTCAATTCTCTTTCCACCTCCCTCGCACTCGTAAAAAAACACCCCTTTCTTATTCTCCATACTCTCTTGTTTTTGAACCTTCACAACATTGAACAAATCTATCATATTGCCAAGGTCTTCCAAGTAGAATATGGCATGCATCCATAGGGAAAATATCACACAACACACTATGCTCAAATTGCGCAATCTTGAATGATATTTAAGCTTGTTTAGTTACCTTAACATCACTAGTATTGCTTAGCCAATGGAGCTTGTATGGATGAGGGTGATTAAAAGTAGGATAATTGAGCTTTTGTATAAAAAAAGTAGACACCACATTCGTGCAACTACCACTATCAATAATCATTATCACAAAGTTTACCCTGAACTACACACCTTGTCATGAAGATTTTGTCTCTTTGGCTCTCTTCCAATGGCATGGGTTTGGTTTGTAAAACCTTCCTCAACACTAAAGCTTGGCCATGTGTCTCAGAATCAACTTCCTCCATATCATTACTACTTTTATCCTCTTGTTGAATGCCATCTTGCTCCCCATCTTCAATAATTACATCTACATAGACTTCTTGGAATTTTTCGAGTGCCCTTGCTTCTCAAATCTCAAGGCTACCTTGCAAATTTCATCAAAAGTCCAATAGGGTTGCAATTCTACCTTCTCCTTGATAGATTCATCAAGCCCTACAACAAATCTAGCCACCTTGTGATCCTCCTTCTCTTCAATATCACATATGATGACCATCTTCTCTAACTCATTGATGTATTCTTCAACACTTTTGGAGTCTTGTTTCAAAGCATGCATCTTTAGGAAGTTATTTTGTTCATATTCATGAGGAACAAATCGTTTCCTCAATTCCTTCTTCAATTTGCGCCAAGAGGTGATCTTAGATCTACCTTGCTTCCTTCTCTTCCTTTGCAAGCCTTCATACTAAAGACTAGCATAAGATCATAGCTTCAATTCCGCCACTTTGAAGGCCTTAGATTCATCATACTCCTTATAAGTAAACCCTTTTCGGTTATCCTCAATCAATCCAGAAAAAGTTCAGGATCCCAACTTCCATTGAACTCAGGAACGTCCAACTTTAAGTGTCGGTCATCATCCCTAGGTTTGTCTCGTTTTCTGTGCCTTTTTCTATCATCTTCATCACTTGAACTTGAATCTATGATCTTCCTAGTTTTCGTGTGCCTCTAGTAGAATCATCCTCACTAGAACTTGAACTAGCCCTATCAAGATCGTTGGATTTCTTTGCGCTTTTAGACTTGTTTCCAACGAATTACATGAGTTCCTCCAACATGTTGCACAACTCGTTGATCTCATTGTCCCTTTGAACATCTCTATCTTGCTCATAAGGAATTCCCTGCTTGTTGTTTATAGATTGCTCATCTGCCAGATTGCTCATCTGCCATAGCTAATTTTGCTTGAGTATAGGTCGTTTTAATCTCTCAACAAGAGCACCAAAGTTGATGTGAATTTTCGTATGAATACAAAACTTCACAAGAGATAGAACTAAACTCACGAATTTCTAAAGGCTAGGCCACGAAAACTCATGAATTTAGGATGATTAATTAGTCTTTGATTAAAGCTCTAGGCACCCTCAAAGCCACTAATCAATCTCACAAGAGTCTAAAGGAAATATCCACCAACTCCAATTTCGGTATTTTTGTTTTTCAAGTAAACAAAACAAAACTTTTATTCAATATAAAAATCTGAATTTTTACAAACTAATGTTGAGATTATATATAATCATAATCATCAACAAAATCCTAACAAAACAAACTAAAAACACACGCACAAAGCTAACAAAAATCGTCCACCTAATGACTCATCTATGACTCACAAAAATCGTCCACCTAATGACTCATCTATGAATCATCAAGAAATCTTTTAAGATTCAATTTTTTAATGCTTTTTTTGTCAACAACTACCTACAAGTTTTGTGTTTTTGTGAACAACTACCTACATTTTAAGAAAAATTACACAACTACCTACTTGTTTCGATTTTCTTGTATAACACTACCATTTAACGAGTATCAACTCTTGATTCCTTAATTCCTTAATTCCTTTGATTTTTTTTTTTTTAACTCTTGAGCCTTGTTTATGAATTTTACTCTCTATTTTTTGCAACCAATTAATTTCTTTTACTTATTATGTGAGTATCAACTCTGCTTGCTACCTTAAAAGCACAAATTCAAATACTCATCTTTAACTTTACCATCTTTAAAGAGGATGAAAGAGCTACAAAGATGAAGAGTTGAAGATTGAAACCCAAAAATTCGAACACACCTCCAATCTAGATTTTATGAACAAAGAACAAATTGAAGAAACTCCCAACCAAGATTTCGAATCAAACCAAAAAATTAGACCTTAATTGTAGAAAAGCCAAACTAAAAACCAATAACTTTTAACCCCAACCCAGCCAAAACCTAGAAAAATATAACCTCAACTCTTAATAATCTAATTCTAACTCAAGAAATCTGGAAAAATAAAAACACCAAGCAAATTTGCAAGCCCTTAGTCTATATATTTCCCAACATATAATTAAATTACAACCTAGAAAAACTAAAAGCAAACCCAGATTAATCGAATAAGAAACTACTAAAATCAAACTCTAAACTTTGATTGAATTTATATGATGTGAGAATTGAATTTTGATGAATAGTTGAGTTTAACTCATGAATTGAATAAAGCTAGTAAGAAGGGAGAAGATGAATGTATATTCTATTGCAAGGGTATTATAGTAATTTCATTAACAATTAATAGAGGCAAAGTGAAATTTGGGACCCACTAACAGAGATTTTGGATGGAAAACGTTAGTAGATAGTGGTACCAAACAGACTACAAATATGTAGGTAGTTGTGTAATTTTTATTAAAACTTAGGTAGTAGTTAACAAAAACATGTAACTTATAGGTAGTTGTTCACAAAAATTTCTTTTTAAATCAAGAAACCTTCAAGAAGTCATTTTCCATGTGTTTAAGGCTATAAATGAAGATTAAGACCCACCAAGAAATGAAAGACTCAATGCCTAAAATGAGAAAAACACTATCAAGTGAAATCGGATAAAAACTCATAGGCAAAACCAACTCATTCCCCTTGTTAACCATCTTTCCTTGATTTGCGTGCAACACCTAGCTAGATATGTGTGACAATGCACACGCAAATCCCAACCCTATATGCACCCATTAGACTTGAGACCCCATAAGCAATCAATTCCCCCATGGGTGCACCTTTATTAACAGCTTCAATCAAACCTTCGAAGTTGAGATCAATATTTGTATCAATTAGAAACAACTGAATTGCAGAATACATAACATGAACAGAGTTACAAACAACTAAATTCAAAACATGAACTGACAGAATTAGAAACAACTGAATTCTAAAATTCGAAATATGAATATAATTATAAATAACAGAATTCTAAACATGAACAGGTAGTATTACAAACAACTGAATTCCAGAATTCGAGACATGAACATAATTACAAATAACTGAATGCGAAACATGAACAAACCGAATTACAAAAAAACTGAATTCCAGAATTCAAAACATGAACATAATTACTAAGGACAGAATTCTAAACATGAACGGATCGAAATACAAACAAAAGAATTCAAGAATTCAAAACATCAACATGATTACACACAACTGAATTCGGAACATGAACAGATCGAATTACAACCAACTGAATTCAAGAATTCGAAACATGAACATAATTACAAACAACTGAATACGAAACATGAACAAACCAAATTACAAATAACTGACCTCTAGAATTTGAAACGAGAACATATTTACAAACAACTGAATTCGAAACACGAACAGACTGAATTTGAAACAACTGAATTACAAAATTCGAAATATGAACATAATTACAAATAACTAAATTCGAAACATGAACAGGCAGTATTACAAACAATAGAATTCCATAATTAGAGACATGAACATAATTACATATAATTGAATTTGAAACATGAGCAGACCGACTTACAAACAATAGAATTCCAGAATTGGAAACATGAACATAGTTACTGAGAGCGGAATTCGAAACATGAACGGATCGAATTACAAACAATCGAATTAAAGAATTTCAAACATGAACATGATTACAAACAACTGAATTCGAAAAAAGAACCGATCGAATTAGAAATAACTGAATTCCAACATTTAAAAGATGCACAGAATTAAGAATAACTGAATTCGAAACATGAACACATCGAATTACAAAAAGCTGAATTCAATAATTTGAAACATGAACATTATTACAAACAATTTAATTCGAATCTTGAACCGATCAAATTACAACCAACTGAATTCTAGAATAACAGAATTTGAAACATGAACAAACCAAAATACAAACAACGGAATTCAAGAATTCGAAACATGAACATAATTCCTAAGAATAGTATTCTAAACATGAATAGATCGAATTACAAACAGCCGAACTCATGAGTTCAAAACATGAACATAATACAAAGAACTAAATTCGAAACATGAACATTTCTAATTACAAACAACTAAATTCCAGAATTCGAAACATGAACATTATTACAAACGACTGAATTCGAATCATGAACAGACCAAATTACAAATAACTGAATTAAAAAATTCGAAACATGAACATAATTACAAACAACTGAATTCGAAACATGAACGGATCGAATTTAAAACATCTGAATTACAGATTTTGAAACATGAACATAATTACAAATAACTTAATTCGAAACATTAACAGGCAGTATTACAAACAACTGAATTCCAGAATTCGAGACATGAACATAATTACAAATAACTGAATTCGAAACATGATAAGGCCGAATTACAAACAACTGAATTCAAGAATTGCAAACATGAACATAATTACTAAGAATGGAATTTGAAACATAAACGGATCGAATAACACACAACCGAATTAAAGAATTCGAACCATGAACATGATTACAAACAAATGAATTTGAAACTAGAACCGATGGAATTAGAAACAACCGAATTCCAGAGTTCAAAATATGACCATAATTACAAATACTCGAATTCGAAACATAACATAATTACGAAGAATTAAATTCGAAACATGAACAAACCAAATTACAAACAGCTGAATTCCAGAGTTCGAAAAAAGAACAGAATGAATTATAATCAACTGAATTCAAAACATGAAGAGATCGAATCACAAACAGCTGAATTCCATAATTTGAAACATGAACATAATCACAAACAACTGAATTCGAAACATGAACAAACGAATTACAGACAACTGAATTGTATAATTTGAAACATAAACATAATTATAAATAATTGAACTCGAGACATGAATAGAGCGAATTATAAACAACTGAATTCCAAAAGTTGAAAAAGTAACATACTTTCGAAGAATTGAATTCAAAACATTAACAGACTGAATTAAAAACAACTGAATTCAAGAATTCGAAACTTGAAAACAATTACAAACAACTTAATTCGAACAAAAACATATCGAAATACAAACAGCTAATTTCAAGATTTTGAAACATGAACATTATTACGATGAATTGGATTCAAAACATGAACATATCGAATTATAACAATCCGAATTCGAGAAATCAAAACATGAAAATAATTAAAAATAACTGAATTCAAAACATGAAGTAACCAAATTACTAACAAGTGAATTCCAGAGTTCAAATTAAGAACATGCCGAATTACAAACAACTTAATTCGAAATAGGAACAACTCGAATTAGAAAAAACTGAAATCCCGAACATAAAACATGAACAGAAATACAAACAACTGAACTCCAAACATGAACAGAAAGAATTAAAAACAACTTAATTCCAGAATTCGAAACATGAACATAATTACAAACAACTGAATTCGAAACATGAACAGATCGAATTCCAAACAACTGAATTCCAGAACTCGCAACATGAAAATAATTAATTACAAACCATTGAATTCGAAACATGAACAGACTGAATTAGAAAAAACTGAATTCCAGAATACAAAACATGAACAGGAATACAAACAACTGAATTCCAAACCTGAACAGACAGAATTATAAAAACTGAATTCCAGAATTCGAAACACAAACATAATTACGAAGAATTGAATTTGAAACATTAACAAACCAAATTACAAACTGTTGAATTCAAGAGATAGAAAAAAGAACATAATTAATTACAAACAGTTGAATTCCAGAGTTAGAAAAAAGAACATAATTAATTACAAAGAACTGGATTCGAAACATGAAAAAATTGAGTTACAAATTGCATATTCCATAATTTGAAACATGAACATAATTACAAATACCTGAATTCGAAACATGAACAGGCAGTATTAGAAACACTAAATTCCAGAATTCGAGACATGAACATAACTACAAATAACTGAATTCAAAACATAAACAGACCGAATTACAAACAACTGAATTCCAGAATTGGATTAATGAACAAAATTACTGAGAACGAAATTCTAAACATGAATATATCGATTTAGAAACAACCGAGTTAAAGAATTCGAAACATGAACATCATTACAAACAACTGAATTCGAAACAAGAACTGATCGAATAAGAAACAACTGAATTCAAGAATTCAAAAGATGAATAGAATTACAAATAACAGAATTCGAAATATGGACACATCAAATTACAAAAAGCTGAATTTTAGGATTTGAAACATGAACACAATTACAAACAATTTAATTCGAATCTTGAACCGATTGAATTACAACCAACGGAATTCCAGAATAACTGAATTCGAAACATGAACTGACTGAACTACAAACAACTGAATTCCAGAATTCAAAACATGAACATAATTATTAAGAACGGAATTCTAAACATGAACGGATCGAATTACAAACAACCGAATTTAAGAATTCAAAACATGAACATAATTACAAAACAACCAACAGAATTCAAGAATTCAAAACATGAACGTAATTACAAACAACTGAATTCAAAACATGAACAGACCAAATTACAAATAACTGAATTACAAAATTCGAAACATAAACATAATTACAAACAACTGAATTCAAAACATGAACAGACCGAATTTAAAATAACTGAATTACATAATTTGAAACATGAACATAATTGCAAATAACTGTATTCGAAACATTAGCAGGCAGTACTACAAACAACTGAATTCGAGAATTCGAGACATGAACATAATTACAAATAACTGAATTCATAACATGAAAAGACCGAATTACAAATTCCTGAATTCCATAATTTGAAACATGAACATATTTACTAAGAACGGAATTCGAAACATAAACCGATCGAATTACAAACAACCGAATTAAAGAATTCGAAACATGAACATGATTACAAACAACTGAATTCGAAACAAGAACCGATGGAATTAGAAACAACTGAATTCCAGAGTTCAAAATATGACCATAATTACAAATCCACGAATTCGAAACATAACATAATTATGAAGAATTGAATTCGAAACATGAACAAACCAAATTACAAACAGCTGAATTCTAGAGTTTGAAAAAAGAACAGAATGAATTACAATGAACTGAATTCAAAACATGAAGATATAGAATTACAAACAGCTGAATTCCATAATTTGAAACATAAACATAATCGCAAACAACTGAATTCGAAACATGAGCAGACGAATTACAAACAACTGAATTGTAGAATTTCAAACATGAACATAATTATAAATAATAGAACTCGAGACATGAACAGATCGAATTATAAACTGCTGAATTCCAAAAGTTGAAACAGTAACACACTTTCGAAGAATTGAATTCAAAACATGAACAGACTGAATTTAAAACAACTGAATTCAAGAATTTGAAATTTGAACACAATTACAAACAACTGAATTTAAAACAAAAACAGATTGAAATACAAACAGCTAATTTCCAGATTTTCAAACATGAACAATATTACGATGAACTGAATTCAAAACAAGAACTGATCGAATTACAACCAACCGAATTCCAGAATTCGAAACATGAAAATAATTGAAAATAACTAAATTGAAAACATGAAGCGACAGAATTACTAACAAGTGAATTCCAGAGTTAAAATTAAGAATAGGCTGAATTACAAACAACTGAATTCAAAACATGAACAGCTAGAATTAGAAACAACTTAATTCCCGAACACAGAACATGAACAGAAATACAAACAACTGAACTCCAAACATGAACATAAAGAATTAGAAACAACTTAATTCAAGAATTCGAAACATGAACAGACTGAATTAGAAAAAAACTGAATTCTAGAATACAAAACATGAACAGGAAAACAAACAACTAAATTCCAAACCTGAACAGACGGAATTATAAACAAATGAATTCCAGAATTTGAAACAAAAACATAATTACGAAGAATTGAATTTGAAACATTGACAAACCAAAATGCAAACAGTTGAATTCAAGAGTAAGAAAAAAGAACATAACTAATTACAAACAGTTGAATTCCAGAGTTAGAAAAAACAACAGAATTAATTACAAACAGTTGAATTCCAGAGTTAGAAAACAGAACACGATTAATTACAATGAACTGAATTCGAAAAATTAAGAGATTGAGTTACAAATTGCTGAATTCCATAATTTGAAACATGAACATAATTACAAACAATTGAATTCGAAAGATGAATAGACCGAATTTCAAACAACTCAATTACAAAAAACGAAACATGAACATAATTACAAATAACTAAATTCGAAACATAAACAAGCAGTATTACAAACAACTGAATTCTAGAATTCGAGACATGAACATAACTACAAATAACTGAATTAAAAAAAGAATAGACTGAATTACAAACAACTGAATTCAAGAATTGGAAACATTATCAAAATTGAATGGAATTCTAAACATGAACAGATCGAATTATAAACAACCGAATTAAAGAATTCGAAACATGAACATCATTAAAAACAACTGAATTCGAAACAAGAACTTATCGAATTAGAAACAACTTAATTCCAGAATTTGAAACATGAAAATAATTACAAATAACTAAATTTAACACTGAACCGACCGAATTGCTAACAAGTGAATTCCAGAGTTCGAATCAATAACAGGCCAGATTACAAATAACTGAATTCGAAAGTTGAACAGATCGAATTACAAACAACATAATTCTCGAACACAAAACATGAACAGGAATACAAACAACTTAACTCCAAACATGAACAGACAAAATTAAGAACAAATTAATTCCAGAATTCGAAACATGAACATAATTACAAACGAGTGAATTCAAAACATGAACAGATCGAGTTACAAACAACTGAATTCCAGAATTCGAAACATGAACTCAATTCCAAACCATTGAATTCGAAACATGAACTCAATTCCAAACCATTGAATTCGAAACATGAACATACTGAATTAGAAACAATTGAATTCCCGAATACTAAACATGAACAGAAATATAAACAACTGAATTCTAAACATGAACAGACAGAATTACAAACAACTGAATTCCAGAATTTTAAACATGAACTTAATTACGAATAACTTAATTCGAAACATGAGGAGACAGTATTACAAACAACTGAATTCCAGATTTCATTACATGAACATAATTACGAATTAATAACTAAATCCGAAACATGAACAGACCGAATTACAAACAACTGAATTCTAAAAATGAAAACATGAACATAATTACTAAGAACAGAATTCGAAACATGAACGGATCGAATTACAAACAATTGAATTCGAAACATAAATAGACCGAATTACAATCAGCTGAATTCCATAATTTGAATTACAAAGAACTGAATTCGAAACATAAACAGACCGCATTACAATCAAATGAATTCCAGAATTCAAAACATGAACATAATTACAAACAAATGAATTCAAAACATGAACAAATCGAATTACAAACAACGGAATTCTAGAATTTGAAACATGAGGATAATTACAAAGAACTGAATTTGAAACATGAATAAATGAAATTACAAACCAACTTAATTCTAGAATTTGAAACATGAACATAACCACAGATAGCTGAATTCAAAACATGGACAGATCGATTTTGAAACAACTGAATTCCAGAATTCGAAACATGAACATAATTACAAACAACTGAATTCCACAATTCGAAACATGAACATAATTTCAAACATCTGAATTCGTAACATGAATAGTTCGAATTACAAACAACTGAATTTTAAAATTCGAAACATGAACATAATTACAAACAATTGAATTCAAAACATGAACAGACCGAATTAGAAACAACTGAATTCTAGAATACATAACATTAACTGAATTATAAACAACTGAATTCGAAACATGAACTGATAGAATTAGAAGCAACTGAATTCCAAAATTCGAAATATAAACATAATTACAAATAACTGAATTCTAAACATGAATAGACAGAATTACAAACAACTGAATTCTAGAATTCGAGACATGATCATAATTACAAATAACTGAATTTGATGTGAATTTTCGTATGAATACTAAACTTCACAAGGATAGGATTAAATTCACAAATCACTAAAGGCTAGGCCACCAAAACTCATGAATTTAGGTTGATTAATAAGTCTCTGATTAAAGCTCAAGGAACCCTCAAAGCCACTAACTAATCTCGCAAAAGTCTAAAGGAAAAAAATCCACCAACTCAAATTTTTGGTATTTTTTGTTTTCTAAGTAAACAAAACAAAACGTTTATTGAATTTCCAAATCTCAATTTTTACAAACTAATGTTGAGATTATTTATAATCATAATCATCAACAAAATCCTAACCATAACAAACTAAAACACACGCACATAAGTAACTAAAATCGTCCCCTAAGTAACTAAAACATGAAGATAAGATTTCCACATCAGCACTACATGTCATTCTCATGTTGCTAATAAACTCTAACAAACTATATCTAATTAAGAAAATATCCTAACAAACTTTCTAATAACTTGATAAGCACTATAAACAGCAAATTAAAACCAGAATTACACAAAATTTCAATCTACCCAAATCCTAACAAAATTGCCCAAAATCTCGCGACATCATATGCTCCAAATTTGCGCAATTTTCAAGATTTGTAACAAATCTTCAAGAAACCTTTCAAGATTCTATCTTTTAATCAAGAAACCTTCAACAAGTCATTTTCCATGTGATTAAGGTTGTAAATGATGATTAAGACCCACCAAGAAATGAAAGACTCAATGCCTAAAATGAGAAAAACCCTATCAAGTGAAATGGGATAAAAACTCATAGGCAAAACCAACTTATTCCCCTTGTCAACCATCTTTCCTTGATTTGCGTGCCACACCTAGTTATGTGTGACCATGCACACGCAGATCCCAACCCTAGATGCACCCATTAGACTTGAGTCTCCATAAGCAACCAATTCCCCCATGGTTGCACCTTTATTCGCAGCTTCAATCAAACCTTCGATGTTGTGATCAATATTGTATCATCCTCCCCTTCTTCAAAACAGTTTGTCCTCAAACCTCGAAGTTGATCATTAGAAACATAAGGAGTCAAATCACCAGTGTTAAATTTAGCATGGACTTTATATTCACCTAGTAATTCAAGTTGATAAGCATTGTCACCAATCTTCTTCACACTAGTAGAAAAATCGCTTTTTAGTAGTATCGTTTTTTTTCCTATTTGTATCGTTTTACACACGATACAATTTGAGGCATAACAAATACGAAATCCTATTTGTATCGTTTTTGTAAAAAACTATACTAATAGTGATTTTTTTTAATATAAAAAATAGCTATTAGTATCATTTGTTTTTAAAAGACGATATTAATAGCAATTTTTGAAAAAAAAATCACAATTGTAATGAAATAATAATACTATTAACCAAAATTTAAATTATTATAACAAAGAATATATCAAATTGATGAATAACAATAATAAATTATTACAAAGACATTACTGATACATAAAGGGGCATAAATTAACTTCACCATAATAAAATCATAGTAAACCAAATTCTAATAAAAGTGCAGAAACCCAACAAGAAAACACCTTAATAGCAACAACTCAATAACAATAACATAACCATGGTCTTGCTGATCTTCATAGTCTCTTTACAGACTCTTTTGACTCTTTTGCCTTGCTGTATGTTTCAGACATAACCATGGTCAGAGCATAGAAAAATCTATTCATCTACCTATCTAATGCTATACAGCAGTATAACATGTCAGCATGCCCACCCAACAAAAGACCTGAAAATAAAGCACAACATTCCCAAAATTGTTGTACAATAATAGCATAACAACCACAAAACAACCCTTAGACAGAGAGCGAGATAATTAGCTCCAAAATAACCACCAAAGTATACTAGATTGCCATGAATACATTCATAAAGGTTGCATGTTAGACTCGTTAATCACTTTTTCTTTGCTTCAAACAGACAACACCAAAATGGCTTTCATGACATTCTCCACCTTTTTCTATGAACAACTTTCATTAAAATGTACATGCTACTTCCATTGTCACTTTATAAAGTTCATAATATCAAACAGCAATATAATGAAACCATGAGACAAACATCACACAACTGACTTGGTGACCACAAATGGTAAATCACAATTCAAATAAACTAAGATGACTTTCAAAACCAAATTACATTAGCTTAGATGTTAATTATAAGATAAGAAAACTATTATAATAAACTAATGAGTGGTTAATCATACACGTAAAAAGGCCTTGATGTGGATTTTAAGTGGTACTCTCAAATATCACTCAAAAGTCGCGTGTTTGTCAATTAAATCTTCACTCTTGGATTAATTTAATCGAAGACTGATTAATTAATACACTCTTGTAATTAATTAATTAGGCTCTAAATTATTTTATCACTCTTGACTCACAAATTTAGGAAAGAAAATCTAACAAAGTTGAATCCCTAAACCTGCGCAATTTTTCAGAATTTATTAAATTGAAAATTCAAAGTGTAAAACTTATGTATTTTACAAGGAATTCTCAAGATATTCATATAACAACCTAAGACTAAGTCCTAACAATTTTTGGAGACCCTTAGACTCCTAAAACACGCCTAAAATAAGCTGAAATTCAGCATACAAGACTCAAAGGTGACTCACAAGATAAGAATGCCACATCATCACTGCATCTTGATCTTATCTTGCTTAACAAACTCTAACAACTTATCTAATCATGAAAATATCCTAACAACTTAACTAAATAATTAATAAACAAGATAATCATAAGAATTTACACTAAAATCACGCAAATAACTTGTTGCCCAAGATAGCGAAAAATCGTCAAAAATTCTGCCACCTATTTCCGTCCATTTTTGCGCAACTTTTCAAGATTCTTCAAGAACTTCAAGAAATGCTTTAAGATCCAATATTTTAATAAATAAACCTTCAAGAATCTATCCTCCATGTATTTTAGCATAATTATGATGATCAAGACTCCACAAGAAATAAAAACAATGATGTCAAAAATGAGAAAACCCTATCAAGTGAAATGAAAAAAACTCATGGACAAAACCAACTTGTTCCCTATAACCCCCACTGTGATCCATCCTGTGAGTGCATTAACTCATAGCTTATTTAATGACTCACTCCACCAGTGACAAAGTATTAATGATCAATAGCCAATAGTGTTGGCTAGGAAGCCACCACCATCACTAGTCTCTACAGTGTCAGCCATAATCATTGTCACCCATACTTGTGATTGATCCTTAGCAAAACCAATGGGACTTATTATTAGGCTAATTGGCTCATCCACTGTTGGTGTATCATAGGATATCTTACTTGTACTCAAATTCACATCATTCTCCCCTGGTTGAAAAGAATTTGCCCTCAAATTCACATAATCATAGTATGGCGAGAGATACCCAATATTGAAAGTAGCACTGACATTACCATACTCATCAGGCAAATCAATTTTATAGGCATTATCACCATACACTTCAATCACCTCAAAAGGTCCATCAGCTCTAGGCATCAATTTATTCTTTCGTTTATGAGAAAAACGTTCCTTTCGAAGATGAATCCATACCAAATCACCAGGTTTGAAAACATGTTGAGTTCTGTTGTTATTAGACCGGCTCCTATAGATCTCATTCATCTTAGAAATCTTCTTTTTCACTGCTTCACACATTTTATTGAAGACTTCCACTCTCTTTTGACCATCTACATGGATTTCGTCCCTAGCCAAGGGAATCAGATCAATGGGCATATATGGATTGATTCCATACACAATCTTGAATGGGGAATGTCCTGTGGTGGATGAAATGGCTCTGTTATAAGCAAATTTAGCATGGCAGAGGCGCACATCCCAATCGTTCTGCGTTTTACTTACAAGCCCACGCAACAAAGTGCCCAAAGTTTTATTTGTGACTTCAGTCTGCCCATCTGTTTGAGGGTGATGAGAAGTACTAAAAAGCAGCTTAGTACCAACCATCTTCCACAAACACTTCCAAAAGTGACTCAAAAGTTTCGAATCTCTGTCACTCTCCACACTTCTTGGAATTCCATGCAGCTTCACAATCTCTTTAAAGTATAGATCAGTAACATGTTCAGCATTGCCAATTTTATTCATGGCCACAAAATGCGCCATTTTTGAGAATCTGTCAACCACTACCATTATTGAATCACGTCCCCTTTGTGTCTTGGCAAGCCAATTATAAAATCCATACTGACACTATCCCAGGGTGTATCAAGAACTGGTAATGGAGTGTATAACCCTTTGACAAAAGTAAACTTTGCCCTTTGACATGTAGCACATCTGGAAATGACTGATTGAATATCACCCAGCATTTTAGGACATTAGAAATATTCACTCACCATATCATAAGCTTATAAATTCCAAAATGTCTAGCAAGTGCGCCATTGTGAGCCTCCCTAATCAGTAACTCACGAACTCCACTTTTAGGAATGCATAGTTTATTGTTCCTGAATAAGAAACCATCTTGAATTGTATAGTTCCTTGAGTGATGTTGATATTCTGCAGCAAATTCTGAATCACTGACATATAATTCTTTTAGGTGCTCAAATCCAAGGACTCTAGTATAAACCATAGCAAGCATATATGATCTCCTTGATAATGCATCAACTACCATATTATTTTTTCCTTCTTTGTACCTGGATGAAAAAGTGAAAGATTGGAGAAATTCCACCCACTTGGCATGTCTGTGGCCGAGTTTCTGTTCACCATTGTTATACTTCAAGGCTTCATGATCTGAATGCGAATAAAAGGTTTTGGGCGCAAACAATGGGACCAATGATCCAGTGCTCGAACAATGGCATAAAATTCATTGGAGTAGTTTAGTTTGGCGCCACTCAGCTTCTCACTAAAGTATGAAACAGGCTTCCTTTCCTGAATTAGTACTGCTCCAATGCCCACACCACTAGCATCACATTCAACCTCAAATAACTTATCAAAATCAGGGAACACCAAGATTGGTGCATTGCAAAGTCTCTCTTTCACCTCATCAAAGGCTTCCTGTGCTCGTTGGTTCCATTTGAATTCTCCCTTCTTCATCAATTCAGTAGTAGGAGCCATGATAGTAGAGAAATTTTGAATGAACCTTCTATAGAATGAAGCTAGGCCATGAAAAATCCTGACTTCATGAACATTAGTAGGTACCTTCCAAGTTTTGACAGCTTCAACTTTGGATGGGTCCACCATAATACCTGCACTGCTAACAATGTATCCCAGGAAAACAATCTTTTATAGCAAAAACTCACACATTTCCAGTTTCCCATATAGTTTCTGCTCGCGTAACTTACTGAACAATTGTCTCAGATGGTCTAGGTGTTCATGAATATCTTTGCTATAAACAAGAATATCATCCAAATAGACAACAATAAACTTGTTCAAAAACAGCCTCAATACCTCATTCATCAACCTCATAAACGGACTTGGTGCATTGCATAGATCAAAAGCCATCACCAACCACTCATATAGACCCTGTTTAGTCTAAAAGGCAGTCTTCCATTCATCCCTTCACGAATTCTCATCTGATGATAGCCACTTCTCAGATCTATTTTCGAAAACAAGCTTGCACCATGTAACTCATCCAACATATCCTCAAGTCAAGGCATAGGAAAATTATACTTGATGGTTATGTTATGCCTTAGAATCAATGCACATCCTCCAGGAACCATATTTTTTAGGCACCAATAAAGCTGGAACTGCGCATGGACTCATTGATTCTCGAACTAACCCTTTCTGCAGTTACTTGGTTTATTTGTGGTGTTTGATTTGCTTTTGCATTTTTATCTGGAGGAGTATAGTTTGATCTACCAGTAAAAGGCACGAAATTTCGTGTGGTGTCCCCCTTCATACATTTTTCCACCTTTAAAATCAATTTGCATATATCATCAAAAGTTTGGTATTGAGCCAGATCGAGCTCCTTATCAATATTTTTGTTCGAGCCTTTCAAAAATCTTGCCATCTTCATATGTTCTCTTTCCTCCAAATCACAAAGCAAAGATAACTTTTCAAACTATGAAATATAATCACGCACACTCATAATGCCCTGATATAGAGAAGTCAGCTTGACATAATTTTGCTGATCAAAGTCAAAAGGAACATATTTAGCACGCAATTTCTTTTTAAGGTGAGACCAGGTAACTATTTTGGCTTTTTTTTGGCGTTTTTTCTTGGCTTTAATGCCCTTATACCACAATCCTGCATTCTTGGTTAGTCTGATGTAAGCAATTTTAAAGGTTATTTTATCATCAAAACTTTTATACTCAGCAATCTTTTCCACTTATCTTTCCCATTCAAGATAGTCATCTGGGGAACCTTGGATAGTGAAGTCATCAAATTTAATGCCACGATCATCAACCTTTGGCCTGCTTTTGGGACGTTTTTTATGGGATTCATCAGAAGAAGACGAGTGAGAACCTTCATCATCATCATCCCCACGAAAATAATGCACAGATTGAGGATCAAACTTTCGTTGCAATTCACGAGCCAAAACATCAATGCGGACATTATCCTGCTTTTGTCTCACGTCCATAGCCTCTAATTTAGACATCATGTCTTGAATTAATTGTGTCAAATTTGATTCCCCCATGATGGATCGAAAAACCTTTGAAATCTGATACCAAATTGTAGTGGATTTTAAGTGGTACTCTCAAATATCACTCAAAACTCAAATGTTTGTCAATTAAATCTCCACTCCTGGATTAATTTAATTGAAGTATGATTAATTAATACACTCCTGTAATAAATTAATTAGGATCTAAATTTGTTTATCACTCTTGACTCACAAATTTACGAAAGAATTAAAACTTAGACGATGAGTCTAATGATTTTGACAAAATTGAACTTCATAAAACTCCACAATTATATGTAAATTGATTGAAACTGAGAAGATGAGTGTAATGATTTTGACAAAATTTCTTGTGAAAAGAGGAAGAAACCCTAGAAATGGATCATAAAATACAGAAATTAAACGAAACCCCAGTACAACAACGAATCTCATAAAAATAGCAACAAATCGAAAACAATAAGGACAAAAATAAAAATAAGAACAACAAATCGAAAACAATAAGGAAAGAATTAAATTTAAGAACAACAATCGAATACTATTGTTCAAGAATGACTGACAAAGAAGCTAAAGAGTGACAATCCCGCAGAAATAAAATTCATCAAGAAATCAAAATCGAAATTCATCAAAAAATGAACAGAAAAATGTAGAACAAAATAGCAGAAAGTAATTTAATCAGTTGTTAGTCTAATTCTTAAACAGCTAGAAAGGGATAGTGAGTGATACTGGAACGACGACCAAATTTAAAGTAGCCGCAAGTTGAACTATGGTTTCGCCGCCACCTCCTCCTTCATCGCTGCTGCTCGCTTTGCTTTTCCTCATTTCAGCACCGTAAATTAACAAATTGTAGCAAAATAAAATTCAAAATTTAAGGATAAAAAAGTAATCAAAATTGCAGGAGCATGTAAAGAAAAATACAAAAATAAAATAAAATTATACCTTAAGAAAAATAGCAGGAGCATCAGGATCAAGCAGCAAAAGCCTAAAAAATATCATCTAATTGAATAAAAAAACTCGAAAAAACAACATTAAAAACCCTAAAACCAGTAAATTGGGGACAAATAACCAAAAACAAAGTAAATCAAGCAATGAAAAAAAAAATAAACAACACGAAAAGTTGAGAATAATTTACCTTAATTACTACTTCATATTCTTTGAATCTTCGATTTGTTCAAAACCCTCACCACCAAACACACTTCGAAACCCTAATCACCGAAAAACTTGGTTTGAGACTTCAATTATCCAAAAATCTAATTTGTGACCACCTTAGAAACCCAACTTCACAACCCTCAAAACCCAAAAACCCTAGTCTTGAATTAGTGACGGTGATGAGAATAATGGAGGTGAGAGTGATGGCGGTGGTGGTGAGAAGTGATATCAGTGGGAGTGATGGTGGTGGGAAGATGCGCGAGTATGACATATTAACAATTGAATCAAATACAGGGGAGCGTTTAGTTACGGTTCTGATTTGTATCGTGTTTTTTAATAAAACAATAGTAATAGCGTTTTCACTCAATAGTAATAGTGTTTCTTACGAAATGATACTAATAGGTTCCTATTAGTGTTGTTTCTTTTACAAACGATACTAATAGGTTCCTATTAGTTTCGTTTCTTTTACAAACGATACTAATAGGTTCCTATTAGTATCGTTTTTTGTTTAAAATGACACGAATGAACATCTACTAGTATCGTTTTTGTTACAAAGGATACTAATAAGGCATCACAAATAGCCATTTTTCCACTAGTGTCAACACCATGAATGGACCATCACACCTAGCATAAGCTTGTTCTTTCGTTTATTTGGGAATCTTTCCTCCTTAGGTGTAGCTAAACCAAGTCTCCTTCCTTGAATGAATGTTGATGACGATTCTTATTTGCACGAGCCTTGTATTGCTCGTTAGCCTTCTTAATTCTAGCCCTCACCTGCGCATGAAGCTTCTGCATGTACTCAATCTTTTCCAAAGCATCTTTGTGCACCAATTCACCCTTTGGGATATCAACATGATCAATAGGTAACTTAGGATTCACCCCATAAACAACCTCAAATGGCGAGTGTTTAGTAGCAAAAGTAGGTGACCTATTGTAGGCAAACTCTGCATGTGCATGCTTCAAATCCCAATCTTTCTGCGTCTTGCTCACCAAACCACGCAACAACACACCCAGTGTTCTGTTTGTGACTTCGGTTTGCCCATCAGTTTGAGGATGATATGATGTACTAAAGAGTAATTTCGTGCCAACAAGCTGATACAAAACAAGATGATAACTTCGAAGGTTTGTTGATGGCTTCAAAGAATGATGCAACTATGGGGGAAATCATGGCTTATGGGGATTCAAGGCTTTTGGGATCTTCAAAGACATCAGCATGGGTGTGTATGATGACACACGAGAATACTTGATCATTGAAGTAAAGGAAAGAATGGTGGAATTAAGGGAATAAGATGGTTTTGCCTATGAGTTTTTCCCACTTCACTTGATAGGGTTTTCTCAGTTTTAGGCATTCAGTCTTTTAATTCTTGAAGTGTCTAAATCATCATTTACAGCCTTATACACATGGGAAATGACTTCTTGAAGGTTTCTTGATTAAAAGATTGAATCTTGAAATGTTTCTTGAAGATTTGAAGAAAATTCATAAAAATGCGCAAAATTGGACGAAGCCTAGATTGCGTCAAATTTGACAATCTTTGGGTGATTTGGGTGAATCAAATTTTTGTGTAATTCTGGTTGTAATTTGTTGATTATCTTGATTAGCAGGGTAAGAATAAGTTTGTTAGGATATTTTTCAGATTAGATAGAGTTTGTTAGGATATTTTAGCAAGTTGCATGACATGCAATGATGATGTGGCATTCTTATCTTGTGAGTCATTGATGAGTCACTAGATTAGGGTGAATTTACCTAATGTTGTGCGTGTAAAATTATCTTAGTTTAGTTAGGATTTGTTGATGACTATGACTATAAATAATATCAACATTAGATTGTAAAAATTTAGATTTGAACATTCAATAAAACATTATTGTTTTGAGTTCATTTGTTTTCTACAAAACAAAACAAACCAAAGAAATTTTTGAGTGTGTAAAATTTTGAAAAGATTTGGTGCTTAGGCTTTAGACTCTTGTGGGTACAATTTTAGGAATTGAGGGTGCATTGCTTTAATCAATTCATAAAATTATTCGGCTTAGATCGATTTTCTTTGTGCTTGGCTTTAGAGAAAACCGAAGTAAGGACTTATCCTTGTGAGTGACGATTTTTCTTATCAACATTCACATCAACTTTTGGTGCTTTAATTGAGAGAAAATTAATCCTCAAGGTTATTGGTATCAATTTCATTGTTGAAACAAACGTAATCATGTCAGCTGATGAGGTAAATACTCCTAAGATCACCACAGAGGAATTGCGCAAAGACATCGAAGAACTAAAGGCTATGTTTGAGGCAACCATGAAAGACTTTGCCGAAAGATTAAAATCACCAAGCAAGTCTAAGGGTGTATGTAAATGGGAGACGGATTCTAGTTCTGATGGTGAGAAAGCAAGCTCAAGGGGTGCACGAAAACCAAGGAAACAATACTCATCAAGTTATAGTAATGAAGAACCAATGAATAGGCGCAGAAAGAAGTAAAGGCCTAAGGATGATGATCGCAATCTTAAACTGGATATTCCTGAATTCAGTGAAAGTTTGGATCCTGAAAAGTTCTTGGATTGGCTAAGAAGGATTGGACGAATTTTCAAATATAAAGAATATGATGATCGAAAATCATACAAGATTGCAGAATTAAAATTGACGGGCTTGGCTAGCTTGTGGCTTGAAGGTATGCAAAAGAAAAGAAAGAAGAATGGGAAGTCCAAAGTAGCCACTAGGAAGAAATTAAGGAAGGAGATGAGGAAATGTTTTGTTCCTCAAGTTTACGAGCAAGGTAACTTCATAAAGATGCATACTTTGAGGCAAGATCGAAAATCAGTTGAAGAATACACCTCTGAATTCCTCAATTTGATCACCATCTGCGATTTAGAAAAGAAAGAGGACCATCAAGTTGCTCGTTATGTTGCTATTCTAGATGAGAGAATAAGAGAAAAGGTGGAATTAAAACCTTATTAGACCTTGGATGAAGTTTGCAAGCTTGCATCTAGGGTTGAGAAGCAATTTTCGAAAAGATTAAGTACATTTTCGAAACCCTTTGTGAAAATAGAAGGTGCCATTGTTTCATTTAAACAAAATTTTGATTCCACTTCAAAACCTCCTCCATATATCAAGAATAAAGGCTCTGCTACTAAGCCTCCACCCCCTGATCAACGCACATGTTTCAAGTGCAAAGGTCAAGGCCATATCCAGAAGGATTGTCCTCATTCAAGGGTTTATACTACTCGAAATTGGGTAGATGATGAAAACTTTGAAGAAGAGGAGAATGAACAACAGGAGGATGGCAGAAATTTTGATACACAGGAAGAGGAGATTGAAGAAATTGCTCCTGAGGTGAATGGCCAGAGTTTAGTCCTCCGAAGGGTTTTGGAATCTAAAGTTGCGCCACCTACAGAGAATCAGAGGGATAAAATTTTCATCACTAGGTGCAATGTTCTAAGAAGATTATGTGACCTGATAATTGATTCAGGTAGTTGCACTAATGTAGTCTCCACAGTATTGATCAATAAATTGGAGATTCCTACCACTGAACATCCTCAACCATACAAGTTACATTGGCTTAGTAACACAAGTGACGTCAAGGTGAACAAACAGACTCTGGTTAGTTTTAAGATTGGAAATTTCGAGGATCATGTGCTGTATGATGTGTGTCCTATGGATGCATGCCATATATTGCTTGGGAGACCGTGGCAATATGATAGTTTCGTATAGTTTGATGGGAGAACAAACATATACATCATTAGGAAACAGGCACAAGGAAAACCAGTTGTGTTGAAACCGTTGGAAAGTTCGAAATTTTCAAAAGATGTGAGCAATAAGAAGGGTGTTTTGTTGATTGATGAGAAATCCATGGTGCAAGAGGTAAAGAATTGTGAGAAGTTCTATGTGTTGATGGGTAAGGAAGTGCAAGAGAAAGCAACGAGCATCCCTCGTGAGTTGTGCCCCTTGTTGTACGAATTTCAAGACATATTTCCTGATGAATTGCCACCCATTAGAGGAATTGAACTTCAGATTGATTTGGTTCCTGGAGCTCAAATTCCTAATAAACCACCTCACAAGTGCAATCCAGAAGAAACAAAAGAAATTCAGATACTGATTGAAGAGTTGATGGCAAGAGGGTATGTAAGGGAAATCATGAGTCCATGTGTTGTACCAACAATGATTGTTCCTAAAAAGGATGGATCATGGAGAATGTGCATTGATTCTAGAGCAGTAAATAACATCACCATCAAATACAGGTTTCCTATTCCTTGATTGGATGATTTATTGGATTAATTGTTTGGCTCACAAGTGTTTACCAAGATTGATTTTAGGAGTGGTTAGCATCAAATCCGAATGAATGAGGGTGATGAATGGAAAACAGGGTTCAAAACTAAACTACGACTCTATGATTGGTTAGTTATGCCTTTTGGTATTACTAATGCTCCTAGTACTTTTACGAGATTGATGAATGAAGTTTTGAAGCCTTTCATTGGGAAGTTTGTGGTTGTCTATCTGGATGATATATTGGTATACAGTGCAAGTGTGGAAGATCATCTGCAGCATCTAAGAGAAGTGTTCGAAACTTTGAGAAAGTAGAAGTTGTATGCTAAGCTCGAAAAGTGCTCGTTCATGGTCCTAAGTGTAACATTCTTAGGTTACGTTGTTTCTAAGGATGGTGTTTCAGTTGATCCTTCGAAAGTAGAAGCTATTAAATCATGGCCAGTTCCAAAAACTGTGACTAAGGTGCGTGCTTTTCATGGTTTAGCTTCTTTCTATAGAAGATTTGTGAAGAATTTCTCCTCTGTAGTAGCACCAATGACCGAGTGTATCAAGCTCCTATCTTATCTTTGCCAGATTTTTCGAAACCTTTTGAAGTTGATACAGATGCTAGTGGCGTGGGGATTAGTGCAGTGTTGGTTCAAGGTAAACGGCCTATAGCTTATATCAGTGAGAAGTTGAATGGAGCAAGGTTGAATTACTCTACCTATGACAAAGAATTCTATGCTATAGTTCGAGCATTGGATCATTGGAGTCATTATCTGCGTCCAAGTCACTTTATATTGCATTCTGATCATGAGGCTCTGAAGCATACCAATGGTGAACATAAACTCAATCAGAGACATGCTAAGTGGGTTGAATTTTTGCAGTCTTTTCACTTTTCATCAAAGTACAAAGAACGCAAATCTAATGTCGTTGCTGATGCTTTATCAAGGAGGTATGCTTTAATTGGTGTTGTTAATTTCAAATTGCTTGGTTTGGAGTTGATTACACAATACTAAGAGCAAGATGGAGATTTTTGACCTATTTATTCACAAATTTCAAAGGGTTCAATGGGATCTTATGTGTTACATGATGGATTCTTATTCAAAGGGAATCTACTTTGCATTCCTAAGTGCAATATTCGTGAATTACTAGTCAGAGAAGAACATGGGGGCGGAATTGTAGGTCACTTTGGTATTACAAAGACATTGACAATGTTGCAAGAGCATTTTTATAGGCCTAGAATAATTGCTGATGTTGAAGCAATGATATCACAATGTGCTGTTTGTCAAAAGTCCAAGGCATCCTTCCATCAAGGATTCTACACACCATTGCCAGTGCCAGAAGCTCCTTGGGATGATATCTCTATGGATTTTATAGTTGGTTTGCCTAGAAATGCAAGGAAAAAGGATGCTATAATGGTTGTGGTTGACATATTTTCGAAGATGACCCACTTCATACCTTGCCACAAGACGGATGATGCTGTCAATGTTGTAGAATTATATTTTTGAGAAATTGTTCGGTTACATGGAGTTCCGAAAACAATTGTCAGTGACAGAGACACGAAATTTATGAGCTATTTCTGGAAATCATTGTGGCGTTTGATAGGCACGAAATTGCTCTTCAATACTTCTTATCATCCACAAACAGATGGTCAAACTGAAGTCACAAACAGAACCGTAGGCGTTCTACTTTGTGGTTTGGTAAGTAAGACACAAAAAGATTGGGACTTGAAGTTAGCTCATGCAGAATTTGCTTATAATCGTTCACCTACATATGCAACTAGGCATTCACCTTTTGAAGTTGTTTATGGCATCAATCCCAAGCTACCTATTGATTTCTTGGCTATTCCTAAAGGTGAGCTCGTTCACAAAGTTGCTTTAGCTAAAAGTAAGTACTTGCAGAAGTTACATGCACAGGTTAGAGCAAAAATTGAGCACGTGAATGATGTCTACAAGACAAGAGCTCACAAGCATAAAACCAAACAAACATACAAAGAAGAAGATTTGGTATGGTTACATCTAAGGAAGGAAAGATTTCCTAATCAAAAGAAAAACAAGCTAATGCCTCGATGTGATGGACCATTTAAAATCGTGAACAAGATCGGGGACAATGCATATAAACTCGAATTGCCATGTGAATATGGTGCGCATGCCACGTTCAACATTGGTGATCTGTCTCCTTATGTTCCTGATGATCAACTTCGAGGTTTGAGGACAAACTCTTTTGAAGAAGAGGAGGATGATACGAAACAAGATGATAACTTCAAAGGTTTGTTGATGGCTTCTAAGAATGATGGAAGTATGGGCAAAATCATGGATTATGGGGATTAAATGCTTTTGGGATCTTCAAAGATATCATCATGGGTGTGTTTAGTGACACACGAAAATACTTGATCATTGAAGCAAAGGAAATAATGGTGGAATTAGGGGAATAAGATGGTTTTGCCAATGAGTTTTTCCCACTTCACTTGATAAGGTTTTCTCAGTTTTAGGCATTCCGTCTTTTAATTCTTGAAGTGTCTAAATCATCATTTACAGCCTTATACACATGGGAAATGACTTCTTGAAGGTTTCTTGATTGAAAGATTGAATCTTGAAATGTTTCTTGAAGATTTGAAGAAAATTCACAAAAATGCGCAAAATTGGACGAAGCCTAGATTGCGTCAATTTTGACGATCTTTGGGTGATTTGGGTGAATCAAATTTTTGTGTAATTATGGTTGTTATTTGTTGATTATTTTGATTAGCAAGGTAAGAATAATAGTTTAGTTAGGATTTTTTGATGATTATGACTATAAATAATCTCAACATTAGATTGTAAAAATTAAGATTCGAACATTCAATAAAACATTATTGTTTTAAGTTTATTTGTTTTCTGCAAAACAAAACAAACCAAAGAAATTTTCGAGTGTGTAAAATTTTGAAAGAGTTGGTGCTTAGGCTTTAGACTCTTGTGAGGATAATTTTAGGAATTGAGGGTGCATTGCTTTAATCTAAAATTATTCGACTTAGATCAATTTTCTTGGTGCTTGGCTTTATAGAAAACAGAACTAAGGACTTATCCTTGTGAGTGACGATTTTTCTTATCAACATTCACATCACAAGCTTCCATAGAGACTTCTAAAGATAACTCATGAATTTCGTATCCCTATCACTCACAATTTTTTTAGGAATTCCATAAAGTCTCACAATATCTCTGAAATACAGGTTTGCAACATTCATAGCATCATCTGTTTTATGGCAAGGTGGAAAGTGAGCCATCTTCGAAAATCTATCTACCACAACCATGATAGAATCCTTTCTTCTTGCAGTTCTAGGTAATCCCACAATGAAATCCATGGAGACATCTTCCCAAGGACCTTCAGGAACAGGCAATGGTGTGTAATGACCTTGTTGAAAAGAAGCTTTTGACAATTGACAGATTGCACATTAAGATATGATAGCTTCAACATCAAAAATCATCTTAGGCTAATAAAAGTGTTCTTTTAACAATTTTAGAGTTTTAGCAATGCCAAAATGCCCTGCTAACCCTCCACCTAGCGCTTCTCTAACAAACAATTCTCTAACTGAACACTTAGGCACACACAATTGATTATCTTTGAATAAGAACCCATCATGCATCACAAAAGAGCCCATAACACCCTTGTCCATTTGTTGCAATATAGGACCGAAATTATCATCATGCTCATAGTATGATTTGATCATGTCTAGACCAAGTAACTTGCAAATCAACACACTAATAAGAGCATACCTTCGTGAGAGAGCATCCGCAACAACATTAGACTTGCCTTCTTTGTACTTTGATGAAAAGTGAAAAGATTGTAGGAATTCCACCAACTTGGCATGTCTAAGATTCAACTTCTGCTGGCCATTAATACGCTTCAATGATTCATGATCATAATGTAGAATGAAGTGGTGAGGTCTTAAATAATGACTCCAATGATCAAGAGCTCTAACAATTGCATTAAACTCTTTATCATAAGTAGAATAGTTCAACCTTGCTCCATTCAATTTTTCACTAAAAAGCAACAAGCCTCTTCCCCTAAACTAATACTGCTTCAATCCCCACATTACTTGCATCAGTTTCAACTTCAAAAGGTCTTGAAAAGTCAGGCAATGCAAAAATAGGTTTGTTGCATAGCATCATCTCCTTAATCCTCTCAAAGGCTTTTTGCTTAGCTTTTGTCCACTCAAAACGCTTGTTTTTTTTTTTTATGCACTCAGTCATAGGAGCTACAATAGATGAGAAGTTCTTCACAAATCTCCTATAGAACGAAGCTAATCCATGAAAAGTACGAACCTCAATGACATTAGTTGGAGTAGGCCAAGTTCTGATTGCTTCGTCCTTTGTCTGATCCACTGAAACTACATCTTTTGAGACCACATACCCCAAAAATATGACACTAGGTACCATGAAGTAGCACTTTTCGAGCTTCCCATAAAGTTTTTGTTGCCTTAATGTTTTGAAAACACTCCTTAGATGTTGTAGATGATCCTCATTGCTTCTACTATAAACCAGGATGTCATCTAAGTAAACAACAACAAACTTCCCAAGGTATGGCTTCAATACTTCGTTCATAAGCCTCATGAAGGTACTAGGTGCATTAGTAAGGGCAAAAGGTATAACCAACCATTCATAGAGCCCTAATTTAGTCTGAAAGTTGTTTTCCATTCATCACCTTCCTTCATGCGAATTTGATGATACCCACTCCTAAGATCAATCTTTGTAAACACATTAGAGCCATATAATTCATTAAGCAAATCATCTAACGTTGGAATTGGGAATCTATATTTGATGGTGATGTTGTTGACTGCTCTTGAATCAATGCACATTCTCCAAGTACTATCCTTCTTAGGAACGATCAAAGTAGGAACCGCACAAGGACTCATACATTCCCTCACATATCCACGTTCCATTAGCTCCTCTATTTGCCTTTGAATCTCCTTTGTTTCCTTTGGATTACATCTATAGGCTGGCTTGTTTGGAATTTGAGCCCCAGGAATAAGATCTATATGATGCTCAATGCCCCTTATAGGTGGTAATCCTGGTGGTAGATTATCAGGAAACACGTCTTCATATTCATGCAACAAAGGCTTCAAAATTTGTGGATTTGATGAGGAACCTTCTTGTACTTCCTTATCCATGAGAACAAAGACTTGATTACAAGAATTCAACTCCCTTTCCACCTCCCTCACAATCATCAAAAACTCCCCCTTCTTATTCTCCATAGCCTCTTGTTTTTTAACCTTCACAACTTTCAATGGATTCAATGCAATAGACTTGCCATTGGCGTGCTTTTTAATGACATAAACATTATTTCTACCATCATATTGAAAAAATCTATCATATTGCCAAGGTCTTCCAAGTAGAATATGGCACGCATCCATAGGGAAAACACCACATAGCACACTATCCTCAAGTTGCGAAATTTTGAATGATATTAAAGCTTGTTTAGTTACCTTAACATCACTAGTATTTCTTAGCCAATGAAACTTGTAAGGATGAGGATGATTATGAGTAGGATAGTTGAGCTTTTGAATGAAAAAAGTAGACACCACATTCGTGCAACTACCACTATCAATAATCTCATCACAAAGTTTACCCTGAACTACACACCTTGTCCTGAAGATATTGTCACTTTGGCTCTCTTCTAATGGTGTGGGTTTGGTTTGTAAAACCCTCCTCAACACTAAATCTTGGCCATGTATCTCAGGATCAACTTCCTCCATATCATTACTATTCTTATCCTCTTGCTCAATGTCATCTTGCTCCCCTTCTTCAATAATTACATCTAGATAGGCTTCTTCAATCTCCCTTGCCTCTCTAACTGTGATGACTCTTGAACTAGGACAATTTCGTTGCACATGTCCATATCCTTGGCACTTGAAACACTTACTTTTGTCATTAGGAATTGATGAGGATTTAGTAGGAGTAATGACCCTAGGTTTCTCTCCACCTTCAACCCTAGGCTTAGTTTTTTGCACAAACACCACTTCCTTCTCCTTCTTAGATTCGTAGCTTTTGATGAAAGTCTTGGACACTTTCGAGTGCCCTTGCTTCTCAACTCTCAAGGATACCTTGCAAATATCATCAAAATTCCAATAGGGTTGCAATTCTACTTTCTCCTTAATAGATTCAACAAGCCCTGCAACAAATCTAGCCACCTTGTGATCCTCCTTCTCTTCAACATCACATATTATGACCATCTTCTCAAACTCATTGATGTATTCTTCAAAACTTTTAGAGTTTTGTTTCAAAGCATGCATATTTAGGAAGTTATTTTGCTCATATTCATGAGGAACAAATCGTTTCCTCAAATCTTTCTTCAATTTGCGCCAACAGGTGATCTTAGATCTACCTTCCTTCCTTCTCTTCCTTTGCAAGCCATCATACCAAAGACTAGCATAAGATGATAGCTTCAATTCCGCCACTTTGAAGGCTTTAGAATCATCATACTCCTTATAAGTAAACACCCTTTCGGTTCTCCTCAACCAATCAAGAAAAACTTTAGGATCCAAACTTCCATTGAACTTAGGTTTGTCATCATCCCTTTCGGTCCAACTTCAAGTTTTTGTCATCATCCCTAGGTTTGTCTCGTTTTTTGTGCCTTTTTCTATCATCTTCATCGCTTGAACTTGAGTATATGATCCTCCTAGTTTTCCGTGTGCCTCTAGTTGAATCATCATCACTAGAACTTAAACTATCCTCATCAAGATTGTTGGATTTCTTTGCGCTTTTGGACTTGTTTCCAACGAACTGCATAAGTTCCTCCAACATGTTGCACAACTCTTTGATCTCATTGTCCCTTTGAATGTCTCTATCAAGCTCATAAGGAATTCCCTGCTTGTTGTTTATAGATTGTTCGTCTACCATAGCTAATTTTGCTTGAGTATAGATCATTTTAATCTCTTAACGAGAGCACCAATGTTGATGTGAATTTTCGTATGAATACAAAACTTCACAAGGATAGGACTAAATTCACGAATCTCTAAAGGCAAGGCCACCAAAACTCACAAATTTAGGTTGATTAATTAGTCTTTGATTAAAGCTCAAGGCACCCTCAAAGCCACTAACTAATCTCACAAGAGGCTAAAGGAAAAAAATCCACCAACTCAAATTCTCGGTATTTTTGTTTTCTAAGTAAACAAAACAAAACGTTTATTGTATTTCCAAATCTGAATTTTACAAACTAATGTTGAGATTATTTATAATCATAATCATCAACAAAATCCTAACCAAAACAAACTAATACACACGCACAAAAGTAACTAAAATCGTCCCCTAAGTGACTCATCTATGACTCACAAGTTAAGATTGCCACATCGGCATTGCATGTCATTCTCATCTTGCTAACAAACTATATCTAATTAAGAAAAGGAAAAATTGCCAGATGAAACCTTTTAAAAAATTCAGAAAACTTACTTCTTTTTCTCAATAATTTGCTAGTTGCACTGCTTGAATGTTGACGAATTTGATTTTGCTTTGCCCTTGGTCGAACTTCTTCGCGACGCCATTTCACAGAGGAAAAAAAAAGGAAAAACATTGAGCTTTTTTTGAGTGAAAATGAACAAATCAATGGCTGAATTTCCAAAAGTTAGATGCAAAAAATTAAATTCACCTTAATATGAGTGCATGTATAGTGAATCGAACGCAAGAACAGTGATTATTAAGACTAGGAAAGAGGTTTTGAAGTAGAGTAAGAGAGAGGAATTAAGGAGCCCAAAAGTTTGGTTTTAATTTGAGGGAGTGCAAGTATCAGTTAAGAGTGCAACAAGAAAAAAAAGGGTGGGTCAACGCTGGAAATAGGTGGTCAACACCGGAATCAACCCTTAAGGTTTCTTCTGGCAAAAAAAATTTAGTTTAAGGTTTCTTCTGGCAAAAAAATTTTTAAAAGGTTTCTTTTGGCAAAAAAAGGTTTTTAAAAGGTTCTATCTAGCAATTTTTCCTTAAGAAAATATCCTAACAAACTTTATAATAACTTGATAAACAACATAATCAACAAATTACAACCAGAATTACACAAAAATTGAATCCACCCAAATCCTAAAAAAATCGCCCAAAATCACGCTATATCATACGCTCCAAATTTGAGCAATTTTCAAGATTTGTAGCAAATCTTCAAGACACCTTTCAAGATTCTATATTTTAATCAAGAAACCTTCACGAAGTCATTTTCCATGTGATTAAGGCTGTAAATGATAATTAAGACCCACCAAGAAATTATAGACTCAATGCCTAAAATGAGAAAAACTCTATCAAGTGAAATGGGATAAAAACTCATAGGCAAAACCAACTTATTCCCCTTGTCAACCATCTTCCTTGATTTGCGTGCCACACCTAGATATATGTGACCATGCACACGCAAATCCCAACCCTAGATGCACCCATTAGACTTGAGTCACCATAAGCAATCAATTCCCCAATGGTTGCACCTTTATTAGCAACTTCAATCAAACGTTTGAAATTGTGATCAATATTTGTATCAGAATCCGAAACATGAACTGACCGAATTACAAACCACTGAATTCCAGAATTCGAAACATGAACATAATTACTAAGCACGGAATTCTAAACATGAACGGATCGAATTACAAACAACCGAATTCAAGAATTCAAAAAATGAACATAATTACAAACAACTAAATTCGAAACATGAACAGATCGAAATACAACCAACTGAATTCCAGAATTCAAAACATGACATAATTACAAACAACTGAATTCGGAACATGAACACACCGAATTACAACTAATTGAATTACAGAATTCAAAACATTAACATAGTTAGAAACAACTGAATTCGAAACATTAACACACCGAATTACAAATAACTGAATTCCAGAATTCGAAACATGAACATAATGATAAACAACTGAATTCAAAACATGAACAGGCCGAATTTCAAACAACTGAATTACACAATTCGAAACATGAACATAATTACAAATAACTGAATTGAAAACATGAACAGGCAATATTACACACAACTGAATTCCACAATTCGAGACATAAACATAACTACAGATAACTTAATCCGAAACATGAACAGACCGAATTACAATCAACTGAATTCCAGAATCGGAAACATGAACATAATTACTAAGAACGGAATTCAAAACATGAACGGATCGAATTACAAACAACCGAATTAAAGAATTCGAAACATGAACATGATTACAAACAACTGAATTCGAAACAAGAGCCGATCCAATTAGAAACAACCTAATTCCGGAGTTCAAAACAAGAACAAACTGAATTACAAACAACCGAATTCGAAATATGAACAGACTGAATTTGAAACAACTGAATTCTAGAATTCGAAACATGAACAACTGAATTCTAGAATTAGAAACATGAATTTAATTCCAAACATCTTAGTTCGTAACTTGAACAGATCGAATTACAAACAACTAAATTTTAAAATTCGAAACATGAACATAATTATAAACAATTGAATTCAAAACATGAATAGATCGAATTAGAAACAACTGAATTCCAGAATACAAAAAATGAACAGTATTATAAACAACATAGTTCGAAACATGAACTGACAGATTTAGAAACAACTGAAATCCAGAATTTGAAATATGAACATAATTACAAATAACTGAATTCTAATCATTAACAGATAGAACTACAAACAACTAAAATGCAGAATTCGAGACATGAACATAATTACCAATAACTGCATTCGAAACATGAACAGACTGAATTCCAAAGAACTGAATTCGAAACATGAAGAGTTCGAATACAACCAACTGAATTTCAAAAATTGAAACATGAACATAATTAAAAACAATTGAATTCAAAATATTAACAGATCGAATTATAACCAACTGAATTACAGAATTCGAAAAATGAACATAATTACAAAGAACTGAATTCCAAACACGAACAGACCGAATTACAAACAGCTGAATTCAATAGTTCAAAAAAAGAACAGACTGAGTTACAAACAACTGAATTCAAAACATAAAGAGATCAAATTACAAACAGCTGAATTCCGGAATTTGAAACATGAACATAATTGCAAACAACTGAATTCGAAACATGAACACATCGAATTACAACCAACTAAATTCCAGCATTCGAAACATGAACATAATTACAACAGCTGAATTCAAAACATAAACAGACCAAATTACAAATAACTGAATTCTAGAATTCGAAACATGAGTATAATTACAAACAACTGAATTCGAAACATAAACACATAGAATTACAAACAACTAATTCGAAACATGAACATACCAAAATAAAAAGAGTTGAATTTCAGAATTAGACACATGAACATAATTAAAAGCAATTGAATTCATAACATAAACAGACCGAATTAAAAAACCTGAATTCGAAACATGAACAAACCGAATTCGAAGCAACTCAATTTCAGAATACATAACATGAACAGAAATACTAACAACTGAATTCGAAAAATGAACAGACAGAAGTACAAACAACTTAATTCCAGAATTCGAAACATGAAAATAATTACAAATAACTTAATTCGAAATATGAACAAACACTATTACAAACAACTGAATTCCAGAATTTTAGACATGAACATAATTACAATTAATTCAATTCGAAACATGAATAGACCTAATTACAAACAACTCAATAATTTGAAACATGAACATAATTAGAAACAACCGAATTCGAAACAGGAGCAGTTAAAATTACAAATTACTGAATTCCAGAATTCGAAACATAAATATAATTACAAACAACTGAATTCGAAACATGAACAGACCGAATTATAAACAGTTGAATTCCACAATTTGAAACAGGAACATACCGAATTTAGAACAACTGAAATCCAGAATTCGAAACATAAACGTAGTTAAAAACAACTGAATTCCAAATCTGAACAAATAGAATTACGAACAACCGAATTCCCGAATTCGAAACATGAACATAATTACAAACAACTGAGTTCAAAGCATGAACAGATCGAATTACAAACCACTGAATTCCATAATTCGACACATGAACTTAATTACAAATAGTTTAATTCGAAACATGAACAAGTTGAATTAGAAACAATTGAATTCCAGAATTCAAAACATGAACATAAATATAAACAACTAGATTCCAAACATGAACAAATAGAATTATGAACAACTAAATTCCAGAATTCGAACATGAACATAATCAAAAATAACTTAAATCGAAACATGAACAGAGAGTATTACAGAATTCGAGACATGAACATAATTACAAATAACTTAATCCGAAACATGAACAAATCGAATAACAAACAACAAAATTCCAGAATTGGAGACAGGACATAATTACAAAGAACTGAATTCGAAACATAAACGGATCGAATTACATATAACTAAATTCAAGAATTCGAAACATGAACATGATTTTAGACAACTGAATTCGAAACATGGAATGATCGAATTAGAAACAATTTAATTCGAGAATTCAGAACATGAACATAATTTCAAAAACTAAATTCGAAACATGAACAGATAGAAGTACAACCAACTGAATTCTAGAATTTGAAATATCAACATAATTACAAACAACTGAAATCGAAACATGAATAGGCTGAATTACAAACAGCTGAATACCAGAATTTGAATTATAAAGAATTGAATTCAATACATAAACTGTCCGCATTACAAACAACTGAATTCCCGAATTCAAAACATTAACATAATTACAAACAACTGAATTTGAAATCTGAACAGATTGAATTACAAACAATAGAATTTAAGAATTCGAAACATGAATATAATTACAAACATCTGACTTCGAAACAAGAACAGATCGAATTACAAACAACTAAATTCCAGAATGCGAAACATGAACTTAATTACAAACTATTGAATTCGAAACATTAACAGAACGAATTAGAAATAATTATATTCCAGAATACAAAACATGAATAGAAATACATACAACTGAATTCCAAACATGAATAGACAAAATTACAAACAACTGAGTTCCAGAATTCGAAACATGAACATAATTACAAATAATTGAATTCGAAACATGAATAGATTGTATTACAAATAGCTGAATTCCGGAATTCGTGACATGAACCTAATTACAAATAATTGAATCCGAAACATGAAAAAACCGAATTACAAATAACTGAATTCTAGAAATGGAAACATGAGCATAATTAGCAAGAACGGAATTCGAAACATGAACTAATCGAATTACATACAACTAAATTTAAGAATTCGAAATTTCGAACAACTGAATTCGAAACATGAACCTATCGAATTAGAAACAACTTAATTCCAGAATTCATAACAGGAACAGTATCACAAACAACTATATCCGAAACATGAACAGATCGAATTACAAACAACTGAATTCGAAACATGAACAGGCTGAATTACAAACAGCTGAATTCCAGAATTTAAAACATGAACAGAATTACAAACAAATGAATTCGAAACATGAACAAATCGAATTACAAACAGTGGTATTCCAGAATTTCAAACATGAAGATAATTACAAAGAACTAAATTTGAAACATGAACAGATGGAATTACAAACCAACTTAATTCTAGAATTCAAAACATCAACATAATCACAAATAACTGAATTCAAAACATGAACTGACCGAATTACAAATAGCTAAATTCCGGAATTCGAAATACGAACATAATTACAAACAACTTAATTCGAAACATGAATAGACCAAATTTCAAACACCTGAATTCCAGGATTCGTAACATTAACAAAATTACAAACTACTGAATCCCAGAATTCGAAACCTGAATTTAATTACGAAGAACTAAATTCGAAACATGAACCAGCCGAATTACAAACAAGTGAATTCAAGAATGCGAAACATGAACAGACCAAATTATAAACAACCGAATTAGAAATATGAACAGACCAAATTAGAAACAACTGAATTCCTGAATTCGAAACATGAGCGGATCGAATTACAAACATCTGAATTACAGAATTGAAAACATGAAGATAATTACAATGAACTTAATTCAAAACATGAACAGACTGAATTGCAAACAGCTAAATTCCAAAATTTCAAACATTAACATAATTACAAAGAACTGAATATGAAAACATGAACAGATCAAATTACAAACAACGGAATTCCAAACATAAAAAGATCTAATTACAAATATCTAAATTCCAAAATTTGAAACATGAACAGAACGAACTACAAACAGCTGAATTCCAGAACATAATTACAAATAATTGAATTCGAAACATGAACAGATCGAATTACAAACAACTAAATTTAAGAATTCAAAACATGAACCTAAGTGCAAACAAATGAATACGAAACATGAACAGATCAAATGACAAACAACTGAATTCCAGAATTCGAAACATGAACATAATTAGAAACATCAAAATTCGAAACATGAATGGGCCGAATTACAAACAACTGAATTCGAAACATGAACAGGCCAAGTTACAAACAACTGAATTCCAGAATTTGAATTACAAAGAATTAAATTCAAAACATAAAAAGACGGCATTACAAACAATTGAATTCTAGAATTTGAAACATGAACAGAATTGCAAACAAACGAACTCGAAACATGAAAGATTTAAATTACAAACAGCGGAATTCCAGAATTTAAAACATGAGTATAATTACAAAGAATTGAATTTGAAACATGATCAGATGTAATTACAAACCAACTTAATTCTAGAATTGGAAACATGAACATAATAACAAATAACTGAATTCGAAACATGAACTGACCGAATTACAAAGAGTTGAATTCCAAAATTCGAAACATGAACATAATTACAAACAACTTAATTCGAAACATGAATAGATGAATTACAAACAAGACCATCAAGAACAATCTGCACTAGAAAGCAAATTGTTTTAATTTAAATGGAATAAGACAACATGGATAGAAGACAGGAAGAGAACAAATTTAATAAACAAAGACATGGCTTCTTTAATAACAATATCATACAGTTATGAAAACATCACCCAGCCTCGGTTCTTCTATTTTCAGATAATAATCTTTTTTTAAGTCAACAATGGATCAGGAACGGGTAAGAATCAGAGCTAGTAAATTTCGATGAATTGTTTCAGGTTTCGAGTGAAAATGAATACTGTTACAAATGGTATGCTAAATGGGGTTCTGACAATTCTATAAATTGTTTCCTTTTTACCTTTATCTTCTTTGTTCTGCTTCATGCACTTTAATGCTCTTCAGGTTTTAATAACGCTTGATGTCAAATAGCATATATCTTCAACCTTATTTATGGTCTTGGTATGGCCTCCATATTCTTCTGCATCTGCAACATCATACTCTTCAACTTTGAAATTTCATTGCTAGGTTGAGCTGGTGGTGCTGGCAATGGTGGTTTACTGAAACCTGCTGGCTGCGGTGGTGCAAAGCATTGCACCTGCTGAGGTTGTATAAATTGTTGTGGATTCTGCACATTGTTGTTGTTCTTGTAGGAAAAGTATGGATGATCCTTCCAACCTTGATTGTATGTGTTCGAGAACGAGTTATTGTTGTGGGCTTGGAAGCCACACACTTGCTCCACCGAACTATGACATAATTGTGAATTGTGACCAAATAAACCACAAGAATCGCAGAAAGTCTCAATACATCCCGAAAGTGCAGCCATCGCAGCTACAGGTGATGGTGGAGGAGCTGTAGTACTAATCTTGTCGAGCTTATGACTTATAGCATTGATCTGTGAAGCTAAACTTCCATATTTATCGTCAACTACATGCTTTCCACCATTCTTCGAATGTCCTCTAGGATTGTCGAACTGTGAATTATGAATGGCAATCTCTTCAATCAACTCATATGCAGCATTAACTTCCTGGTTCATGAATCGACCACTAGCAGCTGAATCAAGCATTGTACGACTCTCCTTTCCTAAACCGTTATAGAATGACTGGACCAAGAACCACTTCTCAAGACCGTAATGTGGGCACAATCTCAATTGAACCTTGAACCTCTCCCATGCTTCATACAATGTCTCATCTGACTACTGGTTGAAATTCGTGATCTTACTCCGAAGGGTTGCAATTCTCTCTAGAGGGTAATACTTCCCAACTATTAATGTTGTCCATATTAAGACTATTCAACCAAGTACGAGCCTTGTCCTTCAATGAAAACGGGAACATCATCCTTCTAATTTAGTCTTGAGGGACCACAACTTGCTTGATCGTAAAACAATACTGGAGGAAATTATTCAAATGTAGCATCGGGTCCTCCATTAATGTTCCTGCAAACTGATTCCTTTCCACCATATTCGCCAGGGCTGGCTTCAGATAAAAATTTAGAGCCTCAGTATCAGGGAACCGATAACCACCTCCAACTGTTGCAGAACTGGGCTGGGAATAATCCTTGAATGAGCGTGCTTGCGGCTGCAGCTATGTATCATTTTGTTTTGTTTTCATTAAACTATGCTTCTGCCATATCTTCTCTATCAGAAATGTTCAAATCAGCGAAGAGTTGTGACAAATTCGATAGTATCCTTTCAGAAAAAATAACTCTCTGCAATCTCCACTTCCTCCTACGACTCGGCTTATGCAATGACCATTCTGGTTCAGGATCAATCCAAATCGTCATGCAAACCTAGTACCCGCACAAAAACTAAAACTGCAGATATTCGTAAGAATTGTCTCAAAGAACGATTAGTTCCTTGAGACGAAATAAAATTAATAAAAATAGACAAAATAACCCGATTAGTAGAAAATAGATAATTCCTTCCCGGAAACGGCGCCAAAATTTGATGAGGGACAATCGTATACCCATCAAAAATAACTTACAACTCTAACTAATGTGGACATGGTAGTAGGGATCCAATCCACAAGGAAGCACAGAAATTCTACTAACTCTAAAAAGCTATTCTGCCATAAGGGGTCATTGAATTGGGTTTTAACTAATGACCTAATGACTACTAGAGAAAGAATTAGACACAAAAATATATTAATAACAAACCTAGGACTTCGATTCACCACAGATCAGCCAATGAATTAAATACTGATTAATTAACCAACTGTTGACTTCCTGCACTAAGGCTCACTAATTCTCTCGAATCTAGTCTCCTTCAAAGCTCTTCTAATTGCTCTTTCTCACTTAAACTCGTTTTGCCTATTATCCTTGTGATCTAATTGTGGTAATCTTACTTCTCGGCATCGATTTCGACAATATCAAACTAACAATTAAACTTGGCCACAATTTGATTGAAAGCAATGTAACCAGACAATAGGAATTCAAGAGCATCAACAATCAAATTAA
This sequence comes from Suaeda aralocaspica, assembly GCA_016808085.1. Classification (NCBI taxonomy): domain Eukaryota; kingdom Viridiplantae; phylum Streptophyta; class Magnoliopsida; order Caryophyllales; family Amaranthaceae; genus Suaeda; species Suaeda aralocaspica. The sequence continues at coordinate 68,568 of PYUH01000468.1, forward strand.
TTAATCATGAAACAATACATTAGAAAGGATCCACAGATCCCTAGCCCTAGAAAAGAAACTACTCACACATAATTTGAAACATAGAAACTAAATTAATAAAAGGGAACAAAACTAGAAACATAATTAAAGACTAACAAATTAATAAAGAATAAAAAAAACTAATTCTAAAACATAAAATTATGGCATAAAACAAATAATAAAAACTAAAACTAGAACTTCAACTAAAACTAAAAACATAAACTAAAACAAAAACCAACCATGAATTAAAAGAACAAGAAATAAAAGTTGAATGGGAACCTGAATTTTATTGAATTGAATGATTGAAAGAATTTCACAACAATAACTTTTTGAGAGAGAAAACTAACATAAACTAGGTTTTTAGAATAATGATAATGTGTGTGAAAACCTAGGGAAGAATTACATTAGGTACAAAGTCGAAAATAGGTGAAAACGAAGTAGAGTCCTCGTAAAAAGCACTGTGCCCGACCGGTCGGGCGTGATGCACCCGAACCGGGCACAATGCACCTGGACCGGGCATGATGATAAGGGAGCCTTCGGGCTCTGGGCTTCGCTAACCTCTAAAACGCGACTTCTATGCTTCCCAAAGACTTCTAAATCACGTCCTAGCCTTCTCAAAGCTTCTCCAAGTGGTCAAGACTCTTACTAACTTGCCAAGTGCCCAACATAAAGCGAAAATCGACACGAAAGTATCAATTCCTGCAATAAATGACAAACCGAAACAACAAGCAATAAAAGCAACCAAAGTTAGTAGAATAGGCTCAAAAGATCCTCGCTAGAGCCGAAAACTAATATAAAATGGGGACAAATAATGAATATAGAATATACTTATCAATCACCTTTCTATTTTGCATTAAAACACATCCCAAGCCATTTTTAGAAGCATCACTATACACATCATAAGAACCACTCCCATCTGGCATAGTCAGCACTGGAGCCTTATTCAAACGCTCCTTTAAGGTCTGAAATGCCTCCTCACACTTATCACTCCAAACAAACTTACAGTCCTTCTTCATTAGTGATGTCATCGGCTTAGAGATCCTTAAAAAGTCCTTCACAAACCTCCTATAATACCCTGCTAAACCCAAGAAACTTCGTACATCCATCACATTCTTTGGTGTAGGCCACTCTCTTACTACTTCGATCTTAGCTAGATTTACTTCAACTCCCTCTTTTGACACAAAATGTCCCAAAAATGCAACTTTCTCCAACAAAAATTCACATTTCAAGAACTTATCATGCAACTTATTTTCCCGTTGAAAGATCCTATTCATTAAGTCCATGAAAATTGGTGGCGCATTCGTTAACCTAAAAGGCATAACAATGAACTCATAATGCCCATACCTCAGCAATTCTCAACTTATGGTACCCTGACCTCAAATCAATCTTTGAAAACACAATAGCTCCTTGTAATTAATCAAACAAGTCATCAATCCTCGGTAAAGGATACTTGTTCTTGATCGTCACTTTATTAAACTCCTTGTAGTCAATACACAGCCTCAAACTCCCATCTTTCTTCTTTACAAACAGCACTGGTGCTCCCCAAGGAGAAGCACTAGGCCGAATGTAACCTTTCTCCAAAAACTAATGTAACTACTCTTTCAACTAACCCACTTCCGTAGGTGCCATCCTATATGGTGCTTTAAAATCGGTGTTGTCCTTGGAACTAAGTCTACGGTGAAGTAAATTTTTCGCTTCGGAGGCATCCCCAAAATCTCCTCCGGAAACACATCTAGGAAATCTCTCACTACCTCAATGTCCTCAGGCTTAGAAGACTCGGCATGGTCTACATCCCTCACTCTACAAAGGTAAATCGGGAAACCTCTCTTCACATACCTAGCAGACCTCATTACTGACACTATCTTGTTGTGTTTTGGTCTTCCTGCCCTGCAATAGCTCACTTTCTTACCCTTATTAACTAACGAGATCTTCTGCGGCTCACACAAAATCTCAACATTATTCTCACTCAACCAATCCATCCCCAGAATCACTTCCAAGTCACCCAAATCAAACTCAATTAGGTTAGCCTTAAACTCCACTCCCTCAATCTCAATTGAAACATCCAAAAATCTCCTTGAACACTGTACTTCTTGTCCTAATGGTAACACTATCTACATATCTATTGTATCTACTTTTCCTAAAACAGGCATTAACTTTTCCAAAATCTTAGTGGATACAAAAAGAATATGTTGCACCAGAATCAAACAAAACTTTATCAAGAAGAGAGTGAATAGAGAATGTACCAGTAATGACATCCTTACTAGCATCCGCTTTACTTCGAGCCATCACATTCAGCTTTCCAGTATTCAAGGCCTTAGTCTGACCTCCTCCATTTCCACTTCCATTCCTATTCCCGGCTTGTTGCATTGCCTTTCCTCTCATGTTTCCTTGGAAACCCTTCTGTTGACCTCCAGTTGAATTCCCTTTGAATTGAGACCCTTGTCCTTCCTTTCCCTTGTTTTAGAGAAGCACTCATACTCACGGTGTCCAAGCTTGTTGCACAAATGACAAGTCACTAGGTTCCCAGCACAGCCCTTGCCTAGGTGATTATTAGGACACTTCTTGCAGAAGTACACACGACCTCCTTGATTAGCCTTCTGTACCCTATTCACATTTCCATTAGAAGGCTTCCTAAAGTTTACCTTATTGCCCTAACAATTATTATTGAAACGAGGCTTGTTAAATCCACCATAACTCCCTTGTTGGTTTAGGTTTCCTCCACCATCCTTTCTTTTTTCCCTCGTCTCACCTTCTTTCAGCATCTCCTTCTGGTCTAAGGCGTAAAGATGCGTAGCTCCCCCATATAATTCATCCAAGGACTCAAAGACTTGCCCAGCTAGTTGCAACTGGATGTCTATGGGTAACCCTCTCTCAAAACGACTAGCCTTCAGCTTTTCTATTGCCACAGCCTCCTTAGGAAACCTAGACAACTCTATAAACTTCGAGTAATACTCAATAACTGACATACTCCCCATCTTAAGCTCCAGAAACTCATCAGCCTTCTGCTTCTGAAGTAACACAGAATAGAACTTATTGCGAATTTGTTCCTGAAACACAACCCAATTGAACCCTGGCAGAGCCCTAATCACAACTTCATTCTATGACCACCAAATATCAGCTTCTTCTCTCCAATAGTAAATTGCAAGGTTTACCCTAAACTCTTCTGGACACTCAACTGCTCCAAACATCTTATTAAACTCCCTCAGCCATCCCTCTAAAACAGTTGGATTAAGTTCTCCATGGTGAGTAGGCGGCTTACTTTGAGCAATTTACTTGAAAAGTTCCCCAGCGGGGTCACCTCCATTACCGTTTCCTCTAGCAGCTAATGTTCAGCTACGGTAGCTAATGGCCTCACTACATCATTCATCTGAATGCTATTACGTTCAGCCATCTTATTTCTTGTAGAGGGAAAAGACCTTTATATTAAAATATGTTTAACTCTAAGTTAGAACAACATAAGCTTATAACATAACATAAAAGCATTTCCTCAATTAGTCTCACAAAAGAAATTTCCATTCTTTTAGAGCGAATGATTCATTTATTTTTGATTGTTTACACAGCCATTCAAGTAAAATAAAGCACATAATAAAAAAAATATTCCCTTGGTTTTACTCTACTTAGGCATCATTTCAAAAATATTTGACTCATTTATAATTTTATGCTCATAAGGGTTCTTAAATGCTTAGTTTCCTTAAGTTCTGTATGGCTCACTGCCACTTATTCGCTAAGTAAATAACAATCTAAAATGTCCAACATTCTAAACATCAACAATACTAAACAATATTAAACTAATTCATAACTATAACAAAACTTTTAAACATTAACATTATCCTGCTTGTCCTTTGACACCACATATTTCTCAGGTATGAACTCACGATCACCTTTAACATCATCTTCAAAATCCTCCTCAACATCTTCATCCATGACTTCTTCAGGACCAAGCTCATTTTCTTCTTCTTCAAAAGCAGATACTAAGTCCACATACACTGGGATCATCGTGTTTGGATTCTCAATCTCATAACACGAACTATCCTTTGACTCATAGCCTTGAGAACCCAAAGTAGCTTCATTTTCACTCCTTGCATCATTCTCTTGATCACCTGGGACTGGTATAGGTGGGGTCTCCTCACCTGCATTTGACTCTAGAAATTCTTGGTCCTTCTTTGCAATGTAATCTTCCATGTATCTCCAATCACCACCCCATTGACCATTTCGATCCTTATACTTAGTGTAGTTTGGCAGTCCTCCAAAGAAATGAAAGTCACTAAACTTTGCCTTGATCTCCAAATAAGGTGGAATGTTTGGCAAGCAATTAATAATTAAAGCAGACACATGATCGGGTTGGTCCCACTGTGGTAACTTTAACACTGAACTCATGTATGAACAGTAGAAACGAATCTTCCATACATACTGTGGTGGACTCTCATAGTCCTTCTTCTCTAAAGTTCCCATATGAGTTTCGTTACTTGGCACATTATCTACCATCCTGCAACGACACTCAAAACTAATGGGCCATCCTTTCCACAACAAAACCAAGCTAACATTTCTACAACAAAAAGGTTAGGTGGCTAACATACAATTTCTTCTACACATAACTATCCACATAAGCAACACTTCAAAACATGTAATTAAATGCATGAAGAAAAAGAAATAAAGTCTATCCTACATGCCCAAACTTCCTACCCAATCTCACCACATGATATGAAGGAAATAACACATAGTACATACCTAAATTCCTTGCATGCCTGCACACGTAAAGGATTTTAAAACTTTTATTTTTCAAAACTTTCCATTTTCGAAAGTCACTATTTTTAGAAAAATTTCCATTCCTCGTAACTTTCTAAAAATAAAAAATTCGTCTTTCCAAAATAAAACTTAGGTTACCGCCAAAAATAAAAATTTATTTTATTTCGAAAACTAAGCTCTGGTAACCACTTTGTAACACCTTGGAATTTCCTAACTTCCTTCTCTAGATTTTTCTGCAAAATATTATAATATAAATAAAGAATATTAATTATAAAAACTCCTAACCAACTAGGAAAAGCCAAAGTATTACTGCCACCGTGATAACGGCTAAGGCTTTTATCAAAGTACTATGACGGAAGTCTTTTAAAATCAAAACCAAATTAAATCTCCAAAGTAAAACTTAAAAATAAAATCAAAACAAACCAAAATTAAAATAAAAAAGAAAACCAACTTAAATTTTTATTACACTTCGGAACCATCTTAATGGCCCTTTGATGTGAATGTTGATCAAGAAAATCGTCACTCACAGTGGGATATTCTTATTTCGATTTTCTCTAAAGCAAAGCACCGAGAAAATCGATCGAAGTCGAATAATTTTATGAATTGATTAAAGCTACGCACCCTCAATTCTTAGAACTATCCTCACAAGAGTCTAAAGCCTAAGCACCAACTCTTTTAAGATGTTCGAAAATTCCCTCACACTCGAAAATTTTCACACCTTCGGTTTTTTTGTTTTTTGGTCTACTTTGTAGAAAACAAAGAAACTTAAACAATCAATGTTTATCGAATTCACTAATCCGAATTTTTACAAGCTAATGTTGAGATTATTTATAGTCATAATCATCAACAAAATTCTAACTAATATATGCTAAAATACACGCATAAGCATAGGACAAATCACCCTAATCTAGTGACTCATCAATGACTCACAAGATAAGAATGCCACATCATCACTGCATGTCATGTAACTTGCTAAAATATCCTAACAAACTCTATCTAATCTGAAAAATATCCTAACAAACTTATTCTTACCTTACTAATCAAGATAATCAACAAATTACAACCAGATTTACACAATAATATGATTTACCCAAATCCCCCAAAAATCGTCCAAATTGACGCAACTCCCACTCGTCCAAATTTGCGCAATTTTTGCGGTTTTTCTTCAAATCTTCAAGAAACCTTTCGAGATTCAATCTTTTAACAGAGAAACCTTCAAGAAGTCATTTTCCATGTGTATAAGGCTGTAAATGATTATTTAGACACTTCAAGAATCAAAAGACTCATAGGCAAAACCATCTTATTCCCCTAATTCCACCATTCTTTCCTTTGCTTCAATGATCAAGTATTTTTGTGTGTCACCATACACACCCATGATGATGTCTTTGAAGATCACAAAAGCCTTGAATCTCCATAAGCCATTGTTTCCCCCATAATCGTATCATCTTTAGAAGCCATTATCAAACCTTCGAAGTTATCCTCTTGTTTCGTATCATCCTCCTCTTCTTCAAAAGAGTTTGTCCTCAAACCTCGAAGTTGATCATCAGGAACATAAGGAGACCAATCACCAATGTTGAATGTGGCATGCACACCATATTCTCTTGGCAATTCACGTTTATATGCACTGTCCCCGATTTTGCTCACGATTTTGATTGGTCCGTTACACCTAGGCATTAGTTTGTTTTTCCTTTGATTAGGAAATCTTTCCTTTCTTAGATGTAACCATACCAAATCTTCTTCCTTATATGTATGTTTGGTTTTATTCTTATTAGCTCTTTTCTTGTAGATATCATTCACATGCTCAATCCTTGCTCTAACCTGTGCATGTAACCTCTGCATATATTCAATTTGAACTAAAGCATCTTTGTGAACGAGCTCACCTTCAGGAATAGCCACGAAATCAATAAATAGCTTGAGATGGACTCCATAAACAACATCAAAAGGTGAATGCTTAGTTGCATATGTAGGTGAACGATTATAATCAAACTCTGCATGAGCTAATTTTAAGTTCCAACCTTTTTGTGTCTTACTTACCAAACCACGAAGTAGAACGCCGAGGGTTCTGTTTGTGATTTCAGTTTTACCATCTGTTTGTGGACGATTAGAAGTGCTGAAGAGCAATTTCGTCCCTATCAAATGCCACAATGATTTCCAGAAATAGCTCATGAATTTTGTTACAATTGTTTTTGGAACTCTATGTAACCTAACAATGTCTCGAAAATACAATTCTGCAATATTGATAACATCATCAGTCTTGTGATAAGGTAAGAAGTTAGCCATCTTCGAAAACTGTCAACCACAACCATTATAGCATCCTTTTGCCTTGCAGTTCTAGGCAACCCAACTATAAAATCCATAGAGATATCATCCCAAGGAGCTTCTGGCACAAGCAATGGTGTGTAGAAACCTTGATGGAAGGATGCCTTGGCCTTTTGACATACAACACATTGTGATATTACTACTTCAACATCAGCAATCATTTTAGGCCAATAGAAATGCTCTTGCAACATTGTCAATGTTTTTGTGATACCAAAGTGACCTACGATTCCGCCCCCATGTGCTTCTCTGACTAGCAATTTACGAATACTGCACTTAGTGGTGCAAAGTAGATTCCGTTTGAATAAGAATCCATCATGTAGCACATAAGATCCCATTGAACCCTTTGAAATTTGTGAATAGATAGGTCCAAAATCTCCATCTTGCTCGTAATATTGTGTAATCAACTGCAAACCAAGAATTTTGAAATTAAGAACACCAATTAAAGCATACCTCCTTGATAAAGCATCAGCAACCACATCAGATTTGCCATCTTTTTACATTGATGAAAAATGAAAAGACTGCAAAAATTCAACCCCCTTAGCATGTGTTGGATTGAGTTTATGTTGGCCATTGATATGCATCAGAGCCTCATGATCAGAATGCAATACAAAGTGACTTGGACGCAGATAATGACTCCAATGATCCAATGCTCGAACAATAGCATAGAATTCTTTGTCATAGGTAGAGTAATTCAACCTTGCTCCATTCAATTTCTCACTGAAATAAGCTATAGGCCGTTTACCTTGTACCAACACTACACCAATCCCCACCCCACTAAAATCTGTCTCAACTTCAAAAGGTTTCGAAAAATCTGGCAAAAATAGGATAGGAGCTTGACAAAGCAATTTCTTCACCAATTCGAATGCCTTTTGCGCATCTTTCGTCAATTCAAACTTCTCTTTGTTCTTCTTCATACACTATGTCATAGGTGCTACTATAGAAGAGAAATTCTTCATAAATCTTCTATAGAAAGAAGCTAAACCATGAAAAGACGCACCTCAATCACAGATTTCGGAACTGGCGATGATTTAATAGCCTATACTTTCGAAGGATAAACTGAAACACCATCCTTCGAAACAATGTAACCTAAGAACGTCACACTTGAGACCACGAACGAGCACTTTTCGAGCTTAGCATACAACTTCTGCTTTCTCAAATTTTTGAACACTTCTCTTAGATGCTGCAGATGATCTTCCACACTTGCAATGTATACCAATATATCATCCAGATAGACAAACACAAACTTCCCAATGAAAGGTTTCAAAACTTCATACATCAATCTCATAAAAGTACTAGGAGCATTAGTAAGAACAAAAGGCATAACTAACCATTCATAAAGTCCTAGTTTAGTGTTCAACCCTGTTTTCCATTCATCACCCTCCTTCATTCTGATTTGATGGTAACCACTCCTCAAATCAATCTTGGTAAACTCTTGTGAGCCAAACAATTCATCCAATAAATCATCCAATCGAGGAATAGGAAACCTGTATTTGATGGTGATGTTATTTATTGCTCTAGAATCAATGCACATTATCCATGATCCATCCTTTTTAGGAACAATCAATGTTGGTACAGCACATGGACTCATGCTTTCCCTGACATACCCTCTTGCCATCAACTCTTCAATCAGTCTCTGAATTTCTTTTGTTTCTTTTGGATTGCACTTGTGAGTTGGTTTATTAGGAATTTGAGCTCCAGGAACAAAATCAATCTGATGTTCAATTCCTCTAATGGGTGGCAACCCCGGTGGCAATTCATCAGGAAATATGTCTTGAAATTCGTGCAATAAGGGGCGCAACTCACGGGGGATGCTCGTTGCTTTCTCTTGCACTTCCTTAGCCATTAGCGCATAGAACTTCTCACAATTCTTAACCTCTTGCACCATGGCTTTCTCATCAATCAACAAAACACCCTTCTTATTGCTCACTTCTTTCAAAAATTTCGAACTTTCTAAAGGTTTCAATGCAACTGGTTTTCCTTGTGCCTGTTTTCTAATGATGTATATGTTCGTTCTCCCATCAAACTATACAAATCTATCATATTTCCACGGTCTCCCAAGCAATATATGGCACGCATCCATAGGACACACATCACAGAGCACTTGATCATCAAATTTTCCAATTTTGAAACTAACCAGAGCCTGTTTATTCACCTTGACGTCACTTGTGTTACTGAGCCAATGTAACTTGTATGCTTGAGGATGTTCAGTTGTAGGAATTTCCAACTTGTTGATCAATAATGTAGATACTACATTAGTGCAACTACCTGAATCAATTATCAGATCACACAATCTCCCTAGAACATTGCACCTGGTGATGAAAATCTTATCCCTCTGATTCTATGTAGGTGGCGCAACTTTAGATTGCAAAACCCTTTGGAGGACTAAACTCTTACTCAGGAGTAATTTCCTCAATCACCTCTTCCTGAGTATCATAATTTCTGCCATCCTCCTGTTGTTCATTCTCCTCTTCTTCAAAGTTTTCATCATCTGCCCAATTTCGAGTAGTATGAACCCTTGAATGAGGACAATCCTTCTGGATATGGCCTTGACCTTTGCACTTGAAACATGTGCGTTGATCAAGGGGTGGAGGCTTAGCAGCAGAGCCATTATCTTAGATATATGGAGGAGGTTTCAAATTGGAATCGAAATTTTGTTTAAATGAAACAATGGCACCTTCTTTCTTCACAAAGGGTTTCAAAAAAGTACTTGGTTTTTTCGAAAATTGCTTCTCAACCCTAGATGCAACCTTGCAAACTTCATCAAAGGTCCAGTAAGGTTGTAATTCCACCTTTTCTCTTATTCACTCTTCTAGGCCAGCAACGTAACGAGCAACTTGATGATCCTCTTTTTCTTCTAGATCGCAGATGGTGATCAAATTCAGGAATTCAGATGTATATTCTTCAACTGATTTTCGATCTTGCCTCAAAGTATACATCTTTATAAAGTTGCCTTGCTCGTAATCTTGAGGAACAAAATGTCTCCTTATCTCCTCCTTTAATTTCGTCCAAGTGGCTACTTTGGACTTCCCATCCTTCTTCCTTTTCTTTTGCATACCTTCAAGCCATAAGCTAGTCAAGCCAGTCAATTTTAATTCAGTAATCTTGTATGATTTTCAATCGTCATACTCTTTATATTTAAAAATTCGTTCAATCCTTCTCAGCTAATCTAAGAACTTTTCTAGATCCAAACTTCCACTAAATTCAGGAATATCCAGTTTAAGATTGCGATCATCATCCTTAGGCCTCTCCTTCTTTATGTGCCTATCTGTAGGTTCTTCATTACTAGAACTTGATGAGTATTGTTTCCTTGGTTTTCGTGCACTCCTTGAGCTTGCTTGCTCATCATCAAAACTGCAATCCATCTCCCCTTTACTGACACCCTTAGACTTGCTTGGTGATTTCAATTTTTCGGCAAAGTCTTTCATGGTGGCCTCAAACATAGCCTTTAGTTCCTCGATGTCTTTGCGCAATTCCTCCGTGGTGATCTTAGGAGTATTTACCTCATCAGCAATGAAATTGATACCAATAACCTTGAGTATTAATGTCCTCTCAACGAAAGCACCAAAAGTTGATGTGAATGTTGATCAAGAAAATCGTCACTCACAATGGGATATTCTTATTTCGGTTTTCTCTAAAGCCAAGCACCAAGAAAATCGATCTAAATCGAATAATTTTATGAATTGATTAAAGCTATGCACCCTCAACTCTTAAAACTATCCTCACAAGAGTCTAAAGCCTAAGCACCAACTCTTTTAAGATGTTCGAAAATTCCCTCACACTCGAAAATTTTCACACCTTCAGTTTTTTTTTGGTTTGTTTTGTAGAAAAAAAAGGAACTTAAACAATCAATGTTTATTGAATTCACTAAACTGAATTTTTATAAGCTAATGTTGAGATTATTTATAGTCATAATCATCAACAAAATCTTAACTAATCTATGCTAAAATACACGCATAATCATAGGAGAAATCACCCTAATCTACTGAATCATCACTGCATGCCATGCAACTTGCTAAAATATTCTAACAAACTCTATCTAAACTAAAAAATTTTCCTAACAAACTTATTCTTACCTTGCTAATCAAGATAATCAACAAATTACAACCAGAATTACACAATAATGTGATTTACCCAAATCCCCCAAAAATCGTCCAAATTGACGCAACTCCCACTCGTCCAAATTTGCGCAATTTTTGCGGTTTTTCTTCAAATCTTCAAGAAACCTTTCAAGATTCAATCTTTTAACCAAGAAACCTTCAAGAAGTCATTTTCCAGGTGTATAAGGCTGTAAATGATGATTTAGACACTTCAAGAATTAAAAGACTCATAGGCAAAACCATCTTATTCCCCTAATTCCACCATTCTTTTCTTTGCTTCAATGATCAAGTATTTTCGTGTGTCACCATACACACCCATGATGATGTCTTTGAAGATCCCAAAAGCCTTGAATATCCATATGCCATTATTTCCCCCATACTTGTATCATCTTTAGAAGCCATTATCAAACCTTCGATGTTATCCTCTTGTTTCGTATCACCCTTCAAACCCAAATAAACTTTAAACTTCAAACTTCAAAACAAAAGTCAACATCAAAATAATAAATAACTAACAAGTCCATAAAGCATTAAACTAAGAAAACTATGATGCAAGCACTCTCACTCCAACCGAGCATGATTGACTTATGCCCACTTGTACTTGTTGCTTTTTCTTATTGATACAAACATTGATCACAACTTTGAAGGTTTGATTGAAGCTGCTAACAAGGGTGCTACCATGGGTGAATTAATTGCTTATGGAGATTCAAGTCTAATGGGTGCATCCAGGGTTGGGATTTGAGTGTGCATGGTCACACATACCTAGGGGTGGCACGCAAATAAAGGCAAGAGGGTTGACAAGGGGAATAAGTTAGTTTTGCCTATGAAATTTTATCCCATTTCACTTGATAGGGTTTTTCTCATTTTAGGCATTGAGTCTTTCATTTCTTGAAGTGTCTTAATCTTCATTTACAGCCTTATACACATGGAAAATTACTTCTTGAAGGTTTTTAGATTAAAAGATTGAATCTTGAAAGATTTCTTGAAGATTTGAAGAAAATCTCAAAAATTGCGCAAAATTGGACCTTGCTTGTGTGGCGTCAATTTTAACGATTTTGTGTTGATTTGGGTAGATCATATTTTTGTGTAATAATGGTTGTAATTTGTTGATTATCTTGATTAGAAAGGTATTAGAAAGTTTGTTTGGATATTTTTTTGCTTAGATATAGTTTGTTAGAGTTTGTTAGCAAGATGAGAATGACATGCAGTGATGATGTGGCATCTTATCTTGTGAGTCATTGATGAGTCACCTTAGGGGACGATTTTAGCTTTGTTTGTGCGTGTGTTTTAGCTTAGTTCTATTAGGATTTTGTTGATGATTACTCCTATAAATAGTCTCAACATTAGTTTGTAAAATTCAGATCATTAAGTTGAATAAAAGTTTTGCTTTGTTTACTTAGAAAACAAAAACAACCGAAAAATTGAGTTGGTGGAATTTTCCTTTATACTCTTGTGAGATTAGTTAGTGGCTTTGAGGGATCCTTGAGCTTTAATCAAAGACTAATTAATCAACCTAAAATTGTGAATTTTTGTGGCTAAGCCTTTAGGAATTCGTTATTTTAGTTATCTATCCTTGTTAGTTTTTGATTCATACGAAAATTCACATCACTTATTCTAAACAACTACTCACCATGAAGTGGGTCATCGTAGGGCCAAGTCAAAGACAAATCCATGCACACAAAACACACAATCAGCAAAGCTGAGTACATAAATACCAAAGACTATGCAAAACATGATTAACAATAAAAATAAATTAAAAGTATAACATATATATACTTCTTAACGTTGACAACTCTTCACCTGTGCATAGACTCACTCAAATAAAATTATTTATTCTGCTTAACCTTTGGATTTCGCATCAAACAGGTTTTCTTTCCTTTAAAATCGCCCTATTAGGCACCAACTTGGGAGCAACTCCAAGAAGGTATTACCTATGTCACATAAAGTGACGGAATTCCAGTGCGTTAAAAATATAAATGAGTACAACGTCTTGTACCTATTGTTCATACTCAAGGTACATACATTCCAAGAGTTTTGGTGCGAATCCTCTTTCAATTTTATGTGATTAACAGGTTTAACAATGTTATGACTCACACATAACAACACATAAAAGCATGCATGACATCAAACAAAATCATATTAATTATCTTGAATTTAAGGTGATTCCAAAAATAATCTTATTTGTCCTTTAATTAAACTAAACTTCTTTTGTCACACATTAACTGTGAGTGGCTAACTATTTATCTTCCTTAACCACACATTAACCTGTGTGTGGCTACATATACATAAAATATTTGCTCATTAACTTTTAATAATCATGTGAATAAAAATTCACAACTACCTTTCTTGTTGATTAACTAATCAACTTAACTAACTTCTTTCCTTTATTCTTTATTAACTATTGGCCAACTTTAGAAATAATTAAACATTTCAATTACGCATGATAAATTAAATATGCTATAAAAGTGGAATGTCAAAATTTTCATACTAGCATACTTCTCATGCAAGTCATCTAAACAACAATTCATATACACATTCATAACATGTAAAGTCATCAACCAAGCATGAAATCTACTTTTACTTTGCCTTTAGTACTTACGTACCTTGTAAAGTAGTGGTGATCCGTCACAACTCCTAAAAGTCAACTAGCTCGAATTCTCCTACATAGAGAAAATCGAAACTAAATTAAAATCTTGTTGACTAACTTCTACAACAACTCTAAAGTAACTTTTTATGTTGGAAAATTGTCCAAAAAGTTTCCTATATGGTCTCTATTCAGTTCCATACTTTAGTTTAATTTTTCTTTCACCAAACACTTGATTTTCGGTAAGTTTCCAAAAATGACAGCTTTATATAATTTCTTAAAAACACTTTAAAACCCTTCTAAATATTATATTTTAATCATAAAACGTTATAGTCATGTCCTAAGATCATCATACAATATGTAGATGCATTGAAATTAATTAAGACTACTTATTTCATGTGTTATTATTTTTATTGTGCATGAACACGTGTAAATATAAATTCACAGCTTTATATATTTATTCAAAACTCATTAAAAACCCATTAAAACATCATAAATCAAGCATAGAACTATTATTTTATAATTCATGATCATAATATAGAAGTTTAAATCATCAAAACCATATAACCATGAATTTTATAATTTCATAAACCCTAATTTAAAATTTCATGATCAACTTTATAAATTCATACTTTAAACATAATCATAACTTTATAAAACATGCTTCGAATCATAAAAATATGATTAAACATAATTAATAACATAAAATCATACAAGATTGAATTAAAAAGAAAAGAAGAAGAAAAGGTTTTTTTTATAAAGGGTAAAAAAATATCAAAAGGGAGGAGAGTAGGCCGGCGAGGAGGGCCGGCAGGCTAATGATGGTGGCGCGGCAGCAGGGGCGAACAGTGAGGGGGGAGGGTGAGTGAAGAATAAGAGACGACGAAGAAGCAAGGAAGAAATATTTTTTGTTGTTTTCGGAAATTTCTGAATTTTTTTCCTTTTTTTCTTCTTTTCTTTTTTTTAAATCCTAATTCACTAAAGTTGCAAATTAAATCTAAAATATATGGTTTTAAGGGGTGGTAGGTTTTGGTGCAATTACATATATACCCTTAATATTTGAAATTACTTTTGTGCCCTTGTTTTAAAACAATTTAGGAAACTCTAAAAATTCTATTTTTAAAAACTTTGGAAAATATTTAATAATCTTAAAATAACATGAAATATTATTTATAAACATAAAATAGTTACTTTGAGTAAAATAAAATTAAATTTGATGGTTGATGGTATTAAATTTTACTAAAAACCAAAATAGTTAGAAATATTTACTACACATAAAATATTTACTACGCATGTTAGAAATATTATTGAACATAACAACAACAACCACAACAACAACCACAACAACAACCACAACCACCACAACAACCACAACAACAACAACAACAACAACGACAACAACAACAACAACAACCACCACAACAACACCACCAACAACACCACCACCACCAACAACAACAACAACAACAACAACAACAACAACAACAACAACAACAACAACAACAACAACAACAACACCAACAACAACAACAACAACAACAACAACAATAACAACAGTACCAACAACAACAACAACAACCACAACAGCAACAACAACCACAACAACAACAGCACCAACAATAACAACAGTACCAACAACAACAACAGCACCAACACCAACAACAACAACAACAACAACAACAACACCAACAACAACGACAAAAACAACAACGACAATAACAACCACAACAGCAACAGCAACAACAACCACAACAATAACAGCGCCAACAACAACAACAGCACCAACACCAACACCAACAACACCAACAACACCAACAACTACAAAAACAACAACAACAACAACAACAACAACAACAACAACAACAACAACAACAACAACAACAACAACAACAACCACAACAGCAACAACAACAGCAGCAACAACAACAATAGCAACAACAACAACAACAACAACAACAACAACAACAACAGCAACAGCAACAGCAACTACAGCAACAACAACAAAAACAAAAAAAAAACCAAAAAAAAANACAACAACAACAGCAACAACAGCAACTACAGCAACAACAACAACAACAACAGCAAAAACAACCACAACAGCAACAACAACCACAACAACAACAACAACAATAATAATAAATAGAGAATGTGACGAATATGAATATCGAGCTTGGAATATAAACTTGGAGGGAGAAAGTTGTTTACTGCGGCCTCATATTAGATACCTTTTGTGCTAGTGTCGAAACGGATGTAAGGTTTCCTTCAAGAATCCAAATACCCGAATGCGATGAATATGATGATGGAGATGAATATGATAATAATGTAATTATAACAATATTATTATTGATATTAATATTATTACTAGAACTAAAAGAAGAAAATAGAAATATTTTTGTGATTTTAATGATGAAGAAGATGAAGATTAAAAGAAATTGAAGAAATTTATGTAAAGATTTGTGGACGGAAATGTTAAAACTCTCCCTACTTTCTTACGAATTTGCTAAGCTAGCTCGAATACCCAATGCCAAGATTTCGAATGGTGTTAAGTTCTCGAATAATGTTAAGACGATGACTGATTTTAAGATCCCCAAAAATGATCTTTCGTTCTCCTCCCAAATGAGGGGAGGAAATGGGGTATTTATAATGAAAATATTAGGAAATGAAGGCAGTTTTGTGTGTATGGGAGTCGGACGTGTGCGTGGGTGCAGGGTGGATTTGGACAATGCGAGTTACGCACTATGACTCATGGTACCTGTAAAGCAAATAACTCAAACATGCACAATGTTCAAACCATGTTCAAGGCATTTTAATAGCTATCCAATCCCAGTTCAAGAAGAATGCACCATGCTTCCCATAATGACAATATGTATTGAGTGCCCTACTCAACAAAAGGCTAATATGCGAGCCCTTCGCATAATATAACAATATTCTATCCAAGTTCTATCAACACTATCAAGACACAATTTCAATGACATACCAAGCCTCATCTAAGTTCCTGCTATTCTCAACAAGTTTGAACCAAGTTTCGGCACTTTTCGGCACAAATTGAGCATAATTGAAAATTTTTGAGTATTCTTCAAAAGGATGCAAATTGCTCCTAAGACTTTATTTGACTCATTTTTGCCATGAAATGACCAAATTTTAAGTTCTAGTGAAAAATTAGTTCATATGCACTATGTGAGCTAATAAGGCTTTTTAAGCCGAATTTTTGTCAATATTTAGCAATTCGACAAAACTTGCAAGTCATGCCCTATGACGTTCCTTACAGACATTTTCAACATTATTTGCGTAATTTGAATCATTTTTCGCTAAGATGATCAAATTATCAAATTTTATGACAATTCGACAAATAATGAGCAAAATATGCTAAATAAGCCAATTACGTGCTACTACCCGATTTGAGCACAAAATTTTATTAAAGCCTTTAAAGTGTGCATTTTTTAATCACATTATGATCAAGACATCTTTTTTCTCTAAAATGATCAAATTCTACCAATTTTCGGACACTCACGAGCTCACAATTGCAATTGATTTGAACGAACTGATCGTCAGGAAACTACATTTTCTTCTCTACTACTACTACTTCCATGAGCATGGGAGTGGGTTACTAATCATGCTATGGCAAAATTGAAGTTCATGTCACTACTTTACACTAAAGTAGATAAGTTCAAGCCATCATCTTTCATCATCAAGCTCAAGCATTTCAACCTCCATAATCAACATCAACACCATGAAAAACAAAACTTAACCTCTAGCTTTTACTCATTTCTTAACCATTTTAAGTGCAACAAGCTGCAAAATGCTACATTCCGCACATACAATCCAAAATACCAAACAAATTTCACAAAAAACCATCACATACAAAAACCCACATTTCAAAATTCACATAAACATTCACAAAAACAAGCCAAAACACAAAATAAATGCTAAAAACCCTGAAAAACTTGCCTTACTTGGACTTGATGATGATTTGAGCAAGATTAGAGCTTTAATTTGAGGTGCGAAAGAAGAGGAAAATGGCGAAAGTTGGTTTATGCTACTGTTGTGTTCGTGCTTTACTGTTTGAGTGAAAGAACAAATGAAGAAGGCAGCAAGAGAAGCAAAATAATAATAATACAAAAAAGGAGGAACACCTCTGCGCAGGTGCGCACGACGTGCGCCCACACGCACAAGCTGCGACCATGCGCACGGGTCCTCCTCTCCAATTTTTGAATTTTGCCCCTTTTTTCATCTTGGGGGCTCTCCATTATGCACTAAGAAGTATTTTGAACCCGGAATAATTGTAATGTAGGACGATACAAGACCTAATATCTTCAAAAATTCCCCATACAGTCAAAGTCAAAGTTTCTTTGTTTGTTTACAAGTCACTACTTTTAATTACATTAACAAATTCCCCATGAAGTGACTTGACTCTTATTCCCAATGAAGTCAAAATTACACTACTCCCAGCATAGAAAAATTCTTTGGTTCCCCGGTGAAGTCAAAAGAATGAATCTCTCAACTCTCCGGAATGAATCTCTGAACCCTTCCCCAGCGAAGCGGAGTTACCTTGATCAAAAATATTCTTTATCCCCATGAAGTCTCCGACTGAGGATTCTTCCCCAGTAGGTCTATATATACTCAACCCCTAGTAAGTCAGCACTTGGCAAGTTTAGGAGATATTCCGAGAGTGCATCGTGAAATAATCCCCAACGGAGTAAACCTTGATGTAAACTCCCAACATCGCTAGTGATCAACAATGACTTCAACAGTTCATCAATCTCCAATAGTGACATAACCTTCCCCAGTGGGTCGTCAACACTTCAAAATCATCAGAACACAAAAATCCCCAGTGATCTCGACTTCTGCAAAGAAATCCCTAGTGGAGCAAAATCGAAATATTTAACCATAGTAAACACAGAGAGAAGGAGCTCTTCCTTGATTCTCCACAACTCAAAACACTTCAGGTACACCATATTCCTCAGTGGATATGTGAGCATCGACACAAATCTTGACAAAGATCATTCCCTAGTGGCATCATCGACATGAAACTCGGACATCATATCAACTCAAACTCCTCCCCAGTGAGTGAATCAACTATCAACACAAAACTCAAACACCCAATCATAAACATCAGACGCTGTCAGACGGTTATTCTCTACCATCAGCAGTCGACACGCTGGCTATTCTTTATTAAACAAACATCAAGCTACTGAACTCAAGGATGTCACAAACAGCATCAGATGCTTATGACTTCCTATTGCAAGACTTGCCACAAACAGTATTAGATACTAACGGCACTGGTTCACTCGACACAACAATTGCCACAAACAGTATCAGATGCGTACGACATTGTCATACATTACATCCTCCAATACGGTTATACTGAAGACACCTGAAGGAATTTGCATTACATTTTCCTATATGTTTAAGCTGAAGACACCTAAAGGAATTAGCATTACATTTTCCTATATGGTTAAGCTGAAGACACCTAAAGGAATTAGCATTACATCTTCCTATACGGTTAAGCTGAAGACACCTGAAGAAATTATCACACATTTCTCTATACAGTTGAGCTGAAGACACCTTAAGGGAGCTCTCTGAAGATCGAAGCACATCTAACGAGAGTCAAACACAAACACACTCCAAAGGAATGAGAAGCTTCCTAGGAGATAACATACCATCAGGCACTTGTGAAATTAACGTGTGTTTTGCAGGTACTTGTTTAATACTTAGGCTTTCGTCTTACGGGACTATTCGCCTCTACAACTCAGCCAAAGTGGGGGCTTCTGTAGAAACCTACATTTGTCCCTGCCTTTAGGCCGATGATATACATATACCACATCGCTTACTATTCCGGTCATGAGAAGCAAGCTAAAAGATCCAACCCGAAAGCACCTAAAACCTCCTAAAAACACAGAAAAGCCCAAAAATATTTTTATTTTATTTTATTTTATCTTATTTTATTTTTCCATATTTTTCTAGATTTTTCCTCTATTTTTCCACATTTTTAATAAAAATGCTAACGACTTTTGAAACGCTTGAAAACGCATTTTCTGCGAGAACGAGCCTGAAACGTGGTCATAAAGAAGGTAAACCTTCGAGCCCAAGTCATGGACCCAAGACGAACCTTCTCCTTTATCGATCCCAACAAACTTCCCTCATCAAAGCCTAACAAAAGGAGTAAGGAGGAAATTCCTCCTTCCTTTCCTCTTAAGGGAATGATGTAAGGGATGACGTAAGCAAGGAAAAGGGAGGCATGACATCATCGTCCATGCCCCCTGAGAACTCTACCAAAGGGAATATTCAGCGAAATTTCCAGAAAATAAAGAAGGACGCAAAACGTGCGCATGGGCGCACACCCTGCGCCCACACAAATGTTTTGCTCCCATACGCACAAAACCTCCTTCATTTCTAGAAATTTTCACTATAAATACCCCCTTTCCTCCCCTCATTTCAACAGATCTTAACATCATCCGACATCTTAGCATTGGGAATTCGAGTAAGCTTAGGAAATTCGTAAGAAAGTAGAGACATTTTTAGCATTTCCTTCCACAAAATCTTTTCATAAATTTCTTCATTCTCTTTTAATCTTCATCTTCTTCATCATCAAAATCACAAAAACATTTTTATGTTCCTCTTTTTCTTTTACTAATAATGTAATTTCAATAATAATATTGTTATTGTTACATTATTATCATTTTCATTTCCATCATCTTATTCATCGCATTCGGGTATTTGGATTCTTGAAGGCAATCTTACGCCCGTTTCGACACTAGCATACAAGGTATCTAATATGAGGCTGCACTAAACAACTTTCTTTCTCCGAGTTCATATTCCAAGCTCGTTATTTATCTTCGCTGCATTGTCTATTTCTTATTATTATTTTTATTATTTATGCCATCCAAGTTAGCTTTCTGAACCCCCTTTATCATCTTGTAATTCTATTTTAATCCGTGAAATATTGATTAAATAATCACTTCGAGATGTAATAAAACACGGAAAATAGAAAGAATCATGCCTAGGCCTTTAAAGCTTTTATGAGCATGATTACATGATAATGTAGTTGTTTTAAAGTTTTATTTTCTTAAGCATGATTACATGTTTTAGAAGCTTTACGAGCATGATCACATGAATTTATTGTTTTGCCCAAAGCATGATGAAATGATCTCTATGTGCTTTTAAGCTTTTCTAACATGTTTTATTGCTTTCCCTATTTATGCGACTGCGCTTGTATGCAAGCCATGATGAAGACTTTTCACATAACATTAGTATAATAATAAAAAAAAACAATTATTTGCGATCACCTAAATTCACATGAATCATAAAGATTCGAAGCATGAATATGAATGAACATGACTTAAACGAAGCGATCACCATCCTAGCAGACAACGTGTGCATTAACCTAACTCGCCTAGTAAGCACTCATGCGATGCGCACTTAAGGACTAAACATAATGTAATGTTTCTTAATATTGCATGATGAGATTACAAATGAGATCTAGTAGAGGACCACATGATGTGGAGGAGTCTTGTACTCTAAACCTCATCCCCGAAACCATGAAACTGGTGCACGACGGCAATTTAGTTTGAAATCTTGTTAGCCGCCCAACCCTTCCCTCAGCTTGAAAGTAACTATTGTGAATTTGTCACACCTCACTTTTGTCGGTGAGAACGTAGTGACTTAGGTCCGTAAGACTCTACGGAGTGCGGTTGTGGACTCTATTGAAGTTTCATTCCTCGCCAAGCGTACTCACCCTACGCGATGACCTTTCCCACGGTCTAAAGAACAAAATATACAAAATACTCAACTCGTGGACCTTATTATTCAGACGTCCACAGCTGTTATATTTGCCCTTGGGTTATGACCTAATGAGGTTCCTTGAGCTCCCGAAAGGAGCACTGTGGCAACTTCTCTACTTGGTTTTGAGCTTCCAGACTCACGCCCTAAGCCAAGCATACTTACACTATGCAATCGAACTAATTACATTTGATGTCCGTAAAAAGGGTGCGTGGCCCCCAAAGCCCTGGGTCCTCACCTGGCTTCCAACAATCTTTTCACTTCTTCTTCAGTCGCCTTGTTACGAGCTTCCTCCAAATTCCTTTTCTTCTGACGAACTGGCTTCAAGTTAGGATCCACTTTTAGTTTGTGAACCGCTACACTTGGATCAATTCCCCGCATCTCCTCAACTTCAAAGGCAACACATCTTTGTATTCTATCAATAACTTCCTCATAGATGCCCCAACATGCTCGTCAAATGAGTGACCAACTTTCATAGTTCCTTTCGGTCTTGCTTTATCAAGAATGATATCTTCAAGCTCACCGAGTGGTTGAGGGCGTGTAGATTGAGCAAGGCTATGAATGGCCATGAGTTGAGGATTTACCGAGGCTTCTTCAACCTTTCTCTTTTTACTTGTTTCTAGTTCTTCTCCTTTCCAAGAAGACAGCTTGAGGGTAGTGAGATAACATTCCCTTGCTAACTGCTGGTTTCCATGCAAGGTTCCAACCGTTACATTGTTACATTCATACTTCACAAGCATTAAATGAGTAACAACTTCCCTAGAGGCATTTAACTTAGGACGACCAATAATGAGATCGTATGCAGTGAGTTCCTTGACAACCAAGAATTTGACGAACGTGTTCCGAGCATTATTCTTGTCATCCCTTCTCAAAGGCAAAATGACAGTTCCTAAGGGGTTAATGATTCCTCTCCCAAAGCTGATGATTGGATAGTGAATTGATTCCAAGGTGTTGGAATCAAACTTGAGTTTCTTGAGAAAACTATAGCTAATAATATCAGATGAGCTTTTTACCTTCCTTCATGTTTTCCACTTTCATCTCCACAACTAGTGGGTCATCATGTGGCACTCTAACTTCTCCACAATCCTTATCACTGATAAGAACCTCAGGAAACTTCACCTTGGCATCATGCCCAGTTTTAGAAGGAGATCCTGTTGCCTAACTTTGCATGTAGTCCTTGCTTCCTCTCATGGTATGCCCACCAGCTTCGAACCCACCAGATATGAAATACGCTACATCTTCCTAGACAGTGTCATAGTCTTTCTTTCGCTCATTAGACTTATCATCCGTCTTTTGCTTAGAATTCTTATCCTGGGACTTGATCAAATGTTGAGTGATCTTCCCTTTTGCCGCTAGGGCATCCAAAGTTCTTTTTAAGCTAAAGCAATCATTGGTATGATGACCAATGTCTTTATGAAAGTAACAATACTTGCTGGAATCATGATCTTCTCTTGAGCTTCTCAAGGGAGGTGGGTTATCAATTTCCACTTTGCCCCGGACCTCCTTAAGAATAGAGTGAAGATCCTTGGTAAATCGAAACTTTGGTGCATCATCAAGCTTCCTCTTCCGGCCTTGGAAGTTTCCTCCCTTGCCTGAAGATCCAGTCGTCCATATAGCATGTTTCTTCTACGTTTGATCTTTCTTCCTAGGATTATGATCATTTTTTCCATCATCTTTTTTATCCTTGCGAGGAGAAGCACATAGCTTGTGGGAATGGATAAAATTTTTAGCTTCTTCCAAAATCGACTTTAAAGTCTTACAATTCCTCCAAACAACATTAAACTTAAGCGTGCCATCCCGAAGTCTTCTGAAGAAGTTTTCAAAGGCAACACTGTCTAAAAAATTTTGGAATTTGAAGGGATTCAAAATTAAACTTTTAAATATAGCTTCTCAGAGACTCCTTTTCTCCTTACACAATCTTAGCAAGATGTATAGTTGTCTTGCGTTCTCTCTTGTTTTCCATTAAATGATGTAAGAAAATCATGCTCAACTCAGTGAAATTGCTAATTGAATGATCAGGAAGACCATTGAACCATTTTTTAGCTACTCCTTTTAGTGTGGCTAGGAAGTAGTGGCACCAAGTGGCATCCTCTGCCCCTTGCATATATACATAATATGCTTATAAGTTGGAAGGTGATCCTCTGGATTAGTAGTTCCATTAAATGGTTCAATAGTTGGCATATTCACCTTAGCGGGGCGTGAGCAGTCATGATGGATAGAGAGAATGGAGTTTTCCATTAAAGAGAACTCAACTTCTCCCCTATGATCCCAGAGGATCATGTGGGAGGTTCTTGGGTTCCTTATACAAATCATTGGGCTTACCAGGTTGTTCCCAATTCTTAAACATATCTTCTTTATTAGCTTTTTCATTTTTCTAAGCTCTCTTGCGCTCAATGATATACGTGGGATTCCTTATTGTTTTGAGTCAAGTGGGAAGTGATGAGAAATCACTTATTTCCTTGGTGGAAGAGCCTTCTGATGATCCATAATGATTCTCACCTGTTTGAGCTCTCTTGGCCTCAATTTATTCCTGGGCATCCTAACTTCTAGTCCTCTTGGATTCAATGAATTCCCGAGCTCCTTTAGCCAACGACTTCTTAACTTCTGTGAGCTCTCTTGCATCTTCTTCTTTCTTTCTTACTTCTTTTCCAATAGCATCTCTATGGGGCTTATACATGGAAGCAGCCAGGTGTCTCTTGATACTTCCCCATTGAGTGCGTAATGGAGTTCTTCGTGATCCTTTGATCATTTCGACCTTCTCGTTGAAAGTTAACTACTCTAGAGTCTCCTCCAGCTTCTTAGCCTTTAGCTTATTTTCCTTTGATGGAGTTTTAAATGGTTCACCCTGTTCTGATGACTTCTTGGTGGAGTGCTCCCGTAGATCTTCCTATAGGAAGTCCCCCCAAGATAGTTTTCAGTTGTCCTATAGTCACAGGCTGATCCATGTCCGATCTTCTTACTGGCTCTCTCGTAGCAGCGCCAGGGAGCTAGTTCTAGGATCTGCTTCATAATATCCAGTTTCATCAAGACAGTGAGTTTCATCTTGTGTAGGAACAGTCCCAAAACAAACCATCTTTATGCTCCGTCCCCACAAACAGCGCCAAATGATGTAGCACAAGGAACCGGGGAGGCGACTTTTTGACTTTCCTTGCTTCCAACTTGAATAGTGGTGGGGGTTCTTGACGACTACACTCGGATACTATTGGTGTTGTAGTTCTTTCGCTCCTACTCCTAGATGTCCTGCAAAACAGGGGAACAAAATCCTTGTAGGATTTTATCCCCCTTCGATAGTTATGTATGAATGTGTTTGGATTAATTAAGATTAATGCTAAGCAAATTAGAGAGAGAAAATGTAGAGAGAGAGAGTCTCTTCAAGAGCTTGTTGTGTGTATTTGTATCTATTGGATTTTTCTATGCCCCTTCAAAGCTATGCTTTAGGGTATTATAGGCAAAACAAAGGGGAGATTGGCTTGGTTTTTCATGCGCTCTTGTTTGGCTTTTAAAGATATGACTTTTGGCTCATGACAAATAAACTAGTTTTTGCCCTTGTATTGAACACGTGGCCTAATATAAGAGTGACACGTAGCCATCTCTATTAGATTATGTAGTCTTTTGACTAAATATTACATGAAAATTTGCCTAAAAGATGGGACACGTGGTCCTTCGTATAATTGACACGTGGCATGACATAGCATGCCACATCAACAACCATGAATCCACTTAATTTTTGTTGCTTATTTAATGAAAGCCTGTCGAAGTGGCTACCAAGGATAAACCATACAAGGCTCACTAGGCTACTAGTAAGGGCAAGTAAGGATCGAATCCCATGAGATAAAGGTTTTTACACTAAGGCGGTCTAAGGAGTGAGTTTAAGTTGGTTTTATTTTAGAGGGAAGATTGTCACTAATATTGATTTATTTTAACTTAAATTTAAGATTAAAGACGGCTAAGGTAAGGGATACACCGCTTACTTCCTACATGAAGGCATGGATTCCTAGGTCAAACCGAACATAGAGGGAAATGTCAAGAGGAAGTCTTTCTAAGAGTCATGTCTACTCTCTCGAGCTAGCATGACGAGCGGAACTATGAACACGATCTATTCTTATGGCGTGAGCATAAACCGGCACCTAAGCACTTTCTCACGAAGACTAGTAACGTCCTTTAACTTGAACACCTATTCTCATGGTTTTCAAACTAATCAAACACGGGGAGTCTTCACTCAACTTCATCTCTCGATCCTTCGTTGAGGAACCTAAGACGACATCTATGGAAGCAAGTCATAGACTACGTGATTTAAAACCTCATGTAACGACTCTAGTCACCTCCAAGCTCCGTTTTTACTAAGAACCTACTTATGTCATGAAGGTGGTGAGGGTTTCACCCACACCTTAGCACTAAAAACTACTCACTACACATTTTACTATTTAAACACATATTTTTATTCTATCATTACAAATTCTAGAAAAAAAGTAAGGTGTGATAATGGATTATAAACTAAACTAAACAATTTATCAAAAAGGGAAAGAGCTTTGTTTATTTATCAATATTATTACAAAGAAATAAGTTATGCAAGTGATTTAATCAAACTACAAAAGCAATACAAAAAATGAAGACAAGGACAAGGTTTAATCTTGGAAGAATTAAGACAAAAAGCAATAGTGCAAGGACAAGATTAACTTGAAAAATTTAAATGCTTAAAAGAAAGTAACTAAGAACAAGGACAAGTTTAACTTGAGAAGAAAATAGTGACAAAAAGCAAAAGAAATAAGAGCTAGGACAAGTTTAACTTGAGAAGATCTATGAAACAAGACTGCAAACACTAGTAAAAAATTGCTTATTAGTAACGCTCTTTTAGCACCATTTTCAAAGAATTTGTTACTACTAGATAGATCAATAATAGTATCGTTTTAAAGAAAATGGTACTAATAATATATCATTAACGGTATTAATAGTCTATTAGTAGTACCCTTTTTTTAAAAAACGGTACTAATATGAACCTATTAGTACCGTTTTTTTAACAAACGGTACTAATAGGTCATTTATTAGTACCATTTTTTTAAAATGATACTAATGAATTTCTGGAAACATTAGAAACTAACTGTCACACTATGAGAGTCTAAATTGTCTTCTACTAACTTCTAACTATCTATCTCTAACTGCTTTACAAGAGAATTTATAAACAAAACAAGACCCAAGCAAGTGGAGGAGCAAGAAGCAAAAATCAACTTTGTACGAAACAAGGGCATGCAGCCGCATACCAGGTACCATGCAGCCGCAACCCCCTGTTCTATACCTCCCATGCTTCATTTCATTAGTTGAGGGAGGGAGGTAAAGGAATAAGCTTCGTTTGCTGGGGCTGCTAGGAGTTTTGTCTATGTCTCCGAGTCATGGCTTGCGATATCGCGAGACGCGAAGTAAGTGATCAAATCGCCTAAGCCAAGACTAAAGTAAACCGTTCCTTGCTACATATTCCATAAGATTTTGTGAGATTGTTGCTTCGGTTTCCAATTTTCAATCAAAAATTCCTACAAAATGGAGACAACATGCAAAACAAGACAATTACGAGTATAATATGACAAAATTGCGGGGGAACGTGATTTACAAAAAACAAATAAAAGAAAGGGGAAAACACAAAAAAGGGAAGAAAAACTAACTAAACTAACTAAAGAAACTACGGAAGATATAAACAAATAAACACTACATCAGTTATTCACAATAACATTTAATAACGTGCTGTAGTTACATTAGTAAATGTAACTAAAAGTACATGTATCCATATGTACATCTCTAAGAGATATGATAAGAGACTATTGCTAATACATTTCTTTATCACAAGTGCCCGACAATTGTTATCTTCTTCTTCAAAGGTTGTTTTCTCATTATTTTTGAAAATTTTTATGAAAATAATCCAAACTTTAAATGGTCAGCTAATAAAAAACCCAACTTTTGATTATTCGTTTTTAAACCCAACTTTGCACATGATTTTTCAATTTTGAACTAAATGATTGGTGACCTGATTAAGGGGTAACCTTATTTGATTTTTTTCTTTTTCCTGTGATTATTGATTATTTTTAATTTTCCATTATAATTTAATGTTATGAGAAATTTCTCAAATGTTGACTAAAGTCCAAATTATGGAAGAGGAGAGAGAAAAGAGTTAAAAGCCCCTCCACAGCCCCATAAACCCACCACCATAAGCAAAGCTCCACCTATCCACTCCCATTCCTTTAAAGAAGGAAATAAATTAATTTACAAAATCCCTAACTGAACTTGCACTATGGTCTACTTGTGGCGCAAGGGTCTTCAACTCAATGATGTACTCCATAATTAAATTGTTTTGCTAAATAAATCATTTGGTAATTAATTTTTCATTTTTTTTGTTTCTTGCTTTTGGAATGTGTATGGTTAATTGGTCATACAATTGAAGGCATACAATTGAATTTTTTGAAGGCATACAATTGAATTTTTTGAAGGCATACAATTGAAAGATGCAAAAGCACAGACTCGCAAGTCCCACCTTTTAATGATAGTAGATAAGAGGAAATCTCTCTTTATTACTCCATACAATTTCAACTAAAAAGTTCTTGCATAGTAAGAGGGTATTTCAATTCTGTTGTGAATCAACACCTCTTTCTTTTCGCCCACGCGACCACCCTCTCACCCATGCAACCACCCTCTCACCCCTTAAAATCACCACCTTCACCCACACCCAAAAACCACCGAAGTCGAGGCTGCAGGACTTGGCGGTGGTGGTGTGGGCTTTGAAAACTAAGCCTACTCCTTTATGTTGGGCTTTCCTCGGATAACTCTTCCCATGGTGGTAGTGGTTTGTGGTTGGTTTTTGAGGGTTTGAGGGAGTGAAGGGGGTGAAATGGAGGAATGGATGGGAAATGTGGGGTTTTATGTGATGAGAATTGAGATGGAAGAAAGAGACAGAGAAGAGAGATGGAAAAACAAATGTTTTATTGTTTTATTTTGTTTTTATTTTTATTTTTATTTTTGAGTGAGTGGATTTAAGGGAAAAGAAAAGTCAAAAAAAATTTGTTGAAGACTTTTACCGGCTAATAATTAGGTTTAGGTTAAAATTTATTAGCGTCCAAAAACGGGAAATTATGTATAAAGTTAGGTTTAAAAATGAAAAATCAAAAGTTAGGTTTTTTATCTGAGCGTCCAAAGTTTGAATTATTTTTATAATTTTTTTCCTTTTTTTAATTATTTTTTTAAAAAAATTTTATTCATAACTTACTTATCATCGAAAAATAATATTTATCATTTTGGCATGAGCCAAAAATATTACAAAATAATAATTAAATAATCTGGGGCATCATCATGGCCATATTATTGGTTTTTATTAGGAATGGGTGAAAATAAGACCAAGATAACATGATTTCATTTTAGCATAACATGTAGATTTATTGCTCGTGTCTTTTAAATTTGTTACACTTGTAATATCGTGAAATTCTAAATTTATTAAAAAATTTCTGATACTTATTTTCAAGTCACACTATATAATATTCAAGTCATAATTGTTATTTTTCAAGTCATAATTGTTATGCATTAAATCAAAAAATTAATTTTAAATTTAAGTCAGAATGATATGTTTTCAAGTCGGGATACGTAAGTTTCAAGTAGGGGTGTGCAAAAGCGGGTACCCGACTTCGCGGGTAGCGAATTATATAACCCGAGATCTACCTGGAAATTTCCGGTACCCGAAATTTTCGGGCCGGGTAAGTGGGTACCCGCGATTTTATTTTCCTATTGTTTTTTCAAGTAAAGTATAGTTGGTAATTAAAATATTTGTGTTCCTACTTCAAATTAAAAACTTGTTCTTTTTTTTACAAGAATGAAAGCAAAATGAACATAGAAAAAACATAAAATACATAGTACATCACTTCGTAATAAAGAGGCAACATAGTCCATCGCTTCATAATGAAAGCAAGGTGGATAATTTTGAACTCGGATGCTGTTACACCAAGGCTACAGCAAGGGGTTTGGACTTATCTTATATTCTTAACTCTAGCATTTTTCTAGTGAATGCTAACTAGTCTAAGACGGATGATGGAATATAGGAATGTGTTTAGCAATTTTGAAGCATGATCCTAAGTGCAATTGCTCAACTATTGTTGTAACTTAATCAAGAAACAAAGCCAGGCCGGTGATGCAACAATCTAAACTATAAAAAAATAGGAAAAATGAAAATATAAAAGTTGAATCGGGTATCAGGTACCCAAAACAACAAAATACGATACCCGTGCCCAGCCGGAAAATTTTGAGGTACCAGATATGCAGATACCCAACTTGTAAAAATTATTTTTAGCCCTAAAATTACCCGTTTTTAATGATCGGATAGTGCATATATCGGGCTGGATATTCCGTGCCGAATTTTTGTGCACACCCCTTATTTCAGAGGAAGAATCTTGATAAATTTAATTTAGCTACATTTATAAACTTGATAAATTTAAAAAATAAAACCCTGTAATATCTTTGCAAGACTACAAGTTAAAAAAAAGTTATACTGTACGGAACTTAAAGGCGAGAGCCGAGAGTCGAGAGGGAGGCTCTATCCTGAAGTCCTCAACACAACTCCACAAGTTCACAATTGAAAGTTAAAATCATCCTAGACATCACCCTTGGTTCTATCCGGAAAACAGCGCAACACACTCCTCATCTCTCTATCTCTTGCAATGTCTCTACTCCTGCCAAGGTTAATCCTCAACCTAAGTTTATCTCCTTCAATTTATAAGTAGTTTAATTTTAATTGTATACCAAATGGATGGATGGTTTGCTGTGGTTCTAACAATGGCCTTAAATATTGTTCAACAGCATTTAAAAGTGGATGGTTTTCAATATTTTGAAATAGATGGCGAAATATAGCTCAAAATATCTAGGGTCTTCAGATTTGAATTGTGGGTACTCTAAACATACGTAATATATTTTCTTATAATTTGGTTGTGGAGTTTGGCAATTTGACTTTGAGGGTTCTGCTTTTATCTTTATCTTCTGTTTTACGTTTGTTTTGGTTCATAAAATAAAATTTGGATTGTAACATTGGATTGTAACATAAATAATAATTTTTTTTTGACGAAAATATTAATATTAGAATAAATTTTATTCAATTTTACTCATACTTATAATATATAAATTTAAAAAAAAAATGAGTAAAATTTTCATTATATTATATTAAAATCATATTTATTT
The DNA here is from genome assembly GCA_016808085.1 of Suaeda aralocaspica. Classification (NCBI taxonomy): domain Eukaryota; kingdom Viridiplantae; phylum Streptophyta; class Magnoliopsida; order Caryophyllales; family Amaranthaceae; genus Suaeda; species Suaeda aralocaspica. Next base: position 99,306 of record PYUH01000468.1, read on the forward strand.
GACACATGGGTTCATTTGACACCTTTATCGTTAGTTTTACATGTCAACTAGATATATGATACATAATTTTCAAACAAATTTGTTGGGAAAAATGATCATGTACCACTAAATTTTAACCAATTTTCAGTATTATTGCTTTTAATTAAGACTAAATATATTTATATGAGATCTTGTTGGATTGGTCTCATTGTGTCAATTATGAATATCTAATTTGCATAATTTTTCATCTCATAGTATCTTTACATATAGTTTTATGTTTACAATATTAGTTTTTATCTTATTAATTTATATCTTTAATATCATTAGCTAAATTAATGCTTATGTGGCATTTTATATTTTTTTATTATCAATATGATTGGTGTGATTGATGTGAATTTTGTTATAGACAAACGCCACTCACACAAAGAAACTTAGACTTCAAATTTGATAAAGCTACGCACCACAAATCTGAACTTCTAAGGCGAATAATTAGTAGAATTTGATTAAAGCAAAGCACCCTCAAATCCTAAGAACTATCCTCACGTGAGATAAAGCAAAGCACCACTCACTCAATTCGAATTTCTCACAAGAAACTCTCAAAATTTTGTTTTCTTCGTGAAACAATAAAAACCGGAAACACTTTGTGTTTAATTACTCAAATCTGAATTTTATTGATGTATTTTACATCCTATTTATAGGCTAAACATATCACACAATATTTCAGAATTCTAAACATATCCTAACTACCTTAGATATATGGTATAACAAACTAAGATTAGGATAACAAGAAAATCTTATCAAAACCGGATACAATATTTGCACCATATATTTTGTAATCTGATTTCTAGTCTAAATCTTAGATATTTTGCAAATTAAATCTAGTGACCATATTTCCGAATAACAACCCAAGGTTGACCAAGTCAAACAACTTGAAAAACCGTGTTGACAACGTTGCCCAATCTTCCAAAAATCTGTCAAAAATCCCGCCATATAACTTGCTTTGATTCTCGTTGATTTTTGTTGGACTTCCGATTTCAAGAACTTCAAGAAACTCTTCAAGATTCAATCTTTATTTCAAGAAACCTCCATTTTTGTGTTTCTCATGCTTGATTCCATCAACCTTGACTCATAAACTAATCAAGAAAATAACAAAACACCATATGGTAAAACCCTATCAAATGACGTGGGAAGAAAACCCATATAGCTCAACACTTCTAAACTACTAACTATACTTGCTTTACATTTACGTGAATAAGCTTGTGCATGTCACCATGCACACGTAGAAATCCACCCTAGCCAACCCAAGAAGCCTTGTGTCTCCATAAGCCACTAACTCCCCCAAGGTTGCTTCTTGTTTTCCACCTTCAATCAAACCCAAACCCTCGAAGTTTTGCTCATTGATATGCGTATCAGTGATTTATCCATGTGGCTCAAAAATTATTTAAGTAAAAAAATTATATATCTCAAAGTTGGTTTAGAAAGGATAAAATCCTATGTGACGCCCTTATATATAAGGTTAAGAATCCACTAAAACCTAAAGTTTGCTGAAAACATGAAAATCACAAAATAGTATATATAAGGTTTAAAGCAGTAGATATTAGGATTAAAGTGGTATTGGTACATTTATAATAAAATTTTCATTATATATGAAAATGTGATGAATGAAATATGTGTACCCCTTTGGCCCTTTATACCTCTGATGTATCTGATTTGTGGTTTTCACGGCGAAAACTGTTTTCACATGATCCTCTTTATATACAAATATAATATTTTAAGTGAACTCTATCACTAATACAATTAGTCGGAGTAGCTGTAGATATCTTTTCTGCATCCGCCTCCACCTAAAATTGTCATGTATTCGAATCCATCCCCACCTACACCTGCTTGGAATAATCATCATCCAATCCCCACCAATTATCAAAATATGCCTAATATCACCATATACATTAATTACAGGTGTTAATTGCTTGTAACACAAATTTAATTATGTTACACAACTAAACAATTACATGGAATTATAGTTGAAACATTATATTTGAGGTTTGTTTAGTTGCTTTACTAAAGACTAAAGCGGTAAGAAGTCCAAGCAGAAGGCTGCACTATCTTGTTTGGACTTATTGTAGCTTCTAGGATGGGGAATTCAATTGATATGATTTTTGACTCGTTGGAGAGGGTTCATGCTTTGCAAAATCCGATGAAAGCAGCTTACCATATTCAGTCCTTAGTGTTTAGATATTAGGCGTTTAGCTACTTCTATTTCTTTTTTTCGTTGCACATATGTTCCTTGGCTATTTGTTGCTAAGGCACATTCTCTAGCTACTAAAGCTAGAGTTTCACCTTAGATGTTGTTTTCGTTTGTTTGTTAATCTATCAAGAAAAAAAAAAGTGGGACAATTGAAAAATGGGTGCTAATATAAAACATAATTTATATGAAACTACTATCAAACTATGCTTGGTTTGTACGCCTTTGGCCATTGGTGTTTGTTTTGGTTAAATTTAAGGTGAAAAGTGGAAGTGAGGTAAAGCGGGTGGATATGGGGCGGGATGCTTAAAGGTCCACCATTTACCCACTGTTCATGGTGGATTTTACTTTTGACATCCATATCCGCCCACCAAAGCTTTATCCATAGCCACTAAAAGTGGGGCGGATGCACTGCGGAATTTAGCAATTCTTACCCATCCGCCATTCCTTATTAGTCATTTGACTAATAAAAATATTGGTATCTATATTTTGAAGGGTCACCTAAGATGTTTTATAACTTGTTGGAAAATATTTGTTTGATAATGTATTGATCAAGTATTGCACTGACTATTGTTTTTGTTATGTGTTAGCCACCTGAAAACTGGATTTCTAGGTGGAAAATTTGGCATTAGTGCTAACTTACCTGTCACCCGCAATGGTTTCCGGAGGAATATTGTAGAGTGTAAGGAATCAAGAATCGGAAAGCAGCCTATTCCAGTACCCAATAATGTGGCAATTGCAATGGAAGGACAAGACTTGAAAGCGAAAGGTCCTCTTGGTGAACTTGCAATTACTTATCCTCGAGAAGTTATAGTTGAGAAGCAGGAATCCGGATTTTTAAGAGTTAAAAAGGCGGTGGAAACAAGGCGAGCCAATGAAATGCATGGTCTTTTCAGGTAAATTCATGTTCCCATTGAGCTGTTATACTTATTGACAGAAGTTTACAGGATGCAAAAGAGATGGTCTGTTGTTTGTACAATTCAGCGTAATAGTACAATTATATTCTTTCTTCATGATTTTTTTGTATTTTGTGCAGAAATACAGGAAATAGTAGATTGTGGTGCTGTTAATAAGATCAGCTTTGTCTAATTTCTGCATTGCTGTGTTATTTGTATTTGTATTTTTCTTGAAAAGTTGATGATTACTGTTTGTGTCATTGACTCTTTCATCTCCTTTAAGTTGATTATATGCCACTAACGTGGATGCAAAATCGCAGATCTATCAATTTTACTAATAACATAGATCTTTTCAATTTTCATTATGCACCCAGTTCGCTACTGGGGTTTATGATCCTTCAAAGTTGCTGCCATAACTGCCGCATTGTACACAAATTGTACTGAATATGAAATTTTCTAGTTTTTGGTTTTATGTACCGCATGGAAGCTATATTGTAGAAAATGTTCTCAGTGTTACAATTACAGCTTCAAGCTGATACAATTTATGTTCTGCTGATGGCAGAAGTTATAGCCTGAGATCTTGGTGAAATGGGTCATGGACTGAGATTTTATGACTTGTTTTTTCACGCTCATTTGTAGTTAGACTTGAAAGTAGAGCAGGCATTGTTGTTTAGTTTCTGAATATTTGTTATGTTCTGTTTTAGAACTTTTTTCCCCATGTGAGCCTTTGATCATAAATTGGTTGTAGTTACAGTTTTAATAGTAAGAGCATGCATTAATATTTAGTTTTTGAATATTATTTATGTTTTGCTATAGTACTTTTAAAAAAAAACTCATATGAGCTTTTCACCATAAATTATGCTACTCAATTTTGTTTCATGAATTGAATAAAAACTGATCTAGACTTGCAGCCTATGTTACTGACAACTTGTTTGGATGGAGAGAAATGGAAGAAAAAGAAGGGGAGGGAAAGGAGGGGACGGAGTTTCCTTTATTTGAATAGCAAGAATAGGAGGTGAAGGATTTGGGAGAAGAAAATTGGAAGGAAATTATTTGCTTCCATCCTTGAAAAATAAGTCCTTCCAAAATTGAATGGATTTGGATGGAAAAATCCCAACACTATCAGTCATGCTACAACCATGATCACAACCCCCTCCATTGCTGCATTGTTGACCGCCATTCTTAAATCTTCATCTTTTCCTCCAAACCTTTCTTCTTCTTCTTCCTTTTTTTTTGTTTTTTCATATCTTTAATCCTTTTTTTATTTTAAAAAGTTCGTTGAGATAGAAAATTTTAGTTTTTTTGACTTTTAAATCGATTTATTTTCCTAGTAAACTCAAAAAATTTCCAGACTTTTATTTTGAAAATTTGATTTCTAAAAGTTTAGAACTTAAATTCATACCCTCACTCCCCTCCCCTTCCTCTTCGTTTTCCTCCCTTTCCTTGTAAAAATTGTATTTAAACAATTTGTAAGGCACAAATAGCATGTATAATTGATAATAAGTGCCCTAGTTTGCTGTTTGCTGTTTGTTTGTTTGTCTTTTCTTTTTTTTTTTTTTTTTTTATAAATATGAACACCAATTGTTTAGATTAAAATGAAGTATCCCACTGTTGTGTCTGACAGCTGATGCACGATTCTTAAGGTAATTGGAGGTGTTGAACTATCATAGCTTGTATCGTTATCCTGATCTCTGCTGGAAACCTCTTATTCTTTTAATGCAAAATGGAAATCCATTTTTCATCCCCATATACTACCTCCGTTTCTTATTTATTGCAGCACTTGAATATTATTTGTGAGATATAAAAAATAAAAGTGTTGCAATTAATAGGAAACGGAGGTAGTAATTAGTTTGACAAACTAGCAATGATTTAAGATAAGTTCCGGCATTTGCAGCTTGATTCAATGTTTCAGTAACTTCATTGATCAATAAATCAGTGTTTGAGGAGGAAGAAAAGTACAAATGCTGCGGCTCATTCTTTCTCACCCTACTTCTCCTTTTGCCTCTTTACATATATATAGCAACTACACAAAAACCCTAGATCACTAGCAAACAAAGTAGCACAACCTAGAAACATCTCATCGTGAGCTGTGAAAGGACAGGTCACATGATTGGTCATGTGAGAAAATAAATGAATGAATGGATGAAATGGGTACTCCCATTTACACTCCCCCTCAAGGTGGGGGTGAAGAATGAACTCCCAGTTTGCTCAAAAGATGTTGAAGTACGGGAACCGATTTGGTAAATATGTATGCAAGTTGTGTGCTAGGAACATATTGAGGAAGAATACTACCATCATTCACCTTATCTCTTATAAAATGACAATCAATTTCCATATGCTTCACCTTTTCATGGTGAGTAGGATTAACAGCAATAGATAAGGCTGCTTTGTTATCACATTTCAAAGAAACAGGAAACTGATTTTTAATCCCTAGTTCCTTGAGGAGTTGAGTTAACCATGTGATCTCACGGGTGGTCAGAGCCATGGCTCTGTATTCTGCTTCAGCTGTGCTTCTGGCCACCACTTGTTGTTTTTTGGCCTTCCAAGATACAGGAGAAGAGCCAAGTAGAACACAATATCCAGTAGTGGATTTTCTGGACATAGGGCATCCTGCCAGTCACTATCACAGTAGGCTGTGAGCACTGCTGATGTGTTAGATGCTAGAAGTATTCCTTGAGCTGGATTAGACAAGAGATACCTTAAACCCTTTGCAGCTTGGAGATGAGCAGTGGTAGGCTGCTGCATAAACTGACTCAGAATGTGCATAGCATAAGTAATATCTGGTCTAGTAAGGGTCAAATATAGCAATTTGCCTATTAGTTGTTGATACATAGCAGCATTAGGTAAAGGATCCCCTAACTCTGGTATAAGCTTGACTGCTGGATCCATAGGAATTTTCAGCCTTCTTTCACCAGTAACTCCATAGTGTCTAAGCATATCTTCAGTATATTTCCTTTGAGAGAGAAAAATACCTTAAGCAATTCTATCTAGACTAGAACTGCAATTATCTGATCATTCCTTGTTTTTATGAACAAGGTGTAATCACTTTTGGATTGGGAGAGTCCATGTTGAATAAGAGCAGTGGACAGCTTAGAAAACCAGTTTCTAGGTGCTTGTTTCAGTCCATATAGGGACTTGTTCAGTTTGCACACTAGTTGATTATCACCTTTCTTCCCTTGGATTTGCTCACATACAGACTTACTAATTCTGCTTCCTTGCCCTAAGTATCCTTAAGGCAAACTCATGTACACATCTTCACTCAAAATTCCATGCAAAAAGGCATTTTTGACATCCATTAGTTCAACCTCCCAATCTTCAATTGCTGCCACGGCTAACAGAGCTCTCATAATTGTCAACTTAGCTATTGGTGCAAATGTTTCAGTCTAGTCTTCTCCAAATTTCTGCCTGCAACCCAATATTACAAGTCTGGACTTGTATCTGTCAACACTTCCATCTGGTTTCAGATTGGTCTTATATAAAGACATTTGCGTCCTATTGCCTTTTTTCCTTTGGGCAAGGTAGTAATTTCCCAAGTTTTATTTCTTTCCAGAGCCTCCAATTCTTCATTAATTGCTGTGACCCATTTATTTTCTTTCACAGCTTGTTAAAGTGTACTGGATCATTTAAAGTTAAATGATGTACCATAAAGGCACTAAAACTTGGCTCTGCATAAGTTTGTGCCAGATTTACTGCAGGACATGGCCTTGTTTCTCCTTTCTTGTTTACATTTGACTGCACATCATCATCCAGCCATCTAGGCTGTTTGGAGACTCTAGTGGATCTTCTTACTGTCTCTCCTGCGATTGATCAACATATTGTTGTTCTGCAGCTATCTGTTCTGCTTGTTCTGAATTTTGAACAACACTTTCTTCTCTTGTTTCCGGTCTTGAACTATCATCCTTCCCCTCATTTACATTTTCATTTTCAAGTTCCATTTCATCACAAATTGGGGCTTCTATTGGTATAGGATGATAGTATTGAGGCTGGTTGTCTTTGTGATTACAAGGGAAAAGATTTTCATGAAACTTGACATCTCTGCTCACAAAGACTCTTTTGCTCACAAGATCATAAAGTTTGTATCCCTTTTGATCATGTGGATATCCTATGAAGACACATGGGATTCCTCTGTGAGAGAATTTGTCTTTAGAAACTTATGAATTGTAGGCTATCACAAGACATCCAAAAGATTTCATTCTGGAATAGTCTGGTTTGTTTCCAAAGACCCTTTCATAAGGTGTAACATTGTTTAGAACAGGAGTAGGCAATCTATTTGTGATGTGAGTGGCTGTTAGGACACAGTCTCTCCATTAACTCAGAGGCAATCCGGATTGAAATCTCAGAGCCCTATCCATTTCCAACACATTTCTGTGCTTTCTTTCCACTCTACCATTCTGCTGAGATCTATGGACACATGTGGTTTGATGGATTATTCCTAGGTCTCCAAACATTGCCTTACACTTTTTGTTATCTAGTTCTAAGGCATTATCAGTTGTGATCACTTCTATAGTTTTGCTGAATTGATTTTTCAGTAAGTTAACAAACATGCATATCACATCATATGCTTCAGATTTAGCTTTTATAAGATAGACCCAAGTACTCCTAGAGTAATCATCCACAATAGTTAGAAAATACCTGTGTCCATTTATGGCTGGGACTCTATAAGGACCCCATATATCCAAATGAATCAATTCAAATAAGTATTTTGCACAGGGTTTGCTTAGATTAAAAGGCTGTTTTGTAAACTTTGCCATAGGACAAGTCAAGCAAACATTATTATCATCAGCAATGTCACTTACACAACCAATAGTTCTAAGCTTTTCTAATGGAGCATGAACTAGACTTTTTCATCCTTCTACTGCTATTATAGACAATTCCGCTACTGCATGTGCCACAAAACAAAATTATTAAAGACAATTGTGCTACTGCTATTACAGTTGTGTTGATCTACATTTTCATCCTTCCTTCTTGCTTTAACTTCATTCTTCAACTTTTCAACTTTCTTCTTGAACTCTTCATAACTACTATTCACAAGATAGTATAGTCCTTGTTTCATCATACCAACAGCTCTAATTGTCTGGGAAGCACAATCCTGAATAACACAGTATTTAGGATGAAAGATAGCCTTGCATTTTTCATCTTTTATCAGTTTACTTATTGACATAAGGTTGTGCCTAAATTCTGGCACATGCAGAACATGCTTCAATATTACAACATTATCTAATTTTACCTTTCCTTTATGAGTTATACTAGCATGATTTCCTTTGGTAAGTTGATTTTAGTTTGATTTGTTACTAACTCAACATCATACAATAGATTTAAATTTCCAGTCATATGATAAGAGGCACCACTGTCCATAATCCAAAAAACATGGTTGCTAATTGCATTGTAACAAGAAATCATACCAGCAAAGGTGCCTTCCAACTCCTCTTCCACTTGAGATGTGTTCTTGGTACCTCCATGAGAAGCTCTCAGCAGTTTGTCAATCTATTTAGCTGTTAGATTTACACTCTTCTGATTGCACATTTGCTGCCAACCTCTCACCAGAGAAACCTTTCTTTCCTTTGTTCCAAGTTGGTGACTTCACTTTATGCTCCCCCTGTCTCAAATCTTCCCTTTTTCTTAGCCTTGGGATGCCACTTAGGGTAGCCTATCACTTTCTAGCATTTTTCCCTGGCATGCCCTTTCATTTCACAGAGTGAGCACCAAGGTTCCTCTTTCTTTCCATACATAGCACCTGTTTCAATCATATCTTTGGTTTCTAAAGCCAAATCCTTTTGTGCTTCTTCATGGACCAGCCTGGAATATGCTTCTTCCACTGCAGGCGGAGGAGTAAACATGAGAAGATGACTCTATTCTGCAGAGTATCTGTCATCATCCACACCATTCAAGAAGTGAAACAGCTTATCCTGTTCTTGTTCTCTAGTAATAGCATCAAGGAAAGCATTGATTTCTGGCTTCATTTGAGTGATTGGTGGATACTTTCTCATTGCTTCTATCTCATCCCATAAACACTTCATTTTAGAGTAGTATTCTGTTAGTCATTCCCTTTTGACTGAGCCTATACAGTTCCTTGCTCAGCTTATACTTTCTTGTTCCATTAGTTAAATCAAACCTCTTCTCTAGTTGGTTCCACATCTCCTTAGCACTCCTTATGTATCTCGCAGTCTCCTTTACTTGTAGAGTCATAGATCCAATGAGCCAAGCAATCACCATGCTGTTGCAAGTATCCCAATGTTCTTGCTTTTCAGCATTTTCTGGATCCCTCTTAACAAGCCTTGTTACAAATCCCAGCTTGCGTTTTGAAGCAAGTGTGATTTCCATCCCATTTTTCCAAGCCTTGTAATTTGAAGGTCCCATGAGCTTCTCTGTATGAGGACCATCAGAAGGGTGAAGATATAGAGGACTTAACATATCGGCCATGGTGATTTTTGAATTTGAAGAAGAGGAACTTGAAGCCATTAGCTTCCTTTAAATAACAAAGCAGAAACAGGGGAATTTGAAGAAGGGTGAAATTTTTCAGCCTTGAGCTTGAGGAACAGCGTTTCTCACTCAAAGATTTCAACTTTCTTGCAACCTGGCTCTGATACCAAGATAAGTTCCAGAATTTGCAGTTTGATTCAATGTTTCAGTAACTTCATTGATCAATAAAACAGTGTTTGAGGAAGAAAAATACAAATGCTGCTGCTCATTCTTTCTCACCCTACTTCTCCTTTTGCCTCTTTACATATATATAGCAACTACACAAAAAACCTAGATCACTAGCAAACAAAGTAGCACAACCTAGAAACATCTCATCACACCAGAATACCGACAAAACAAAAAAAATGGTGAACTGTGAAAGGACAGGTCACATGATTGGTCATGTGAGAAAATAAATGAATGAATGGATGAAATGGGTACTCCCATTTACAATGTACCTGGCTAAAATCTTGGATTTCTTTCCTAGCAAGACATAGCACTAAATCGATATCATGCCCTTAGAGTAATGGTTGTCACTATCCATTTGTTCGCTGCTAGGAATGCACAAATTCAGTTACCAAGTGCTGTTTTAAACTATGATATTTCTTGTTGATGTCTGATCTTAATCGTCTAGTTTTTGTCACATATAGTTTTAATTCGTTTGGCATGTCTCTAAATTGATGAATTGAGTCAAACAGTAAACACTTAGTTATTCGCATCTTATTTTTAGAGACCTGTGATTGACATCAGGAAGTGTTTTCATGTTATTTTACTTTTGTAATCAGATTCTAAGGCCCCTAATTTCTCATAATTTCTTCATTCAGAAAGTTTTCCATTTTTTATCTTTTTCTTTTCAACTTTTCTTCTCTCATGAGCTCTTTGTTTCCTTTGCTTTCTACTTTGTTCCTTTCGTGGATTTAGATAATCCTCATTTTCTTTGCTGAAGATGTCTTTCTTTCTCATATCCAAAGAATCAGTGATAGATGATTGTCTTTTCTTCCTTACATTTTTCACCTTTTCTGAAATAGATTAAATAATTTTGCATTTTACTTCACTTGTCTTCCTCACACTTTTTGTTGCTTATTTGTCTTTGCTATAGATTTGGCAACCATTTCATTTCGTAACTGTATAAACTGGTTGCTGTGGTTATTAAAAGCTTTTAAGAAATTAATTAAGAATGTAATTTAATGTCATGAGATCAGAAGCATCAGTAATGATTTCTGAGTATTTGGGACTGGTTTCATATTGTGAAATCAATTAGAGCCAAATACTGAAAATGTTTTGGAAAAGGTATTCATAAGAGGTTATTTGAGTCGGTTTTCTTTCGTTAAATATGTTGTATTTTGCTGAAACATTTCTGATTATTATGAGTTGATAATTTTGGTTGCTTTGTTAGCACATCAATATTTTCACAATTGCATGATTTTGTAAGTGGGTGAATTTCCCTATTATCTTGTTTTGAGTTAATTAAAAATGTGTACATGGGTGGTGTGACTTGTAAGCGAAATTTAATTGACTTATGTTCTTCATTGTTCTTAGTAGTGTGGTCTATGATATATTAATAGTGGACAATAATTTCTGTGTGATAGTTTAGGCTATTATACGCATTAACTGCTCATGATAAATGCTCTCATATACCAAGTGTTATTGGTGCTGACTAGTAATTTTTATTTTTGCAGGACCCTTACTGACAATATGGTAACTGGTGTTTCTAAGGGATTTGAAAAGAAGCTTCAGTTAGTTGGTGTTGGGTATCGTGCAACTGTTGAAGGGAATAATCTTGTATTAAATCTTGGGTTTTCTCATCCAGTAAAGATGACAATCCCTGATAACCTGCAGGTAAAGGTAGAAGAAAACACCAAAGTAAGTGTTATCGGTCGTGATAAGTCTGATGTTGGTCAGTTTGCTGCAACAATTAGGAGCTGGAGACCCCCAGAGCCATACAAGGGTAAGGGTGTAAGATATGCTGATGAAGTGGTCCGTCGAAAAGAAGGTAAAGCTGGTAAAAAGAAATGAAATCACTTTGTTTTTCTGATGGTGGCCTTTTCAGTTGTTTTACTGCTGTGAAATGGAAATTGTACTTGTCTGACACTGAAAGGGATTCTATGGTTTGTTTGGCTCCAAATTACTGTAATAGTTTTTCTGCATTATTGTATTGTGTTAGCTAGCTGAGAGTATAATTATCTTTTGGTGATTGGATTTAGATCTGAGGAGTTTATTCTAATTGGATCACATCAGACAGGTGGTTAATTCTGTGCTCCTCTCCCTCTCACATGAATTGTAACAATGGTCATTATGTATGTAAGAGGAAGAGGAGTGTGGAGATGATTTGGGGAGTATGGAAATGCTTGCCCACATGGGGAAGTTTCAAATTTTTATCAAAGTGGATTTGAACTTAACAAAGCTCAATTCAATCCATCCAATTTACACCCTCTAAGCTGATAAGGAGATTATTAGATCCACAAGATTTGATGCCAAGAATGCCATTGTAACATAGTCGATATGCATGCGGGTCAGGTTAAATATTGTCGTCGAGCTTTGTGAAAATTGCTTGGTGAAAAGGTAGATGAAACTGTATTCAAAGTTCAAAATGAAGGGATATGGCTTGATAAAGAAATTAAAAATGTATTCAAAGGTTAAAATGAGAGGGATGTGTATTGATAAAGAAATTAAGAATATACTCCCTCCATTTCATTTTATTATTTATGTTTTGACCATTACTTATACTTTATACGTGAGTAAAAACCTATTTCTATGGGTCTTGTTTGATTCGTGTTAATTTATCTTAATAGACTAAAATTAAATATACAAGCGTTATAAGATTCACATTTGTAAATGTGTAAAAATGAAACATAAAGAATAAATTAAAATGGAGAGAATAATATATTACTATCAATATTTTTGATAAATAACATCGCTAAATAGTTGTAAGCTACTTTTGAATGTCATCAAATTTGAATTCAACCAAACCTATCAAAATACACAGATTGACTGACCTATTAAATTGACAACTAAGAACGTCTTCTACAATGAATAAATCACATCATCCTCCTTAGTCCCTCGTGTGCTCATCATTTATAATTTTACCTCTTTTATCTTAGATATTCTTGCATACAAATAGATTTGTTTTGCTTTAAGATATTTGACATAGTGCAACCTGAAACTTGGTGCTTCCTGCTTACAAGTAAGCATGGTTATTGGGTAGGTCGGGGTTGGCTAGGCGAGTCGGTTGTGGGTCGGGTCAATTGCAGATTCATGTAATAGTTAAGCAGATCAGGTCAGGGTCGAAGCGGGTTAGTTCAAGCCATAATTAATTGCGAGTCAATGGGGTCGCGAAGATTTATTGGAAATTTTTATATTAGTTTCCCACAATAGTACGTATACTTCATAGAAGAATAAAGTCGTGAAGTAGTAGTTTTTCATGTGGACTTGCCAATGTGCCATTGGTTTGATATTTTCACCTTATTTTCTCTTGATTATTAGAAGAACAAATAAATTTCTATCAGTAATCAATTACAAAAAAAAAAAAAAAAAATCAACTCTAATCAGAAACAACAACAATCAACAAAATGCACAAATTTCTCAAGGACTACTACATGAAACAATATATCCACTGATAGCGTGCATTTTTTCCGCATCGTTACCACAACATATTGAAGCCATATTGCATTGAGAATTTGTACACATAGCAGCAAAATAACTAGTGACGACAGCGGTCGAGAGTTTGCACTGGTCAAAAGATGAACTGATAAGCATTAAAAAACTGCTCTCTCGACTAAAGAAGCTAAGGTTATGCACAGTGGCATTGAGAAACAATATGCTCGTGGGTTGAAACATGAGGATACAACACTAGTACATAGAGTATGTATGACATAGGTCAGTAGTACATGTAACAACAAACAACCATGACAATACAATGGCTCCAATACATTACTAATAGGGTTTAAACCATGGAAGCTAATCACAACCCAAGATGCATATATATATATAAAGACGGTTAGACTAAGAAAACTCAAATCACAGCTTAAGAAAAAGGGATCCACATCATCTTCCCCCTCTTCAGTCACAGCTTCATCTTCCTTTGTGTAGACACCTACATTTGGTCCCACCCGAAGGCCGATGATTAACGTGTACCATGTCGCAACAAGTCTGCTTTTCGTTGATTGAATGCTTGAAAAATAAATGATCAATTACTGGAAATAGCCGATGATAAGTTCTGATGGCCGAGCCGCATTTAAAAAACATTTTATTTCAAATTATTTCATAAATAAGCGTCTCGGCCACGTATGCCGAGGAATTCGGAAGATTCCATACTATGTAGATTAACTTTAGGCAAATGAAGCGAAGTCGGGAAATAATATCACGAATATCGAAAAAATAGCAAAAATCGTATCCTGAGCCTCAAGCACTTAGAGCGCCTAGACACTCGTTGGGCGCTAGGATGTTTGAGTAGGCTCCAAGGGCCTATAAAAGGCATGCCTTTCAACAAACATTCATCAATCACCATTCACTCATCAACCAACATTCAACATACATTTTCTCACTCTCCCTAACTTCTCTCTACTTTCTTTCTCTAAAATTTCTTTAAACATTTCTTCAAAAATCTTAATCCCGAGATTCCTAAAATCATTCTTCAAGCATTTAAAGGAAATTGTCTCGACGGCCACACGAAAGGTACTTCGAATGAAGCCGAGAGCATCAACAACATCTAAGCTCTTTAAATCTTTATTTATGTGATTTTTCATTTTCTTAGAAAATCGACATGCTTAAACTAATTCATGAAACATTAACTAATCATGGCTCGATTTTCCCTAAAAAACAACCTTAAGTAGAAACATGAACTAAGTTGCTTACGTGTTGTTGAATGCTTCATGTTTATTGCTTTAATCTACCTAGAATACATGTTTAACTACAAGACTGGTAGGTATGTCCTCACATAAAGAAAAGATAATCCATGTAAACCGGCTTAAGGTCTTTAATCTTGATCAATCCTAAAGCGATCACCCAGACATGTTATTAGAAGCTATGTGTGCATTAATCAAAACCCGCCTAGAAACGTTTTTATGTTCTCTTAGGGCTAATATGGAAATATGCGTGATATAATTCAATATTATGATAGTGAAATTACATATGAGACCAAGTACAGGCCGCTATACGCGGGGGGACATTGTGAACTACTCTTGTTCTTACCCTCGTCCCCAAATCCAGAGATATGAGACCTTATCCTTGGCTGCCAATTTGCCTTTGGGCTAGACCTAATGGGGTTTTGTAAGCTCCCTAAAAGACCATAGTGGCGACTTCTCTACTTGGGTTTTGAGTTTCTGGACTTACTCCCTAAGCCAAGCATACTCACACTATGAAACAAACAAAAGACACTCGATGTCTGTAAAAAGGGCACGTGGGCCGGTAACCAAAGCCCCGGGTTCCACAGTTTGGCGACTCCACTAGGGATATTCCCTTAATTTTAAGGGAGAGTGGATAAAACTCAAAAATTCTTGTAATTTCGTTATTATAATATCGAATTTGTTAGGCACAATGCATGCAATTCTCACATGAGGATATTTGCTTTAGGACTCATGTCTCTTAAAGTATGTTCTATACTTGAGACACCCCTAGGGACTGACGTTGAGGATGTAAGTGCAAGAAACAGTGACATTGATAATATTATTGATATCAGTGCAATTGATAATGATAATGGTACAATTGATAATATTAGTGATATCACTGCAATCAACAACGTTGAAGGTGGTAATATGAATAGTAATATCAATGGCAAAGATGCAACCATAGGTGAAATAATTGCATATGGTGATATAAGCTATATGGGTGCATCAAGGGTAGGGATTTGTGTGTGCATGGTCACATATCAATAAGTGGCACGCAACTCAAGGCAAAGAATGGTGGATTTTGGGGAACAACATGGTTTTTGCCTATGAGTTTTTTCCCACTGGGTTTTTCTCATTTTAGGCTTTGAGTCTTTATTTCTTTGTGAGTCTTGATCATCATAATTATGATAAAATACATGGAGAACAGATTATTGAAGGTTTCTTGATTAAAAGATTGGATATTAAAGCATTTCTTGAAGGAATCTTGAAAATTGCGAACAAATTGGACGGTTTCTTGAATCGTGTATTTTGACGATTTTCTTGGTTCTTGGGCAACAAGTATTCTTGTAATATTTAGCTTAAAATCTAATGATTATCTTGTTAATTAATTATTTAGTCAAGTTTTTAGGATATTTTCTTGATTAGTTAGTTTGTTAGAGTTTGTCAGGCAAGATAAGATCAACATGCAATGATGACGTGGCATTCTTATCTTGTTGTGTGTTTGTTTTAGGAGGGCCGAATTTCTTTGTGTTTGTGTTTGTGCATGTGTTTTGTTGTGTTTAGCTAGGATTTTGTTGATGATTATACCTATAAATAATCTCAACATTAGTCTGTAATTTAATTAAGTTTGAATTGAATAAAAGTTTGCTTGTTTTCTTGAAAACAAAAGTCCGAAATTTTAAGTGTTGGTAGAATTTTCCTTTATACTCTTGTGCAGATTAATTAGTAGCTTTGAGGGTGCTTAGGCTTTAATCAAAGGACTAATTTATCAACCTAAAATTGAGAATTTTGGTGGCTTGGCCTTTAGAGATTCGAAATTTTAGTACTATCCCTTTGTGAGTTTTTTGTTTATACGAAAAATCACATCATTAGGTGACCTACCTAGGGCCACTCCTTAATTGAAGTCCATCCGAAACCATGACACGTGAATCATATGACCTATGTGATTCATAATGGATGTCCCACCTTGATCACCACTAAGTTGTGGTGTGAATAGTTGGACACACCCTAGTCATGGTATCCTTTTGGACACCTTAAAGCCTTATAGTTGCCTCTTAGAACCTTGGCTAGATTTAGACTTGACCTCATGCAGAGGTGTGTTATGTCAACGTACCACATGTTTTGCTTGTTTATATGAATGTTTTAAGGGAACCTAACTTTCTCATGACTGCTTTTACCTAGAAAGTCGCATGTAGACTATGGTTGTTATTGTGTGGACTAAAGTTGCATGTAGAACCCCGTAGGTTATTCATATTGTAAAAGATATCCTCATCATTCGAAAATAATAAAAAAAGAATAAAAATCAAGAGATGATGAGATACTATGCATCATGCATTCACATAGACTCATTGAGTTAGGAAGCAACCATGATAGGTCTTGCATGTCCTAAAGGTCGAGTTGTCGAATAAGTGAAAGTTCTAAAAGTTCAATATCATAGGAAAGGTCGTGCACGAGCCCAACAAACAAACCCTCTTGGTTGGACTAGAGAACGTGGTACAAGGCTAGTTCAGAGAGACACTCCAGTTTACGATCCACAAGAGACAATGTAATTCGATTCAACAATGGGTGACCAAGATCTCGCAAACAAGGTCGACGAAGTGAACACTAACTTGGCTCAATTGACCCAAGTTTTTGGATCCATGTCAAACAAGGTAAATAGCCTCGAGCACATTAAGTACACCCTCCAGGACAAGGAAAAAGTGACAAAGAGGGTCAATGATCAAGATGCTTACTTTGACCCCCAAACCTCGATTAGAACTTGATTGACACCTTACCGGAAAAGTTCTCCATCGTCGAACTTCCAAAGTTCAAACCCACCGACAACCCTAAGTACTTCTTGAGGGGTTTTAAGTTCTAAATGGATATGAAGAAGATCAATCCTAAGCTCTACCCAAGGATCTTCCCCATGTCTCTCGACCAGAATGCCAAAAATGGTTCTTTTCACTTCCGGACAAGGATACCGCAACTTGCGAAGACATAGTCCATGCCTTCATGACTCGCTTCAAAAGCAATACTCAAGCTAGTAATTCTCAAAGGAAACTTGAAATCCTCAAGCAAGGGGAAAAATAAGGGTTTACTACTTATCTCTCTCTCTGGAGGGAGACTGCCGTACAAATGGTGACTACACCACCGGAAAAAGATCAAGTCAAGATCTTTATTGCCAACTTGCTCCCCAAGTACAAGAATCGTCTCAATAATTTAGGCCTAGACACCTTTGAAAAGGTCTATCACATTGGGACTAAAATCGAGGACGACCTCAATAAAGAAGGAGGAAAGGGTAAATGGAACATGAATCAGAAGACAACCTACTCCAACAACATAAATGCCATGGAAGAAGTGAGAGCTCCTTTCTGCCGTCGACATGAATACACCCTTTTGGCAACTCCTCGTCTACTCAGAACTAAGGTCGACATTAAACAAACAATTAAAAAGAAATAAGACTAACATCAATGTTTGGCAACTCCTTTACTCCTCAGAAAAGCATAGACAAGCTCTCCTCAAAGCGACACCACTCCGGATGCTTTGGTTAGCCTCATCATACATGAGCAACACAAGTCGTCCATCACTTCTCCGACAAAGATCTCTCATCCGAAGGGTCTAGCCACAACAAAGCCCACTACATCATTGTCATAAGTAGACAACTCAATATACCTATGACGTTGATCGACAATGGTTCGACTATCAATGTGTGTCCCTTAAGAAATGCTAGGAAACTTGGGGTGCTACAATAGGAGTTTTGTGCAAGCAATCAAGCCATTCGAGCTTATGACAACACAAGGAGAGACACTATGGGAGTCATATGGCTCAACTTAACTACGGGGCCAATTAAGAAGAAGGTCAAATTGCATGTAATGGACATCAAGACGAGCTTCAATCTCCTTTGTAGGGAGACCATGGCTACATGAATTAGGGGCAGTCCATTCCACTCTCCATAAAAAAAACCAAATTCATGCTAGAAGGGGTTGTGATCACTCTTAATGCTTCTCCTATGTAAATCCAAGTCACTGACCAATCCATCATCAACATCGAACATGATGCTAGTGATGAAGACTTATGGGGATTCTCCATTGCCACCATTGAAGAAGGAAAATCTAAACTGGATAACCTTAGCGCACTAGGGCTTGAGTTACTTTTCGGAATGGAGCATGACCCACCTTCCGAACAAGAAGTTTGTATGGCTATGAACATTGAATCTTTTGATCCCACCGAGCTCATCACTCCAGCAAGTCGAGTCGTTAAAGGATGGCGCAAGACCGTAAAGATCACTACACCGGAAGGAAAGACCATGGATTTCACCATAGGAGAGGACCCAATGTTTGACGAGTCTGAATATGAGTCCGAGTCTGAATCTGAATCTAGTGCCATAGCAAATCCTAATAAGTCTGTCAAAGAGTTCATTTCCCCTCAAGAGTCTGCCTTCAAGGCAATTCGATGTCATGGTTTCTAAGTTCAATAATATGTCTTCATTTGCTTACTCTTCTCCTTCTAGCTCTTATTTTCCTTCTAATTTATATGAATGCTCTATTTCGCAAACTGAAATTCAAAACAACATTGTAATAATAGAGGCTGTAAAAGAACATGAGAGTAAAACTTCTAATTATAGAAGGATGGGGGAGTAAGAATGTGTGTGGACTTGCGAGACTTGAACAAAGCCAGTCCGAAAGATGATCTCTCACTACTTCATATTGATGTTCTTATGGATAACACGGCTAGCAACACCTTATTCTCCTTCATGGACAGATGTGCAGGCTATTAACAAGTTAAAATGGCAGAAGAAGGCATGGACAAGACAACATTCACTACTCCATGGGGGTTATACTGTTATACGATCATGCCGTTTGGCTTAAAGAATACCGGTGCCACATATCGACGTGCTGCTACCACACTCCATGACATGATACAAAAAGAAGTAAAGGTAAAAACTAAGGAACAAAGTGAACATACTCCTGCCTTGAGGGAATTCTTTGAAAGATTTCGGTAGTTCAACATGAGACTCAATCCTAAAAAATGTGCTTTCGGGGTTACCTCGGGAAAGCTGTTAGGTCATGTGGTCAGCGCTCGCGGAATCGAAATCGATCCAACATAAATCATTGCCATCATGTCCTTGAAGCCACCCAAAATAGAGAAAGCAATCCGAGGATTTTTAGGAAAGCTCAAATACATAAGTAGGTTCATCTCCAAACTCACCATGATATGCAAATCTATCTTCAAGAACTAAAAGAAAAATGCTCCAAAATAATGGGATGATGATTGCCAACGAGCCTTTGACAAAATCAAAGAGTATTTCACTAATCCTCCCGTTTTTGGTACCTCCTACCCCGAAACATCCCTTGAGGCTTTACTTGACTTTCACTCGCACGACTGTTGGAGCTATGCTGGCACAAGAAATCGACGGAAAAGAAAATGCCATTTATTACCTAAGCAAGAAGTTCCTACAATACGAAGAAAAGTATTCCAACATCGAGAAACTGTGCCTACCATTGGTGTGGTCTACTAAGAAATTGAGGCATTTCTTCCTCACTCATACCGTTCACGTAGTAAGCAAGGGAGATCCACTCAAATATCTCTTCAATAAACCTGCAGTAAATGGAATAATGTTGCGATGGGTGATAATGTTGGCCGAATTTGACCTCAAATTCGTGTCACAAAAAGTCCATAAAAGGTAGTGTCATTTCGGAATTCTTAGTGATGAGGCTATCGCACACCTATAAAAAAACCAAACCACACTAACTAATATAGTTAGGGAAGTAGGGATCGAATCAACAGGGAAGCAATTAATCCTATCAGTTCTAAAAAGCTTAAACTGTATAAAGGGCCTTTGAATGTTGAATTATGACTAAAAAGTTAACAAAAACTAGAACTGAATCGATTAATGGAACAAATTTATGACTAGGCCAGGACATCGGTTCACCATAGATTAACAAATAAATTGCACACAATTAATTAACAGATTATCAATTTCCTTGAATTAAGGTCCACTAATTCTCTCGAATCTAGTCTGCTTCAAAACTCCTCTAATGGCTCTCGCTCACTTAGACTTGTTTTGCCTATTGTCCTTATGATCTAATTGTGGCAATCTTACCTCTCGGCATCGATTTCAACAATATCAAACTAACAATTAAACCTGGGCAGTATTTAACTGAAAGCAATAAAAGTTAACAACAGGAATTCAAGAACATTAACAGTCAAACTAACAATTATGAGCAAAACATCAAAATCAATCCATGGATCCCCTAGTCCTAGAAAGGGAACTACTCACTCATAATTGAAAACACAAAAGCTAAATCAATGAAAGATATTAAAGTCCTAAACATGATTAAATTAAACAAACCAACAATAATCAAGAAATTACAATGTAAGCATAAAACTAATAAACTAAGAGCATAAATTAAAACTAATAATAAATATTGATAAAGAACAAGAATTGAGATTGAATAAAACATGAATATTATTGATTGAATGATTGAAAAGAGTTCTACACTTAGAGAGAATTTTTGGCCTAAACTAGGGTTTGTAACTCATAAAAGACGTAATTAGCATTTTGGAGTACAAAAACATTAAGTACTAAGGCTTAACACGAAGAAAAACGCGGAAAAACACCCTTGGAACCACCCACCCGGAGGGGCTCGGGCGAGCAGCCCTTACCCGGGCGCACAACTTCAACCCGGGCGGTTAGCTCACTTGGCTTCGTTTCTTGGTTTTTGCTCGTTCTTCCTTAAATACTTCTTTAATTCTTCATTTAGCACTCCTAATCCTTAGTGAAACTTCCCAAATGACTTCAACTCTTCACTAACTTCTTCAAGTGCTTCAAAAGGCTCGGAAAACAAAGATAAATCATCGATTCCTGTAAAATCTTATAAAAAGCACAACAAACACTCGAAATAGAAAAAGTTAGTAGAAATGGCTCAAAAGAGCCGTAATAGAGCTAAAAATCAACCTGGATCGGGGGTAGAATACATGTCAAATATCAACTTATCAAGCTCCCCCAAGCCAAACCTTTGCTTGTCCTCAAGCAAACAACTAAGCAAACAATGACTTCACCCGTTTAACTTTGCAAAACAAGATTAACTCAAGCAATTCCGAGTATGTAAGTTCCTCAACCAACCCATCAAAATCCCTTGACCGCCATCCACTTAAATCAAAATCAATAAGCCAATCATGTAAGAAATAGAAATCGATGACTAGAGTAGCTCACGCGGTGTCACTCCACACATAAAATTGAGCATAAATAATGAAGCTCACCCTTAGTCCCAAATAAGAATGCAAATGCAATAAGTGTTTGAATGCAAATTTTGAGAACCCAAACCCACATCTCAAACCTCATGCAAGTGTTTAAGGGTGGTCACTCAATCCTAGTATGAAAGTCGACTCGAAATGCAAGTAATACTCACTAGCTTTGGAAATTGACTCACTTCTCAAGAACCAAAAACATGCACATGCCGATCAAAAAGGTCTTTATAAGCTTGTAACGTGGTTATGGTGATGGGTAGGATAGAATTTGGAAAAACTTGGTGAATGCGGGCTATACGCATATAACAATCAAAGATCATAAGAAATATCTCCAACATCAACTCCAACATTAAACCAATTCACATAGAATCACATCACACCATAAAAACTTCACATTCCAACTACTCCAATTATCACAAGCTTTTCTTCTTCAATATCTTTCAATTCTTTTTTTTTCAACTCTTTTTTTTTTTTTTTTAATTTTTCATTTGTTTTTTTTTTCAACTTTCAAAATTTTCAACTTAGGCTCACGACTCTTAATGATATGTCAAAGACATAATCATCACACATACATAACTAGGCCAATATAAGTTGTATAACATTTTTAATTCTTCATTAGAATCTAGCCTAGACATTGGTATGCAGAGCCTTAATGTGAGACCTATTATTAAACTTTAACAACCTTTTCACAATTTTCCAATCCTCTAAAACCTCCAACAAATGCAAAACAACAACAAAACAACTCCTCAACTCCCCCAAGCCAAGCTTGGGCATATATCAACTGATTAGAACAAGGCCAAATAGGTTGAAATGTGGCTAAAATACAAATGAAAGGTAAAAAGCTCAAATTAAGGACCAAGGGAAAATTTGTGAAGGAATGCCTAAAATCTAAAAGCTCCTAAAAGAAATGAATTCCTTTTATCGTTCGCGACATGTAACACACAAAAGCCAAGCTACTAGAGTCAAAAGCCAAAACATGGATCATACAAGCATTAGAAACTATGCACACATGAAAAGAAATAAGCATAAAAATAGTGTATGCGGCTCAAATCCTCCCGTTATCACAGTTCAAGCCTCTACTCTACACATGACTATAATGGTAAGATGAGAACCTGTTTCAAGCTAAGTCAAGTTCAACTCCAAGTTGGCAATTCCCAAAACATAACTCATCACATGCCCAAATCAATCAAAAACATTTTTAAATAAAATGCGGGGCACAGGGAAGTCACCATTCACAAAGTTTCATCAAACCATTCAATCAATCAATTCAATCAATCAATCAACTAAAGCTAACTACCAAAATCAAAATAAAAATCTAAACTATGAAAGTAGTACATTTTTTTGGTCATATGTAAACTCCTACTTCTAACAAGTAGTACAAACCATATGAATATCCTAAGAAAGCAATAAAAACTACACTCAAAAGCAATAAAAACTAAACTAAGAAAGCAATAAAATTACCTCCCCTAAGCCGGACTCAGCAATGTCCTCATGCTGAAGGAATTAAGGAATTAACGAACTCATCACTACATTCCTCATGCTGGAGGAAAGTGTCAGTGTCCTCACTGGCATCATTATCATCGCCATCATCATCATCATCATCATCACCACCATCACCACCACCTGCTCCTCCTACTCCACTGGTCCCCTCTCCAGGGTTAAAGTGATACCATGAAGGGTGAGGGCTAGTAGAGGGCACTACGCCGGTACAGACGTAGCGGTCATAGATCGGGTACATGGCAAGACGATGGTCCTGCTCAAAAGTAGTGAACCGATCCATGAACTGCTGCTGCTGTATCTGAAAGTTGTTGTACTGGTTCTGCAGCTGGTTCATCTGTACCTGCCATGGGGCAGGATCCATAGGTGGTTGCTGGGGTGACTGCTGCTGAGGGGGCTGCGAAGAATGAGTCGGTCCGCCACGTCCCGAGGTACCTGCAGAAGAACCTGCACCACTGCCATCTAAAGGCATAAGATAGGATTGTTGATCAGGCAGCAATCCAGTCAGTGAAGAATTAGGGAGAGTAACAGAAACTCCCCTGGATGGTCTTATGCTCCATCTGATGCGCCCCCCATCCCTCAACTCTAGCCAATCACACTGGCTAAGGTAGGGGACATCCAAGTAGCGGGACCCCACAGCAGGGTCCTACCATACTCAAAGTTGGCCTTGTAGTACCTGGCACCATATGTCAAAAGGCCACCAAAAACAATATTGTTAATGGTTGGTTGGCCGAATCGATCTGTACCTGCATAAGTCTTACACTGAGTATGTAAGTGCATAGCAAACATACGAGGAAGATGAAGACGGTAAGGAAAAGAATTCTTAACCAAGTGCCTCCCTAGGCACCACATTTCTCTAGTATGAACCTCGTGCTGTTCATAGCGACCGAATATCGTCCCTGCAAGGAAACAATGAGTAATCCTAGAAGAGGGCTGGTGGATCAGGTTAGCCTTGGCCTGTTGCCAGTTAGTCAAATGCACACTTGTAAGAGAAAAACACCAAGCAACATCATCAAAGCCCTTTGGGGGTCTAGCACGCCCCCAGCTGGCTAAATCAAATATAGCCCCAAAGTCTTCGATCGTTTCATAACGATCGACATTGAACATCCTAAAACTGACACCTCTAACAGGTTCCTTGGGGTTTGGTCGGTCAATTTCAAAGCTCGACATAAACTCGTAAGTTATGTCGGGGTAAGTCGGAGCATCCATAGTAAAAAATCTGTGCATACGTAAATAGTTCCTCACTTTCATCATATACTCCTAAAGCACGTAACAGTTGATGATCTATAAAACGGGTAGGGGTAACATGCCTTATACCTGCCAATGTTGAACGCCAACTTATACTTGCCAATGTTCAATGCCAACTAATAAACGTTCCTTTCCAAGTGTTGAACGCCAAGTAATTAACCTTGAACGCCAAGTGAACGCCACGCCAAGTGAACGCCTAGTGGCGTGTGGCCTTATTCAAGCATGAGTGTTATGCAACAATGACCATGAGCTAATCCAAAGCCATGTAGCCCAAATGAATGCCACCCTTGAATCTCAGAACGACTTAGAATCAACTCTTTCTCGTCAATGCTTGAATCTGCTTCCTGATCAGTCATTGACCCTGCTGCCTCTGAGCTTTAGACTATGCAAACTGAGCTAGCTGGCTCTCCAGTTGCTTATTGTGAGCCTGCATTGCCTCCATATTTTTCTGCATCAGCAAGATCATATTCTTCAGCTCCGAAATTTCACCACTAGGTTGAGCCGACAATGATGGTGCTGATAATGGTGGTCTGCGGAAACCTGGTGGGTGTGGTGGTACATATCTCTACATCTGCTGGTGTACCTGTTGAGGTGGTATAGTTTGCTGAGGATTCTGTACATTGCTACTGTTCTTGTAGGAAAAGTATGGATGATCCTTCCACCCTGGATTGTAGGTATTAGAGAATGGGTTGTTCTTGTAGGCTTGGAAGGCACACACTTTCTCTACTGAACTGGTACATGACTGGGAACTATGACCGAATGAACCATAGGAATCACAGAAAGGCTCAGTGCATCCCGAAAGTGCAGCCATTGCAGCTACAGGTGATGGGGGAGCTGTAGTACCAATCTTATCGAGCTTCTGACTTATGGCATTGATCTGTGCAGTTAAACTCTCATACTTATCATCAACTACATGTTTTCCACCCTTCTTGGAATGCCCTCTAAGGTTACCAAACTGTGAATTATGAGTAGCAATTTCATTAATCAGTTCATATGCAGCATTGACATCCTGGTTCATGAATCGACCATTAGCAGCAGAATCCAACAAAGCTCTACTCTCATTGCCCAAACCATTGTAGAATGATTGAACCAAAAACCATTTCTCAAGCCCATTATGAGGACACATTCTCAATAGCTCCTTGAACCGTTCCCAAGCATCATCCTGATTAAAATTAGTAATTTGGCTCCTCAATAAAGCAATTCTCTGTGGGGGGTAATATTTCCTCTAAAGAGCAAGAGCCAAGTCCTCCCAACAAGTAATTGTAGCCATATTAAGATCATTCAACCAGGTTCTAGCTTTGTCCTTCAACGAAAATGGGAACATTCTCCTCCTGATGTAGTCCTTAGACACATTTTGTTGATTGATAGTATCACAATATTGGAGGAAATTTTGCAAATGTAGGTTCGGATCCTCCTTCAATGTTCCTGAAAATTGATTTCGTTCAATCATATTCACAAGAGCCGGTTTCAATTCAAAATTAGCAGCATCGGTATCAGGCACTGAGTAGCCCCCAGCCATAGACTCCGTACTAGGCAAGGAATAGTCTCTCAATGAACGGGCTGTAGGTGGTGGTGGTAGAGGTGGCGGTCCTCTACCTTGTCCTTCTCCTTCGGCAGCCATCTTGACCTCTAGATACCCTTCAAACAAAGGGTTGAAAGTGAACTCGAAAAACTGAGACAGATCAAAAACAGTCTCCTCCACAGATCGGGGGAGAAATATTCGGCGTCTACTACGTCTTGACCGCTTCATAAATACTTGCTCGGGCTCAGGGAAAATGAAAATATCAGGCCCGTGGTCGTTTTGCATAAACCTGTAAACCTGCACAAAATGGAAACTCCGAGAAAAGATAAGAAACTGCCCCAAAGAACCGAATAGTTCTTTGAGACTAAGAAAAATAAAAAGAAAACAGTATAAACCCGACTAACAGAATTAAAAATTGCCTCTCCGGCAACAGCACCAAAATTTTATGAGGCTATCACACACCTATCAAAAATAAACCAAACCACACTAACTAAGGGGGTGTTCAGTTGGGGCTTTAAGGATGGAATGGAATGGATTTGATTGTTTGGTTGGGCTTTTTAGGGTAGAATGTGATACCCTTGGGTATCTAACTCCACCCCAACCCCCTTCAATCCCATACTCCCCTCTTACCCCAAGTTTCTATTTCCCATTCCACTCAAGTTACAAACCCTAGACATGAGAGGAGAGGAAAACTGAAAATTGAAGCTGCCATAGAAACCCACGCCCTTCCTTCGTGATTTTCCGGCAACTATTCATCTTCTCCGTCGGCTTTTCAGTTTCCATCGAGGTAAGTCAAACTTTTTTCATCTCGATCTATTTTTTTAGCTTCATTTTCATGTAAAATCATGATGTTTTTTCATAAATTTGTTGATGAATATGATTACTTGATGATGATTAGTACTTGGGTATAAGATAAAAATATCATTGCAATTACTCTTTCTCACGTCTATTTGTTGGTTGTGAAAAATGTTTTTTCAAGGAATTCCTAGTAAAATGTCAGGTTTTGATCAAAACCAAAACTATCCAAAACCTGACATTTCACATGAAATATTACTAGCAAAAGCAATTCCTAGTACAATGTCAGGTTTTGGTTTTGAAAAACCAACTGTAATTGCAACTTCAGGTGCTGGGTATAAGATAAAAACATTCCTTGAAGTTGGTTTTTTGTAGCTTTATTTTTAGTTATCTAATTAGCCCATAGCTTGAATGGATTAGATTCTTCCTTTTTTGCTTTAATATTTTGATACTTGTTAATTAATCTGCTTGTTCAATTATTGGTTCAATTTTTTATATAAATTTTGGAGAGTATAATTTATTTAAGTATGAGTTATGGAGTAATTGTTGGCAATTTAAGGATATACTAATGATTTGCAATTCGTTACTTGATCTAATTGTTCAATAATATTTACTGTATAAATTTAGTTACACTTTAAATTACTATGAAATGTATAATTGTTTGTGATTAGGATGGGTGTGTACATGTATATTAATATGAGTTGTGTGACATCTATTCACAGAAATGGCTCCTTCTCAATTGATCATAGTAAGGAGAAGAAAAGAGAAGCAAATAAAATTGTTGTTACTCTTCATGGTTGCTAATAATGTAGTAACAATTATGTTTCTGCTCATGTTCCTCTATTCGAACATATTATATTCCTAGTATGGATATGTTGAATAGTTTTGGACTTGGAAGTATTATTCACATTAATGTAAGCATAGTTTTGGAGTTTTGGGTATGGAATAGGAGCTTGAAAGAATGTAAGGATGATTTTGATTTTTGACATAATAGTGAATATGATAAATATTTTGCAATTTTATGACTTATATATATTGGCTATCAAGAAAAAAACAATAGATTTAATTAAATTTTAGATTTAATTGGGTACAAAAAAAATAGATTTAATTAAATTTTCCAATATTTTCATGTAACTTGTTCAAACAAGTTTAATAAGAACTAGTATGTTACAATTTTACTGATATCTAAATAAGAGATATATTAGAAATGTAATTGAAGGAAGAAATTCTTACAAAAGCCATTCCAAAAGCGAACCAAACAGCATGAATAGACATTGAATCCATTCCAAAAGTGAACCAAACAGTTTTAGGACGGAATAGGAAATTGAATCCATTCCCCCCCCCCCCTAGTATGGATATCCATACCATACCATTCCATTTTCTTGAACCAAACAGCCCCTAATATAGTTAGGGAAGTAGGGATCGAATCCACAGGGAAGCAATTAATCCTATTAATTCTAAAAAGCTTAAACTGTATAAAGGGCCT
The DNA here is from genome assembly GCA_016808085.1 of Suaeda aralocaspica. NCBI lineage: Eukaryota > Viridiplantae > Streptophyta > Magnoliopsida > Caryophyllales > Amaranthaceae > Suaeda > Suaeda aralocaspica. The sequence goes on from PYUH01000468.1 coordinate 127,486, forward strand.
TTGAATGTAGAATTATGACTGAAAAGTTAAATAAAACTAGAACTGAATCAATTAATGGAACGAATTTATGACTTGGCCAGGACATCGGTTCACCATAGATTAACAAATGAATTGCACACAATTAATTAACAGATTATCAATTTGCTTGAATTAAGGTCCACTAATTCTCTCAAATCTAGTCTCCTTCAAAACTCCTGTAATGATTCTCACTCAGTTACAATCGTTTTGCCTATTGTCCTTATGATCTAATTGTGGCAATCTTACCTCTCGGCATCGATTTCAACAATATCAAATTAATAATTAAACATGGCCAGTATTTAACTGAAAGCAATAAAAGTTGACAATAGGAATTCAAGAACATTAATAGTCAAACTAACAATTATGAGCAATCAAAATCAATCCATGGATCCTCTAGTCCTAGAAAGGGAACTATTCACTCATAATTGAAAATACAAAATCTAAAACAATGAAAGAAATTAAAGTCCTAAACATGATTAAATTAAACAAACCAACAATAATCAAGAAATTAAAATCTAAACATAAAACTAATAAAACTAAGAGCATAAATGAAAACTAATAATAAACATTGATAAAGAACAAGAATTGAGATTGAATAAAACCTGAATATTACTGATTGAAAAGAGTTCCATAGTTAGGGTGAATTTTTGGCCTAAACAGGGTTTGTAACTCATAAAAGACGTAATTAGCATTTTGCAGTACAAAAACATTAAGTACTAAGGCTTAACACGAAGAAAAACGCGGAAAACACCCTTGGACCGCTCGGAAGGGTTCGGGCGAGCAGCCCTTACCTGGGTGCACAACTTCGACCCGGGCGGTTGGCTCACTTGGTTTCGTTTCTTGTTTTTTGCTCGTCCTTCCTTAATTACTTCTTTAATTCTTTATTTAGCACTCCTAATCCTTATTGAAACTTGCCCATTGACTTCAACTCTTCATTAACTTCTTCAAGTGTTTCAAAAGGCCAGGAATACAACGATAAATCATCGATTCCTATAAAATCTTATAAAAGTACAACAATCACTCGAAATAGCAAAAGTTAGTAGAAATGGGTCAAAAGAGCCGTATTAGAGCTAAAAATCAATCGGGATCGGGGGTAAAATACATGTCAAATATCAACTTATCACTTAGCCGATTCTCCGGATGAACCTCGACCTGAGGATTATGAATTCCCCGACTAAGAGTTCATGATGACGGAAGAGGAGAGTTGGTCTTTGTACTTCGATGGTGCCTCCAACAAACAAGGATGTGGGGTTAGTGTCGTACTTGTCTCACCAAAAGAAGAGCATACACCCATTTTTGTGAAATTGGACTTCGACGTAACCAACAACGTCGCCAAGTATGAAAGCTATATCATAGGGCTTGAGGTGGTTGTGACCTTAAAAGTGCAAAGATTGCGAGTTTACGGGGCTTCATCTTTTATCATCAATCAAATTTTCGGGAGATGGAAGGTTAGAAGCGAGAGTTTGGCCCACACAAGCTCATTTGGAGGAAGTAGCTTCTCAAATTGAGGAAGTAGAATATAGTTACTTGAATAGAGAATATAATCAATTCGTAGATTCTATAGGTAAATTGGCATCTACGGTTCGAATCCCAAATTCTTTTGACTGAAATGCCCTTGGTGGTCGAAAGAAAGAAGGAACCATCCCATATTTGCATGATTGAAGAGGGCGACGAGGTGAACCACCTCCCAAGAGAAGATCCTCAGTATATCGACATCAAGAATTATTCGGAAAGCCAACAATATGCATCGAATACGTCGAAGAAGAAACAACGAGCTTTAAGACTCCTAGCCTCTCAATACATTATCTAGGGGGGTGACTTGTGTAAAAGACACTACAATGGTTTACACCTTCGGTGTGTTGACAAGGAGTCACATAGAATCATGGATCAAGTACATGCGGGCGTATGTGGAACCCACATGAATGATAAAATGCTGGCTTACAAAATCATCAAGCAAGGATATTATTGGACTACCATGGAAGATGATTGCTATTGATATGTGAGACATTGCGACAAGTGCCAAAAACTCGAAAATGCTCAACATATACCTCCATCTTTGCTCCATTCCCAATCATCTCCATGGCCATTTTCGATATGGGGCATTGACATTATTGGGAAGGTTACGCCTCGTGGACATGAAAGCCATGAATTTATATTGGTAGCAATTTATTACTTCACCACATGGGTAGAAGCTACTTCGTATCGTGTGCTACAAGCTAAACATGTAGCCCAGTTTATTGAAGCATACATAATATGCCGATATGGAGTATCGCATGAAATACTCAGCGATAATGGCACTCATTTCCAAGGTGATTGTGAAGTGTTGCTCCTGATGTACAAGATCCAACATTACAAGTCCTTGCCTTACCGCCCTCAAACTAATGGAGCTGTCGATGCGGAAAATAAAAATGTCAAAGCAATCCTCTCAAAGATGACAAAGACTTATAGGGATTGGCCTCTCAAGTTACCCTTCGCTCTATAGGGGTATCAAACGTCAATTCAAACGTCCACCGGTGCTACACCTTTCTCTTTGGTATATGAAATGGAAGGAGTTCAACCAATTGAGCTTGAGATTCCTTCTCTAAGGATAGTATTCAAAAGTGAAATTACTGAAGGCAAGTTGGCAAGAGCAAGATATAACACCCTAGTCCTACTGGAGGTTGAAAGCTCTGAGTCATGTTCAGATTTACCAAAAGAGAACTGAAAGGCATTTCCATAAGCATGTTAAAGAAAGAAACATCAAAGAAGGTGACTTGGTTCTCAAGGCCTTACGTAAAACCGTAATGGGTCCAAGAGGAAAGTTCCGCCTGAACTGGACCAGTCCTTATATTATCAAGAAAATACTTCCTGGAGGGTAGTAGAATTAATGGACATGAGTGGTGACAATTTCTATAATCTCACCAATTTAGATCAACTCAATAAGCATCATGCGTAAATCGTGATCATCGAGTTACTGGAACTACGTCTGGCCTAATTCCGAAAGGGTACATAGGCAACGTCGACCTAAGGTTCGACCCCTTCAAATAAAATCCTCTCTTGTCTACAGCCTTTAATCACCTGCAATAAGCATGATCTATGTTTATTTTCACATACAATAAAGACACAACTATTCAACTAATAATGTATCATTTATTCAATATTGTAATATTAAAACAGCTATTTCACAATATACCCCTAAATTATTGCAAAATGCATCATATACCGTCAACGTTTTTTAAATGCACCATATGCCCTTGAACATTAAACTATATTCACAAGGTACCCTTATTTTTCAAAATTTACTGAAATTACCTACTTATTAAGAAATTAAAGTAAATTAACTATTAATTATCTTAATTTAAACTAATTAATTTAATTATCTATGTTATTTCACCCACCACCACTTCACAACCCAAACCCACAAAGTCCACCACCACCAAACCCAACAAATTCGAAACTCATCAACCCCAAGACAAGAACCCAAAAATTTCCTAAAACCCAATTTAATATTAACTACTTTGAAGAATCAAACACTTCTTTACCTTTGAATTTACCATCACAATCCTAATATATCATTTACAATTCAAAACATTCATTTCACCAAAACATTACTAGAACATTCAGGGTGTGCAAAACGTCTACCATGGTTTTTGGGGTTTTTAACTTAATGGGTTTTGGAGTGGGAGTTTTCGAATTTACTTGATTTTGGGTTGGAGGGTTTGATGGTTGGGGTTTGGTTTGGGATGTTGGTGTGGTGGTGGGTATGATAAACATTAATGCAATTTGTGAAAATGCGTCCATTGGATAGGAGATGAAGGCGAAGTCGGGTTTATAGAAAGAGAGAGTTGGAAGAAGGAGAAGGTGAAATGGTAATGGTGAGTAGGTAATGAGGAAGGAGAGTGGTGGTTTTGTAAAAATAATTTGGTTAATATGATTAATTGATTTAAATTATTGTAAATAATAGTTGGTCAACTTTAATATCTTAATTTAGAGGTAGTTAGAGTAAAATTAGCAAAATAAGGGCATATTGTGAATTAAGTGGAAAGTTCAAGGGCACATGGTGCATTTCAGAAAAATTGGGGGTATATGGTGCATTATGCAATAGTTTAGGGGTATATGGTGAAATAGCCGTTTTTTTAGGAGTCGAATCATCAATTAGTCAAGATTACACGAATTAAATTATAACATGTCTCTTATCTAATAAAACATTAAAAACACATACTCTTGCAAACTAACTCCTTTGAAGAACTCAAGATGATGATTTCGATGTTGTTGGCCCCATTCGAAGTACCTTTCATGCAATTTGTCGACAACCCTTTAGAACTGAGAGCTTGAAGAACCTTAGTTAAGTAGTAATAATATTAATAATAAGTGTTTAATGGAATGCGTAGTTTCCGAAGTAGGGCACAAAAACCGAGAGAAGTTTAGAGAGAGAAAGAGACAAAGTAGAGAGAGTGTGAGTTGAGAAGATGTGAAGATGATGAATGAAGGTCGATGGAGGGGGTATATATAGTGTTGGAAGTGACGTAAGCGAGCGCCAGGGTGCTAGAGGAGCATTAAAACGCACAGTAGCGAGCGCTAGGATGCACGATCTGCGACAGGACGCTTGGTGAGCGCTGTGGCGTAGCCATTTGGGCGCCTGGGCGCTGGCTGGGAGTCTAGGCGCTTTCCCTGCGTTGTGGCGCTCAAGTCCCTAATTTCCAATTTTCACGCGCAGGATCTCCGATTCTTCCTTATTTTGCATATTTACATCGATAAGACAAAAAATATTTTGATATAGTATGGAATTATACGAAATTCACTACCATAAAACTATTTATAAACTTCCATAACCTAGAGTTGCCATAAACCGAACTAACCTTTCTAGAATTTTCGTCGAATCCGGTCACATTCATACGCTTAAATTAATTAATTTTATATTCGAAAATGAAAATAAAAAATGATGAAGTGAAATTAAAATGAAAATGAGAATTATAAAATTATTTTAAGCGTATTTCAACTGTGACAACTCATCATCGGTTAATCCCTTTCGACAACAGTTTTTTGTTATTTATTTGTTTTTAAGAAATCGGCTTTCAGGAATCGAACATGATAATCATTAGCCGTTAGGTGTGACAAAAAATAGGCGTCTACAATTAGCCCCCACTTTGACTGAGTTTGTAGAGACGACTAGTCTCGTAAAACCAAAGTCAAAGTACTTGGTACCTGCGAAACAAAAGGGTTAGTTTTACTTGCACCAAGATGATATATCCTCGGAAAGTGCTACGTTTCTTGAGGATGAAGAAAGGTCTCCTTCATATGCTGTCTGATCGTATAGGAGGTTCTGGAGAAGGCGTTTATACCATCCGGTGATAGATTATTTGACATTAAGATTGATCGTATGACGATTTGAACATTTCCACTTTAGACTCAGCTCAGCCGTACAAAAACATGATGATGTTGTGGAAAGTTGATTTGTTGTCTTCTGACTTGTTTGACCTGATTTGGCTTTCAGGGCTTTTTAGTAACTTTTAACCCGATTCATCTTTTGGGGGCTTTCTGGTAACTTTTAACCTGATTCGTCTTTCGGGGGCATTTTGGGTAATTTTGACTCGATTCGTCTTTCGGGGGAATTTTGGTAATTTTGCTGAGGATGTTGGATAAATGGCGACGGGGAGTGTCGGAGTATGTGAAATAAATCTTGCTCGAAGATAAAATAAAGTCCCCTAAAGTGCAAAGTGGTCCCCACATGGTGTCCCAAAAATCGCCACATGGGCGCCAAGGCACAGGCCTTACGCCACTACGCAGCCCCAGCGCCCAGGTGCTCGTGGTGGGGTCCCTGGCTGCGCATTGGTCCATGTAAGCTAAATTTAAACTTATTGTTGGTGTTTGTATTTTTTGGTGTCCGTTTATTTGCTCACACAACCTTCTTGCTTGGTCTTCTTCTCCTTCGAACCAAACCCCAAACAAAAACCTTTGAAATCCATTGTTGTCTCACGAAGCTTGGAAATCGGATCTTGTTTGGAAATTTCGTCCACCAGACAATGTAAGTTGTCTAAACTTAGCTCATGTTGTTTTTTTTCTTGTTTAATCTTTGCAATTTCACCACTTGCTCGTGAAGTAAGTAGTGAACCCAAAAATTGGGTTTTCTTGATTTTGTCCATGAATGTCGAAATTAATACATGTTCTTGCTTCTATTAGTTAAATGGAACACATAGGAAGTGATTTGAAACAAAACAAGTAAGGTTTGAGTGAGAACTCAACTTGTTAGTTTAGGGTATGAAGTAGTGTAGTGATGAGTGTGATTTTGAGTGAATGAAGGAATGAAACTTGAATTATCTTGTAATGTTGTTGATAAGAATGCATTTGTGACTTGAAAATGGGATGAATTGAACTCTTGTGATGTCTTGTGAAATTTTGGAGTTTTTAGCTTATATAGTTCATATGAACTTGAAATGAACTAAAATAGTGAATTTTGTGTAATTTTCTTTTCTTCATGAATGAACTTGATTCTCATATGCTCATGAGGATGACGAGTTGAAAATGGCTCGAACTAGCAACAAATTGTAGAGTTTTGAAGCTAATTTCCGCACAAATGACCACTGACTTACATAGGTCATATAAGTTAGGTGATTCAAGTCATTAGGGAAAGTTTAACCCATTGATATTCGTGAGTTGAATGACGGTTTTACATGTCGTTTGAAACAAAACTATAATTGAAAATATCTTGAAATGAATGAATCGAACATAGAAGCTCATGTTTCTAATTTTTGCTCAAAATTAGTTTCTTCAAGTTTCTAAATACTTTTCATGTAATGCTCTTTTTGTCATTAAGAGCAAATGTAGAAATGTGTATTCACTCATGTTAGCCCCCTTTTCTTTCCAATTTGAAAATGATGATCTTGTTGGAAGTGAGGCTGAAAATGCTGAAAATGTTGGTTTGCTGGATGTTGCTCAGACTTCGAGTCTTCCAAAGTTAATTGCGGGAGGCTGGATAACTACAACTCATGGTTTATTTATGGGAAATGTCCATATACAACCGTTATGCTGCTGAAATTTCTACTAAAATTTCTTGCATTTTGCATGTCTAGTTCAGAGAATGACGTTGTGGAGGTGGAGGACGTACGACACGCAAGTGTCCTCCAAAAGGCATACATGGGCTCCTCGGAAGTGGCAGCCTAGCATGCTGGCCTTCGATCGGACTCAACACATTCCTCACTATCCCCTTTCAGGCCACGTGAGTACTAACTTCTTTATTTTCTTTTCTTTTCTTTTCTTTATTTTTCTTTCTTCTTTCTCTGTTTTCAATCTTTTCATTCTTTCTTTTCTAGGAACCTCCATCTGAGGGGATTTGACTCGAGTATTCCATTCGTGGAGGGGCATGCCTTACTTTGTGGGCGGCATGATCCCGATCTTCTCCGAATGCTTTCAGGATGCGGGTTTGACGACATTATTCGGGGCCTTCAAGCCCTCGAGAGCGTAAAAAGCTCTTACATGTTTGTTCCTTGCCTTTTGGAGTGGTGGTGGGACACAAAGCTCCCGCCGATCCATTGCCTTCATGTGAATTCGTACTCACAAGAAGAAATTGAGTGTTTCTTTTGAATTTTTTTCACACAATAGTGAAAAAAATGGCCCTCATTAGTTGGCTTTGAAATGATTACTTAGTAATTGAACCTTTTTTCCTTGGTCTCAAATGCTTCTTCCTATTAGGGCCCTCGGCCTTTATTGGCAATACATCAGGAGAATCTCAGGGGAAGGGATTTGTGACGCATTCTACTCCTGTTGAAACATCTGCAATCCCAAAAATTCTTCAACCACTATTGAAAGAATTTGAAGATGTATTTCCAGATGATTTGCCACAAGGTTTGCCTCCCACTAGGGGTATTAAACACAAGATTGATTTGATACCAGGTGCTCAGATTCCTAATAAACCAGCATATCGATGCAATCCTGAGGAGACTAAGGAGATACAAAGGCTGATTGAAGAATCGATGCAAAAGAGATATGTGAGAGAGAGTATGAGTCCGTGTGCTGTACCAACACTGGTTGTTCCTAAGAAGGACGATTCGTGACGCATGTGTATTGATTCTCGAACTGTCAACAACATCACAATTAAGTACAGGTTTCCCATTCCCAGGCTGGACAATTTATTGGATGAATTGTACGGCTCACAGGTGTTTTCCAAAAGTGATTTGAGAAGTGGGTATCATCAAATATGCATGGGGGAAGGAGATGAGTGGAAACCAACCTTCAAAACTAAATTGGGTCTCTATGAGTGGTTAGTCATGCCTTTTGGACTCAACAACGCACCAAGCACTTTTATGAGGCTCATGAATGTAGTTTTGAAACCATATTTGGGGAAGTTTGTTGTTGTGTACTTAGATGATATACTGATTTATAGTAGAAACAATGGTGATCATCTACAGCATCTAAGGCAGGTTTTTGAAGCTCTGAGACAACAAAAGCTCTATGAGAAATTGAAGGAGTGTTATTTCATGGTGAGCAGTGTGACGTTTATGTGTTATGTAGTGTCAAAAGATGGGGTTTCAGTGGATCAATATAAGGTTGAAGCAATAAAATCATGGCCAACACCCACAAATGTTACTGAAGTGCGTTCTTTTCATGGTTTGGCTTCCTTCTACAAAAGGTTTGTCAAAAACTTCTCGTCAATTGTTGCTTTTATGACTGAATGCATCAAGAAGGATAAGAAATTCGAGTGGACAAAGGAGGCGCAGAAAGCACTCAAAAAAATCAAGGATTTGTTATGCCACACACCAGTTCTTGCATTGCCTGATTTCACAAAACCTTTTGAAGTTGAAACAGATGCAAGCAATGTAGGAATTGGCTCAGTTTTAGTGCAGGGCAAACGACCAAGTGCCTATTTCAGTGAAAAATTAAATGGGGCCAGGTTGAATTATTCCACTTACGATAAAGAGTTTTATGCAATTGTTAGAGCTCTGGATCATTGGAGTCATTATTTGAGGCCTAATCATTTCATCCTGCATTCTAATCATGAAGCATTGAAACATATCAGTGGCCAGTAGAAACTGAATCCTAGACATGCCAAGTGGGTTGAGTTCCTTCAATCTTTTCATTTTTCTTCAAAATATAAAGATGGCAAGTCTAATGTGGTGGCAGATGCATTTTGTAGAAGATACGTGTTGATCTGTGTTTTGAATTGCAAGCTGTTGGGTTTAGAACATATCAAGACATATTATGAATATGACATGGATTTTGGGCCTGTGATGCAACAACTGGGGAATCGAGTAGTAGGTTCATATGTATTACATGATGGATTCATGTTTAAGGGGAACCAGTTGTGTGTGCCTAACTGTTCAATAAGGGAATTACTTGTAAGAGAGGCGCATGGAGGGGGTCTTGCAGGGCATTTTGGAATTACTAAATCATTGAGCATGCGTCACGAATAAGGCCAAAGCAACATTTCATCAGGGTTTATATACACCATTTCCAGTTCCTGATGGTCCCTGGGAAGATGTATCAATGGATTTCATTGTTGTTCTACCTAGAACTACTTGAAATAAGGATTCTATTATGGTGGTGGTGGACAGGTTTTCAAAGATGGCACATTTCACTCCTTGCAGCAAGACTGATGATGCTGTTAATGTTGCAGAGCTATATTTTAGGGATGTAATACGATTACATGGTATACCTAAAACCATTGTCAGTGACAGGGATTCAAAATTCATGAGTTAATTGTGGAAATCACTGTGGAAGCTGGTTGGTACCAAATTGCTTTTTAGTACTTCCTATCATCTACAAACTGATGGGCAGACTAAGATAACTAACAGAAATCTAGGGGTACTACTGCTATGGTTGGTAAGTAAAACTCAGAAAGACTGGGACTTGAAATTGGCGCATGCTAAGTTTGCTTATAATAGATCACCTACTTATGCAACTAAACATTCACCCTTTGAAGTTGTTTATGGAGTCAATCCCAAGTTGTCAATTGATTTCATTTATGTTCCTAAAGGTGAGTTGGTTCATAAAACTGCTTTGGATAAAATTCAATATATGTAGAAGTTACATGCCCAAATCAGAGCAAGAATTGAAAAGGTGAATGACCAATATAAAGCTTGCGCAAATAAGTACATGATTCAACGTCAATTTTAGGAAGGTGATTTGGTTTGGTTACATCTCAAGAAGGAACAGTTTCCTAATCACAGGAAAAATAAATTGATGCCTAGATGTAATGGACCATTTAAGATTTTGAAAAAAGTTGGTGATAATGCTTATCAACTTGAATTACCAGGAGAATATGGAGTCCATGCTACTTTTAGTATAGGTGATTTATCTCCATACATTCCTGATGAACAACTTCGAAGTTTGAGGTCAAACTCTTTTGAAGAAGGGGAGGATGATATAAGTGCAAGCATCAGTGACATTAATGATGTAAGTGCAAGCACTAGTGACATTGACAATATTAATGATATCAGTGCAATCAACTTCGAAAGTGGTGATGTCAATGGCAAAGATGCAACCATAGGTGAATTAATTGCATATGGTGATATAAGCCATATGGGTGCATCAAGGGTAGGGATTTGTGTGTGTATGGTCACATATAACTAATGTGGCACGCAAATCAAGAAAAGATGGTGGATTTTGGGGAACAAGATGGTTTTTGCCTATGAGTTTTTTTTCCCACTGCATTTGTTAGGGGTTTTCTCATTTTAGGCTTTGAGTCTTTACTTCTTGTGGAGTCTTGATCACCATAATTATGCTAAAATACATGGAGGATAAGTTCTTGAAGGTTTCTTGATTAAAAGATTGGATCTTGAAGCATTTCTTGAAGTTTCTTGAAGAATCTTGAAAATTGCGCAAATGGATGAAGATTTCTTAGGGCATGTTTTTGACGGTTTTTACAAGAACTTGGGCAGCAAGTATTTTTGTGATTTTTATCTTAAAATCTGATGATAATCTTGTTAATTAATTATTTAGTTAAGTTGTTAGGATATTTTCTTGATTGGATAGTTTGTTAGGAAAGATAAGATGAAGATGCAATGATGAGGTGGCATACTTATCTTGTTGTGTGTGTGTTTTATGAGGGACGAATTCCCTAGTGTTTGTGCGTGTGTTTAGTCTGAATAAAAGTTTGCTTGTTTTCTTGAAAAAAAATTGACGAAAATTTTAAGGATTGGTGGACTTTCCTTTATACTCTTGTGAAGATTAATTAGTAGCTTTGAGGGTGCTTAGGCTTTAATCAAATACTAATTGATCAACCTAAAATTAAGAATTTTGGTGGCTTGGCCTTTAGAAGTTCGAAATTTTAGTCAACACTGGTGAGTTTTCCAAATCATAAGAAAATTCACATCAGATTTAGCGGTCTCAACATGATCCACATCTCCAACACTACAAGGGTAAATTGGAAAACCTCTCTTCACAAACCTAGCAAACCTCATTACTAACACTATTTTGTTGTGTTTCGGTCTTCCTACCCTCCAATAGCTCACCTTTTTACCCTTATTCATCAACGAGATCTTCTGTGGTTCACATTGAATCTCAGCCTTATGTTTACTTAACCAATCCATCCCTATGTTCACTTCTAAGTCACCTAAATCGAACTCGATTAAGTTAGCCTTAAACTCCACTCCCTCAATTTCAATAGGAACGTCTTGATGTCTCCTTGAACATAGCACTTCTTGTCCTAAAGGTAACACTATTGACATATCTACTGTATCTACTTTTTCCAACACAGGTTTTAACTTTTCTAGGAGTTTAGTGGAAACAAAAGTGTATGTTGCGCCAAAATCAAACAAAACTTTAAAAGGTAACGAGTGAATAGGAAAAGTACTAGTGATCACATCTTTATTAGCATCCGCTTCACTTCGAGCCATCACATTTAGCTTTCCAGTGTCTGAGGTCTTAGTCTGTCCTCCTCCATTTCCACTCCCATTCCTACTTTTGGCTTGAGATGTCACCTTTCCTCCCATATTTCCTTGGAAACCCTTTTGTTGTCCCCCAACTGAATTCCCCCTAGCTTGAGAATTCTGTCCCTCCTTTCCTTTGTTCTTAGAGAAGCACTCACGGTGTCCAAGTTTGTTACACAACCGACAACTCACTGGGTTCCCCACACAGTCCTTCCCAAGGTGGTTGTTGGGACACCTCTTGCAAAAGTACACATGCCCTCCTTGACTAGCCACCTGAGTCCTATTCCCATTTCCAGAATTAGGCTTTCCAACGTTTCCCCCATTACCCTGGAAATTGTTGTTGAAACGAGGTCTCTTATATCCACCATGATTCCCTTGTTGGTTGAAGTTCCTCCACCATCCTTCCTTTTCTCCCTCGTCTTGCTTTCCTTCTGTACCTCCTTCTTCTTTTGGTCTATGGCATACAAGTGTGCGGCTCTACCATATAAATCATCTAAGGATTCAAAGATCTGTCCAGCTAGTTGTGACTGTAAGTCTAAAGGTAACCCTCTCACAAAACGACTAGCTTTCAAACTCTCAGTTGCTACAGACATAGGAGCAAACCTAGACAATTCTATAAACTTAGAGTAGTACTCTGTAACAAACATACTCCCCATCTTAAGTTCTAGAAACTCCTCAACCATCTGTTTCTGAAGAAACACAGGGTAGAACTTATTACGAATCTGCTCATGAAACATTTCCCAATTAAATCCTGGTAAAGCCCTTATTGCAGCCTCATTTTATGACCACCATAAATCAGCTTCTCCTCTAAGATAATACACAGCATGGTTCACGTTAAGCTCCTCTAGACACTCACCTTCCCCAAACAATTTATTAAACTCTCTCAACCATCCCTCTAGAACAGTTGGATTGTGTTCTCCTTGGTAAGTGGGTGGCTTACTTAGAGAAATTTTCTTGAACAATTTTCCAGCAGGGTCACTACCATTTCCATTTCCTCGGGTAGCTAACTGTTCAGCTATAGTAGCTAATTGCCTTACTACTTCATTCAGCTGATTGTTGTTACGTTCAGCCATTCTATTTCTCCTGTAGAGGAAATTACCTTTGTATTAAATTAAGTCTAATTGTAAGTTAGGACAACATAGCTTTAAATCATAAAACACTTTCTCATTTCATTTCATAAAAGAAGTTTCATTCTCTTAGAGTGAATGATTCACTTTGTCTTGATTGTTTACACAACCATTAAAATAAGAATAAAGCACATAAGAAATAAAAATAATTCCCTTGGTTCTATTCTACTTGAGGCTTTAATTCATAAAATAATTTTATTACTCAACTTTTCTCATTAGTTCTTATGGCTCACTGCCACTTATTCAAACTAAGGTAAACAATAATTTAAACTTTTCAACTACACATTAAAAACATTAGACATCAATAGTTAACTATATCTAAACAAAAGTCTCTACATATTAACATTATCCTTCTTCTTGTCTCTTGACATAACATATTTCTTTGGTACGAATTCTGGGTCATCCTTAGTGTCATCCCCCATTTTTTCATCTGTTTCTTCTCCTTCTCCTTCCATGTCTTCCTTAGGATCTGATTCTTCTTTCTCTTCTTCAGATTCGGTTACCAAGTCAACATATACCGGGATTACTGGATCTGGGTCCTCAACTTCAGAACACGAACTATCCTTGGATTCACCAGTCTTCACTCCCTTGGCTATCCTCTAGGCTTGGTGCGGGTGGGGTCTCCTCATTTGCATTCATTTGTTGATACTCCTGTTCCTCCCTAGCAATATACCCCTCCAAGAACCTCCAATCACAACCCCACTAGCCAACAACATCCTTATACTTAGAATAGTTTGGAAGGCCTCCAAGAAAATGAAAATCACTAAAATTTGCCTTAATTTCTAAGTAGGGTGAGCAGTCGGGTAAACACCTAACAATCGAAGCTGCTACATGGTCAGGCTGATCCCATTGGGGTAACTTCAACACCGTACTCATGTACCAACAGTAGAACCGTATCTTCCAAACGTATTGAGGTGGACTTTCATAGTCTTTCTTCTCCAATTTTCTTATTTGAGTGTACTTACTAGGCATACTATGTGTCATCCTACACAAAACTTAAAACTAATGGTCCATCCTTCCCAAACAAAACAAAACAAACTAACAGTCTTACAAAAAGAGGTCTTGTGGCTAACATACAATTTTCTTTACACCCAACTATTCACATAAGCATCACCTTAAGCATAAACTTTAATGCATGAAAGAACAGAAACAAAGTCTATCCTACATGCCCGAACTTCCTACCCAAGCTCACCACATGGTATTAAAGCAATAACACATAATGCATACCTGAATTCCTTGCATACCTGCACACATAATTTATTTCTTAAAACTTTCCATTTTCGGAAATTAGTATTTTTAGAAAAATTCCATTTTCAAAAAGTTTCCAATAAAAGAAATTCCTTTTTCCAAAAATAAAATAAAACTTAGGGTACCCCAAAAATAAAATTCATTTTATTTCAAAATCTAAGCTCTGGTAACCACTTTGTAACACCCTGGATTTTCCTAACTTCCTACTTCTCATTTTTCCGGAAAACATAGTAAATTAATAAGAATTATATATATTAAAACTACAAAATATGGAAAAACCAAAGTATTACCGCCACCGTGATAACAGCTAAGGCATTTATCAAAGTACTACAGCGGAAGTCTTAAAACCAAAACGATTTATATCTAAACTTCAAAACAACTTCAAATTAAAAATCAACTTTAAACTTATTACACTTCGGAACCATATTAATGGCCCTTAAAAACCAATCCAAAACTAATATCAAAAGTCTTTAAAAATCAAAGCATCCAAAATAAATGTTAGTCTTCATAAGCAATTAAAATAAAACTACAAACACAACAAGCGCTCTCACTCCATCCCATCATGAAATGACTTATGCCCACTTGTACCTGCAGCTTTTCTTTTACTAGATAACTACTCACCACAAGTGGGTCATCGTAGGGCCAAGTCCAAGACAAAGCCATGCACACAAAACAAATTGTCAGCAAAGCTGAGTACATAACTACTAAAGACTATGCAACAACAATAAGAAATAAAACATGCACTCAATTTACCTTTGACAGCCTTTTTCCTTTACATTGTCTCAACTAAATTAATTACTATATTTAAAAATTATGGATCCTGCATCGAACGGGTTTCCTCCTTAAAAATCATCGCCTTATTGGGCACCAACTTGGGAGCAACTCCAAGAAGGTATTACTATGTCACACAAAGTGAAGGATATCCAGCGCATTAAAAATAGAAAAGAGTACAACGTCTTGTACCCCAATTAGAAATCATAGATCACTGTTCTATACGACTCCCCCCATTGTTCATACTCAAGGTATATACGTTCCAAGAGTTTTGATGCAAGTCCTCTTACACTTTACGTGATTTAACAGGCTTATCAATGTTATGACTCTCATGCAACATCACATAACAACATGCATCCAATCACGTAAGCCAATTTAATTATCTTCAACTTAAGGTGATTCAAAATTAATCTTTTGTGTGTCCTTTAATTAAACTGAACCTCCTGTACCACACATTGACTGTGAGTGGCTAATAACTTGCTTCCTTCTTGACCACACATTAATCTGTGAGAGGCAACATGTCTAAAAATAATTGCTCATAACTTCTTTTAGTTATGTGAACAAAAATTCACAACTATATTTCTTGTTGAAAATAACCAACTTAAAAAATAACTTTCTTCCTTGATCAATAAACTATTGGCCAAATTAAACTGATCATAACATTCCAATTCAAGCTTATGAAAAGTTTAACTTTCTAGTTAACATGGAATGTCATCAAACTTTAAAAACATGCTAAACAAACTTGCCATGCATATAAATTCATGATTCAAAACAAGCATACGAGATTTCATGTAACCAAAAATTGTTCAAGCTTGCATTCTAACTCTTATGTTTGTCTTCAGTACTTACATACCTTGTATAATAACTGTGTTCCGCCACAACTTCTAGAAGTGGACTAGTTCAAAGTCTCCTACATAAGGAAAAACCGAACTAAATTAAAACCTTGTTGACTAAATTCTACTACAACTATAACTAACTTCTAAATTTGGGAACTTTGTCCAAAACTTCCTTATATGGTCTCTATTCAATTCCATTGCAATACTACTTAGTTTTCGGGATTTATTTGTGCTCTATTAAACTTTAATAAATTTTTTATGCCACTTTAGAAAAGTGGAGAACAATCTAAATTTATCAAAACTCCTTAAAAACTTCCGAAAACAACACCAATCGATCATACAATGTATTACTTAATTTATATGATCAATTTATGCTAATTGCATACTTTAAAAGCCTAATTAATTAATTTATAAAATCTGGACAGCATGTTAAACTTGCTTCAAATCACTTTTAAACTTTATAAAACATACTAAAATTTATATATATATCACCATAGAATTGATGTGTGACCATACTAGTACAATTTGGACAATTAAAACTTAATTTAACTTGTTTTTATTAAAATTTCAGATTTATTTGTAAACTTTAAAGTCATGAAAAACTTATAAAAACATCATAATTTCATGGCAAAACACTTCTACAATCTACTAACATATTTATGAAATCAATCTAGGCTTTAGAACAATTTTATATATGCCAAAGCATGTCCATAATATCTCTTCAACTCAAATTCATTATAAAATTTGGACAGTTTTATAAATTAAGTTTAAAACCCTTAAAAATCAATCTAAACTTAATAACATCATCATAAATTCACTCAAAAATAATTTATGATCATAATATCAAAGTTTAGAACATAAAAATTCAAAAAATCATAACTTCATAAATTTTTCAAACCCTAATCTATAATTTCATGAACAACAAAATTAATTCATGCCTTTAAACAATTCATACTTATACCAAAACATGATTAAAATTATAAAACATGATTAAACATAATTATGAACATAAATTTGCAAGATTGAATCAAAAATAAAGAAGTAGAATTTTATTTTTTTATAAATAGTTTGAACAAACCTACCAAAACGGGGAGGAAGTGCAGCGGTGGACGACTGGTGGCGCACGGTGTCTGCTGCGGTGGGGGTCCGGTGCTACACGGATCCCGAGGCACAACTCTCTCTCTCTCTATTTTTTTTGGATTTTCCGAACTGAAATTTTTTTTTTCGAAAATTTATAACCTTATTTTTTTCTGCCTTTTTTCTCTCTAGATTTTTGGAATCCGAATGACTAGTATGATCATGAAGATTTCAAATTTTAGGTTTTATAGGGTATTTATAAGCCCCAAAGTAGGATTTTAGTGAGGCCCATACATACTCCTAAATAAATTAGAAAACCTTTGAAATCTATTTTTAGAAGCTTTTAAAATATTTTTAACCATAAAAATATTATTTAAGAACACAAATAACTACTTTCAACCAAAACTTGTTATTTATTTATTTTTATTAATTTTTTTATTTAATATTCCTATTGAACATAATTTTCAATAAAAATATTAAAATTATAGTAATAAAATACAAAAATTATACGCATAAACTACAAACATACTTTTTTTAA
Organism: Suaeda aralocaspica; assembly: GCA_016808085.1. NCBI lineage: Eukaryota > Viridiplantae > Streptophyta > Magnoliopsida > Caryophyllales > Amaranthaceae > Suaeda > Suaeda aralocaspica. The sequence goes on from PYUH01000468.1 coordinate 144,944, forward strand.
ATACGTGAAAATGTGGGGTATTACATATAGAGTTGTCTAGGTTTGCTAAGGAGGTTGTGGCAACAAAAAACATGATGGCTAGTCGTTTTGAGAGAGAGTTACCCATAGACATCAAGTTCCAACTAGCTGGGCAAGTCTTTGTGTCCTAGGATGAGTTATATGGAAGAGCTGTGTAATACCCCAATTTTCACGTATTTTAAGGAGTTATTTTTGTATTTCATATGTATGTTTTAATATTTTTGTTGAAAAATTATATTCAATAAGAATATTAAACAAAGGAAATTTAAATAAATTATAATTAAAATATTAAACAGTTTAATGTGTGGTCAAGGAGAAAGTAAATAGTTAGCCACTCAAAGTTAATGTGTGGTAAAGGAAGTTTAGTTTAAATAAAGGACACACATAAGATTATTTTAGAATCAGTTTAAATCAAAGATAATTAATATGGCTTGCTTGATCATATGCATGTGCTTATGTGATATTATATGTGAGTCATAACATTGTTAAACCAGTTAATCACGTAAAGTGAAAGAGGATTCGCACCAAAACTCTTGGAACATATATACCTTGAGTATGAACAGTGGGGGGAGTCATATGGAATAGAGATATATGACTTCTAACTGGAGTACAAGATGTTGTACTCTTTTATATTTTTAATGCGCTGGTTTCTATCACTCTATGTGACATAGGTAATACCTTCGTATATTGCGGAAAATCTAGAGCAAGAAGTTAAAAAATTCCAGGGTGTTACAAAGTGGTTACCAGAGCTTAGTTTTCGAAATAAAATAATTTTTTTTTGGGTACCCTAAGTTTTATTTTGGGAAAGAGAATTTCTATTTTGGAAGGTTATTGGAAATGGAAATTTTTCTAAAAATATTAATTTCCGAAAATAGAAAGTTTTGAAGAATAAATGTTTTTAAAATAATTACTTGTGCAGGTATGCAAAGAATTCAGGTATGTATTATGTGTTATTGCTTTAATATCATGTGGAGGGATTGGGTAGGAAGTTTTGCCATGTAGGATAGACTTTATTTCGGTTCTTTCATGCATTTAAGTACATGTTTTGAGATGTTCCTTATTTGAGTAGCTATGTGTGAAAAAAATTGTATGTTAGCCACCATACCTTTTGTTGTAGAAATGTTAGTTTGGTTTTGTTGTCGGAAGGATGGTCCATTAGTCTTAAGTGTTGTGCAGGATGGTGGATAACATGCCTGATAAGGATACTCAGATGGGGACGTTGGAAAAGAAGGACTATAAGATTCCACCCCAATATGTCTGGAAGATACGATTTTATTGTTGGTACATGAGTACGGTGTTGAAGCTACCGGAGTGGGACAAACCTGATCATGTGTTGGCCCTAATTGTTAATTGTTTGCCAGACTGTCCACCCTACCTTGATATTATGGCAAAGTTCAGTTACTTTCACTTAGGACGTCCAAATTACACCAAGTATAAAGATACAATTGGTCAATGGTGCTGCGATTGGAGGTACTTGGAGGGTTATACTGCAAGGAAGGAGGAGGAGTTCCAAGAGTCAAATGCAAGTGAGGAACCCCACCCACAATAGGCCCAAGTGATCAGGAAGGTGATAATGTTAATGTTTAGGAGTTTCGTTAATGTTTATGCCTAAGAAATATGTAGCGTCGAAGGACAAAAAGGATAATATTAATGTTTAGGAGTTTTGTTATAGATATGAGTTAGTTAATATTGTTTAGCATTGTTAATGTTTAGAATGTTGGAAAATTTAGATTGTTGTTTTTTTTTTTTGTGAATAAGTGGCAGTGAGCCATAAGGAAATATTAGGAGAAAATCAATAAATAAGAATTTTTATGAGAATGAAATAATAAATGAGTCAGTTCTTTTAAGAAATGAAGCCTCAGGTAAAGTAGAACCAAGCGAATTATTTTTATTTATTATGTGCTTTATTATTGTTTTAATGGTTTTGTAAACAATCAAAACCAAGTGAATCATTCGCTCTAAAAGAACGAAAACTTCTTTTACGAGACGAAGTGAGAAAATATTTTATGTTTTTGTTCTAACTTAGTGTTAGACATAGTTTAAATAAAGGTCTTTTCCCTCTACAGGAGAAATAGGATGGTTGAACGTAACAATAATCAGTTCAATGGTGTAGTGAGGCAATTAGCTACTATAGCTGAATAGTTAGTTCCTAGAGGAAATGGAATGGTAATGACCCTGCTGGGGAACTTTTCAAGAAGATTTCTCAAAGTAAGTCACCTACTTACCAAGGAGAGCACAATCAAACTATTCTAGAGGGATGGTTAAGAGAATTTAACAAGCTGTTTGGAGCAGTTGAGTGTCCAGAAGAGCTTAAGGTGAATCATGCAGTTTACTATTTGAGAGGAGAAGCTGATGTTTGGTGGTCACAAGATAAAGCTGTGATTAGAGCCTTACTTGGGTTCAATTGGGATGTGTTTCAGGAACAGATCCGCAATAAGTTTTATCCTGTGTTCCTTCAGAAACAGAAAGTTGCTCAGTTTCTGGAGCTTAAGATGGGGAGTATGCCAGTTACTAAGTATTACTCTAAGTTCATAGAGTTGTCTAGGTTTGCTAAGTAGGTTGTGGCAACCGAAAAGCTGAAGACTAGTCGTTTTGAGAGAGGGTTACCCTTACACATCCAGTTGCAATTAGCCAGGCAAGTCTTTGAGTCTTTGGATGAGCTATATAGTAGAGCTGCACATCTGTATGCCCTAGCCCAGAAAAAGAAGGAGGTGCGGAAGGATGGTGAGACGAGAGAGAAAAGAAAAGATGGTGGATGAAACTTCAATGACCAACAAGGGAGTCATGGTGGATTTAAGAAACCTCGTTTCAACAATAACTTCCAAGGTAATAGGGGAAACTTTGGGAAGCCCGCTAATGGAAATGGGAATAGTGCTCATATGGCTAATCAAGCAGGTCGTTTGTACTTCTATAAGAAGTGTCCTAACAATCATCCAGGAAAGGACTGTGCTGGGAACCCAGTGACTTGTCATCTATGTAACAAACTTGGACATTGTGAGTATGAGTGCTTCTCCAAGAACAAGGGAGAAGAAGGACATGGTTCTCAATTCAAAGGGAACTCAACTGGGGGGTCAGCAGAAGGGTTTCTAAGGAAATATGGGAGGAAAGGCAACACCTCAAGTCGAAAATAGAAATGGAAGTGGAAATGGAGGAGGTCAGACTAAGACCTCGAATATTGGAAAGCTGAATGTGATGGCTCCAAGTGAAGCTGATGCTAGTAAGGATGTAATTACTGGTACTTTCTCTATTCACTCTCTTCCTGTTAAAGTATTGTTTGATTATGATGCAACATATTCTTTTGTATCCACTAAGATTTCGGAAAAGTTAATGCCTGTTTTGGGAAAAGTAGATACAATAGATATGCCAATAGTGTTACCATCAGGACAAGAAGTATAGTGTGCAAGGACATTTTTTTGATGTTCCTATAGAATTTGCGGGAGTGGAATTTAAGGCTAACCTAATTGAGTTTGATTTGAGTGACTTGGAAGTGATTCTGGGGATGGATTGGTTGAGTGACAATAAGGCTGAGATTTTGAGTGAGCCATTGAAGATCTCGTTAGTTAATAAGGGTAAGAGAGTAAGCTATTGGAAGGCAGGAAGGCCAAAACACAACAAAATAGTGTCAGTGATGAGGTTTTCTAGGTTTGTGAGGAGAGGTTTTCCGATTTACCTTTGTAGTGCGAGGGAAGTAGATCATGTTGAGACTGCTAAGCCCAAGGACATAGAGGTAGTGAGGGACTTTCTAGACGTGTTTTTGGAGGAGATTCCGGGGATGCCTCCGAAGCGAGAAATCGACCTTCCATAGAATTAGTTCCAAGAATAGCACCTATTTCTAAAGCACCCTATAGGATGGCACTTGCGGAAATGAGTGAGTTGGAAGAGCAGTTACAGGAACTGTTGGAGTTGGGTTACTTTAGGCCTAGTGCTTCACCTTGGGGAGCACCAGTGCTGTTTGTAAAGAAGAAAGACGGGAGTTTGAGGTTGTGTATTGACTATAGGGGGTTGAGTAAGGTGACGATCAAGAACAAGTATCCTTTATTGAGGATTGATGACTTATTTGATCAGTTGAAAGGAGCAACTGTGTTCTAGAAGATTGGTTTAAGGTCAGGGTACCATCAATTGTGAATTGCTAACGAGGACATACCAAAAACGGTTTTTCGTACGAGGTATGGGCATTATGAGTTCACTCTTATGCCTTTTCGGTTAACTAATGCGCCAGCAATTTTCATGGACTTAATGAATAGGATCCTTCAACGGTTCTTGGATAAGTTTGTGGTTGTTTTCATTGATGACATTTTGGTTTATTGCAAGAGTAAAAAGGAACATGTAGAACACCCGAGGACAATTTTGAGGACATTGAGGGAGAATAAATTGTATGCTAAGTTCTTGATATGAATATCAATGAGCAAAACTTCGATGGTTTGATAGAAGGTGCAAAGCAAGATGCAACCATGGGAGAACTAGTGGCTTATGGAGACACGAGACTCTTGGGGTTGGCTAGGGTAAATTTTTACGTGTGCATGGTGACATGCACAAGTTTCCTCACATAAAAATCAAGCAAGAATAATTAGTAGTTTAGGAATGTTGAGCTATATGGGTTTTCTTCCCACTTCACTTGATAGGGTTTTCCCGTATGGTGTTTTGTGATTTTCTTATTAAGTCTATGAGTCATGGTTGATGGAATCAAGCATGGGGAACACGAAAATGGAGGTTTCTTGAAATAAAGATCGAAGCTCAAAAGGTTTCTTGAAGTTCTTGAAAATGGAAGTCCATCAAAAATCAAAGGAAAATATAGCGAGTTATATTGCGGGATTTTTGAAAGATTTTGAAAGATTTGGGCAACGATGTTGGGCGTGTTTTCCGTGTTGTTTGACTTGGTCAACTTTAGTTAGTTGGTTGATAATATTGTCCTTAGATTTGTTTCTCAAAATATCTAAGGTTTAGGCTAGAAAATCAGATTACAAGCTTGGTGCGCAAGACTTGTATCCGGTTTCGATTAGATTCTTGTTATCCTAATGATGGTTTGTTTATACCTTAATTCTAGGGTAGTTAGGATTTGTTTAGGATATTCACATAATTGTGTGATATGTTTAGCTATAAATAGGATGTAAAGTACCTCATAAAACTCAGATTAGATCGATTGAAAACAAAATTGTTTTTCCGTTTTCATTGTTTCACGTCAAAACAAAGTTTGTGAGAATTTCTTGGAGGAATTCGATGAGTGAGTGGTGCTATTGAGCTTTATCTCACGTGAGGATATTTTTTTAGGATTTGAGGGTGCCTTGCTTTAATCAATTCTAACAATTATTCGCCTTAGACTTCGAATTTGTGGTGGTCGCGCTTTATCAAATTTGTGTTCTAAGTTTTATCTTTGTGAGTGGCGTTTGTTTATAACAAAATTCACATCAACTTTGGTGCTTTCGTTGAGAGATTCGTTCAAATCTCAAGCTATCAT
>PYUH01000468.1:155439-179051 GCA_016808085.1 Suaeda aralocaspica
TTAGTTGGTTGATAATATTGTCCTTAGATTTGTTTCTCAAAATATCTAAGATTTAGGCTAGAAAATCAGATTACAAGCTTGGTGCGCAAGACTTGTATCCGGTTTCGATTAGATTCTTGTTATCCTAATGATGGTTTGTTTATACCTTAATTCTAGGGTAGTTAGGATTTGTTTAGGATATTCACATAATTGTGTGATATGTTTAGCTATAAATAGGATGTAAAGTACCTCAATAAAATCAGATTAGATCGATTGAAAACAAATTGTTTTTCCGTTTTCATTGTTTCACGTCAAAACAAAGTTTTGTGAGAATTTCTTGGAGGAATTCGACGAGTGAGTGGTGCTATTGAGCTTTATCTCACGTGAGGATAGTTTTTAGGATTTGAGGGTGCCTTGCTTTAATCAAATTCTAACAATTATTCGCTTTAGGACTTCGAATTTGTGGTGCGTCGCTTTATCAAATTTGTGTTCTAAGTTTATCTTGTGTGAGTGGCGTTTGTTTATAACAAAATTCACATCAGTTCTTGAAATGTGAGTTCTGGTTGGAGAAAGTAGCATTCTTGGGACATTTCGTGTGAAAGGAGGGAGTTGAAGTAGACCCACCAAAGATCGAAACAGTAAAAGAGTGACCTACACCTAAGAATGTGACGGATGTATAGAGTTTCTTAGGGTTAGCAGGTTATTATAGGAGGTTTGTGAAGGACTTTTCGAGAATTGTTAAACCAATGACGTTGTTAATGAAGAAGGACTATAATTTTGTATGGAGTGATAAGTGTGAAGAGGCATTTTAGACCTTAATGGAACGTTTAACTACAGCTCTAGTGATGACTTTACCAGATGGAAGTGATTCTTATGATGTGTATAGTGATGCTTATAAAAATGGTTTGGGATGTGTGTTTATGCAAAATAGAAAAGTGATTGTGTATGCTTCAAGACAATTGAAGTCATACGAGGCAAACTATCCTACTCATGATCTTGAGCTAGCAGCGATCGTGTTTGCTTTAAAGATATGGAGGCATTACTTGTATGGAGCAAAGTATAGGATATACACGGACCACAAGAGTTTAAAGTACTTTTTCACTCAAAAAGATTTAAACATGAGACAAAGGAGATGGCTTGAGTTGATCAAGGCTTACGATTTAGATATCCAATACCATGAAGGGAAGGCGAATGTGGTAGCGGATGCTTTAAGCCATAAAACGAAGCATGGAGTGAATACTTTAGTGGTCGCTCACGAACTATGTAGAGACATGGAAGAATGAACTTGAATATAGTGAAGGAGGGAGAGTTGGAAGGAATACTTTGTAATCTTAGTATCCAACCAACAGCAATTGAGGAGATTTAGAAGAACCAGGAGGGAGATGTGAAATTGGATAGAATATAGGGAAAATTGAAAGCAGGAAAGGCTATGGACTTCAAGGTCCATGAGGATGGAAGCTTGAGGTGCAAAGGAAGGTGGTGTGTACCACAGAAATGTGAAGATTTGAAACGGAGAATCATGGAGGAAGGTCATAATGCACCGTATTCAGTGCATCCTGGAGGCGATAAGCTGTATAAGGATTTGAAGAAGGGGTATTGGTGGCCTAGGATGAAAAGGGAAGTAGCTGAATTTATGAGCAAGTGTCTTACTTGTCAAAATGTGAAATTTTACTATAAGAGACCACAAGGACAAGTCCAACCACTTGAAATACTAGGATGGAAATAGGATTGCATACCAATGGACTTTGTAACTTGCTTGCCTAAGTCGAGGAATCAAAATGATACCATATGGGTTGTGGTGGATAGGGTTACTAAGTCAGCGGTGTTTATACCAATGAAGGAGACTTGGAGGATGGAACATCTTGCAAAGGCTTACATAAAGCATGTTTTAAGGCTACATGGAGTCCCAAAGGATATTGTGTCAGATAGGGATTCTAGTTTTCTTTTGAAATTCTGGAAAAGTGTCCAGGAGAACTTTGTTATAAAGTTGAAAATGAGTACAGCTTCCATCCAGCAACCGATGGACAAACGGAGAGAACCATACAAACTTTGGAGGACATGCTAAAAGCTTGTATCATGGTCTTTCAAGGGAATTGGGAGGATTATTTAGATCTTATCGAGTTTTCAAACAACAATAGCTACCATGAAAGTATTGGCATGACACTTATTGAGGCCCTGTATGGGAGGAAGTGTAGAAGTCCCTTATGTTGGAGTGACATAAGTGAGACAGTGATTTTAGGACCTCAATTGATTTAAAAACCACCAATAAGGTAAGGGTAATACATGCAAAGATTCAAACAGCACATGATAGACAGAAGTCTTATACGGACCAAAAACGCCAAGAAGTTGTGTTTGAAGTTGGTGATAAGGTACTACTTAAGGTATCACCGATGAAAGGTGTAATGAGGTTCAGGAAGAAGGGAAATTAAGCTCGAAATAGATAGGACCCTATAAGATCTTGCAAAGGGTTGGAAAAGTTACCTATAAGCTAGCATTACCAATGGAGTTGAGCAAAGTTCACAATGTCTTTCATGTGTCTCAACTAAGAAAATCTGTTCTGGATGAGTCACATGTGTTTCAACCTGAAACAATAGAGTTAGACCAAAGTTTGACCTATGAAGAGAGGCCAACTAAGATCCTTGATAGTAAGGTCCGGGATACTCATAGGAAAAGTGTCAAAATAGTGATGGTGTTGTGGTCTAACCAAGAAACCGAAGAAGCTACTTGGGAGGCTACAGGTATGATGAGAGAAAAGTATCCAGAGTTATTCCAGGTTAGTAGGTAGAGTTACGAGGAAGTAACTCGATTCTGAAGGGAGGTAGAGTGCGATTCAATTTCGTGCGTTTTACTCTCAATTTTGCAAGTTTTTACGAGTGCGATTCAATTTTGCGCGTTTTACCCTTAATTTTGCAAGTTTTTACGAGGTTTAACGACTTTTTAGTAAAGTTCTATGTATGTTCACTAAAAAGTTGTCAAGCAAAGGTCGAGTTAAATGTCTAAAGTCTACAACAACATAATATTATTATGGAAAAGCTTGAATTAAATGTAGTCTCTATTCAAATTCTATACAATAATTTACATAAAGTTTCGAGACGAAAGTTCTTTTAAGGGGGGTAGACTGTAATACCCCATATTTTCACGTATTTAAGGAGTTATTTTCGTATTTCATACGTATGTTTTAATATTTTTGTTGAAATATTATAATCAACAAGAATATTAATCAAAGGAAATTTAAATAAATTCTAATTAAAATAATTATTTTGTGTTTATAAATAATATTTTATGTTTTATTAAATATTTTGAAAGTTTCTAAAAATAGAATTTTTAGAGTTTACTAAATTGTTTTAAAACAATCGCATAAAAGTAATTTCAATCATTAAGGGTATTTATGGAAGTGCACCAAATCCTACTTTGGGGCCTATAAATGCCCCTTAAAACCCCAATTTTCAGATTTATTTTGCAACTTGAGGATTTCAAAAATTTAGAGAGAGAAATAGAGAAAAGAAGAAAAAAAAGTTCGAACAAAAAAATGGCGGAAGATTTTCCAAAAAAGAAAATCTTTGTTGCTTTTTTCTGCCTGAGCCCACACCGGTCTCCTCCCCGTTGCCACCCCTTTTCGCTGGCGCCACCCCCACGGCAGCCGCTTGCTGCTTTCCGGCCACCCTCCTCCCCTGCTTTAGCATTTTTCGAAACTTGTATGAAAAAAAAAACTCTTCTTCTTTTCTTTTTGATTCAATCTTGCAAATTCATGTTTATATTTATGATTAATCATGTTTCTATAGTTTTAATTATGTTTTTATGAAGTTATGATTTAGTTTAAAGCATGAATTAATTTTTTTTGGTAAATAAAATAATTTTTTTACCAAGAACAAAGTAAACCATACAAACACTAAAAGCACAAAGCACAAAGCCAAACAACCAAAACAAAACTCCAAAGTTGCTCAAGCATCAAAAGGCTAAGAGAAGGCACCTTCTACGAAGGGTACTCCTCAAAGCCAAATTGTCATTTGCAGCAACAAAGAAAACTAAGCATCTTTATACAAAAATTAATGTTCAATATCGTTTAAAGCATGAATTAATTTTTTTTGGTAAATAAAAGAATTTTATTACCAAGAACAAAGTAAACCATACAAACACTAAAAGCACAAAGCACAAAGCCAAACAACCAAAACAAAACTCCAAAGTTGCTCAAGCATCAAAAGGCTAAGAGAAGGCACCTTCTACGAAGGGTACTCCTCAAAGCCAAATTGTCATTTGCAGCAACAAAGAAAACTAAGCATCTTTATACAAAAATTAATGTTCAATATCAGTGCATCTAAAAGAAACTCTAAACAAAACTTCTCTAAAAACAATATCTACATCCTTCCTCCTATTAGTAAAAACCATGGAGTGTCTTTGTAGCCAAAGGCCATACAAATACTCTGTAAACAGCATAAGCCATAACTTCCACCTAATAAATCTTCTTCTGCTAGCCTTCTTAACTGCCTCAACCTCCTGCAGAACTGTTGTGGCAGCCTGTTTTCCTGCATAATTGCCAAAGCATTGCACCAAACAGCTGCAATGTACTGACATTGGAAAAGCATGAATTTATTTTGTAATCATGAAATTTTATATTTGGGTTTATAAAATAATAAAATCCTTGATTTTATGGTTTTAATGATTTACACATCAATATTATGATCATGAATTGTTGATGGGTGAATTTATGATGATTTTATGAAGTTTAGATTTTTAAAGGCTTTAAACATAAATTATATTGCTGTCGAAATTTTGTAATCATGAAAATCGACAGGATAAAAATTATGAACATGTTTTGTTTTATGAAAAATTATTCTAAAGCATAGATTTGCTTCATAATGATGTTAGTAGATGTAAAAGAGCTTGATGATGAATTTATGATGTTTTCATGAGTTTTTAATGAGTTCTATACGAATAAATAAAGCTGTAAATTTTCATCAACACATATTTATGCTCAATAAAAGTAGTAACATGTAACATAGTAAGTTATGATTATTTTTAATGCATCTAAGTATTGTATATTGATCTTAGGACATGACTATAGTGTTTTATTATCAAAATATATTTATAAAGGCTAAGGAGTGTATTTAAAAAAGTTTACAAAGCTTCCATTTTTGGAAAATTATCGAAAATCAAGTATTTTGCAATAGAAAAATTAAAATAGAGTATGGAATTGAATAGAGACCATATAGGGAATGTGTTGGACAAGTTTCCATTGTAGAAAGTTAGTTTAGAGTAATTGTAGAACTTAGTCAACAAGGTTTTATTTTAGTTTCAGTTTTCTCTATGTAGGAAATTTCGATCTAGTTGACTTTTAGAGGTTGTGGCGGATAATCGCTACAACACAAGGTACGTAAGTATTAAAGACAAACGCAGAAATTAGAATTCATGCTTGGTTGAACTTATATGATACGTTGTTATGCTTGATTGTTGAATTGTGAAATTGACATGCATGACAAGTTTTATTAAAAGCATGATTTTATATTATTTGGACATTACATATTTTAACAACATAACTTCTTCAAGATTAAATTGGAATGTTATGATCAGTTTAAAATTGGCCAATAGCTTATTGAAGAAGAAAGGAAGTTATTTAAGTTGGTTTGTTACTTAATAACAAGAAAAGTAGTTTATGAATTTTTATTCACACAGCTAATAGAAGGTAATGAGCAATTATTTTATACATGTCGCCACTCACAGTTTAATGTGTGGTCAAGGAGAAAGTAATTAGTTAGCCACTAACAGTTAATGTGTGGTACATGAGTTTAGTTTAATTAAAGGACACACTTTAGCTTATTTTAGAATCACTTTAAATCAAACATAACTAATATGGCTTGCTTGATCTTATGCATGTGCTTATGTGATATTATATGTGAGTCATAACATTGTTAAACCAGTTAATCATGTAAAGTGAAAGAAGATTCGCACCAAAAATCTTGGAACGTATATACCTTGAGTATGAACAATGGGGGGAGTCGTATGGAACAATGATCTATGACTTCTAACTGGAGTACAAGACGTTGTACTCTTTTATATTTTTAATGCGCTGCAATTCCGTCACTCTATGTGACATAGGTAATACCTTCTTGGAGTTGCTCCCAAGTTGGTGCCCAATATGGCGATTTTAAAGGAAAGGAAACCCGTTCGATGCGAAATCGAAAGTTTAAATATAATAATTAAAATTTTTGAGATAAGTCTATGCATAGGTTAAGAGTTGTCAATGGTAAGATGTATGTATGTTTTTATTTTCATTTTATCTTAGTCTTGTTGCATAGTCTTTAGTAGTTATGTACTCAACTTTGCTGACTGTTTGTTTTCTGTGCATGGCTTTATCTTGGACTTGGCCCTACGATGACCTATTTGTTGGCGAGTAGTTGTCTAGAATACGAAAAGCTACATGTACAAGTGGGCATAAGTCATTCATGTTGGGCTGGAGTGAGAGTGCTTACTGTGTAGTCTTTGTAGTTCTTAATTTATTTGCTTATGGAGTTATCTAACTATTATTTGGATGTTATTTTATTTTTGATGCTTAAGTTTTTGGTTTATGAAGGGCCATTAATATGGTTTCGAAGTGTAATAAAGTTTTAAGTTGATTTTCTTTTAGATGTTGGTTTGATTTTAGTTTGAGTTTAATTTTGAGGTTTAAGTTTTAATATTTTTTTGGTTTTAAAGACTTCCGCTGTAGTACATTGATAAATGCCTTAGCCATTATCATGGTGGCGGTGATGCTTTGGTTTTTCCTAGTTAATTAGGAGTCTTAATAATTATATTTCTTTAATATTTATAATATGTTTTCCTGAAAATCTAGAGCATGAAATTAGGAAATTCCAGGGTGTTACAAGCTGCATCTGTATGCCTTAGACAACAAGAAGAAGGAGATGCTGAAAGAAGATGAGATGAGGGAGAAAAGAAAGGATGGTGGAGGAAACTTTAACAATTAAGGGAGTCATGGTGGATTTAAGAAGCCTGGTTTCAAGAATAACTTTCAGGGTCATAAGGAAAACTTTGGGAATCCTCCTAATGGAAATGGGAATAGGGTACAGATGGCTAATCAAGGAGGTTCTGTATACTTCTGCAAGAAATGTACTAATAATCACCAAGGCAAGGATTGTGCTGGGAACCCAGTGACTTTCTGTTTTTGCAACAAGATTGGACGCCATCAGTATGAGTGCTTCTCTAAGAAGAAGGGAAAGGAAGGACAAGGGTCTTAATTCGAAGGGAATTCTACTGGAGGTCAGCAGAAGGTTTTCCAAGGAAACATGGGAGGAAAGGCAATGAAGCAAGCAAGGAATAGGAATGGAAGGGGAAATGGAGGAGGTCAGACTAATGCCTCGAATACTGGAAAGCTGAATGTGATGGCTCGAAGTAAAGCAGATGCTAGTAAGGATGTCATCACTGGTACATTCTCTATTCACTCTCTTCGTATTAAAGTTTTGTCTGATTCTGGTGCAACATATTGTTTTATATCCGCTAAGATTTTTGAAAAGTTAATGCCTGTTTTGGGAAAGGTAGATACAATAGATATGTCAATTGTGTTACCATTAGGACAAGAAGTACAATGATCTAGGAGGTTTTTGGATGTTCCAATTGGGATAGAGGGAGTGGAGTTTAAGGCTAACCTGATTGTGTTTGATTTGGGTGACTTGGAAATGATTCTGGAGATGGATTGATTAAGTGAGCATAAGGCTGAGATTTTGTGTGAGGCGCAGAAGATGTCGTTAGTTAATAAGGGTAAGAAAGTGAGCTATTGGAGGGCAGGAAGGCCAAATAACAACAAGATAGTGTCAGTAATGAGGTTGCTGAGGACAATGAGGTAGTGAGAGATTTCTTGGACGTGTTTCCGGAGGAGATTCCGGGGATGCCTCCGAAGCGAGAAGTCGACTTCACCATAGACTTAACTCCGGGACAACACCTATTCCAAAGAGTGATTAAGAATAGCACATGTAGAAAAGAGTGAGTTGAAAGAGCAGTTACAAGAGTTGTTGGAGAAAGGTTACATTAGGACTAGTGCTTCACCTTGTGGAGCACCAGTGCTGTTTGTGAAGAAGAAAGACGGAAGTTTGAGATTGTGTATCAACTATGGGGAGTTGAATAAGGTGACGATTAAGAACAAGTATCCTTTACCGAGGATTGATGATTTGTTTGACCAGTTGAAAGGAGCAACTGTATTTTCTAAGATTTATTTAAGGTCTGCATACCACCAATTGAGAATTTCTATTGAGGACATACCTAAAACGGCTTTTCGTACGAGGTATGGGCATTATGAGTTCACTGTTATGCCTTTTCGGTTAACAAATGCGCTAGCAATTTATATGGACTTAATGAAGAGGATCTTTCAACAATTCATGGATAAGTTTGTGGTAGTGTTTATTGATGATATTTTGTTGTAGTCTAAGAGTAAGGAGTAGCATGCAGAACATTTGAGGACAATTTTGATGACACTAAGGGAAAATAAATTGTATGCTAAGTTCTCGAAATGTGAATTTTTGTTGGAGAAAATTGCATTTTTGGGAAATTTTGTGTCAAAAGAGGGAGTTGAAGTAGATCCAGCCAAGATCGAAGCAGTAAAAGAGTGGCCTACACCTAAGAATGTGACAGATGTACGAAGTTTCTTGGGTTTGGCTGGGTATTATAGGAGGTTTGTGAAGGACTTTTCGAGGATCGCGAAGCCGATGACGTTGTTAATGAAGAAAAACTGTAAGTTTGTTTGGAGAGATAATCGTGAGGAGGCATTTCAGAACTCAAACAAGCGTTTGACTACGGCTCCGGTACTGACTTTGCCAGATGGGAGTGGTTCTTATGATGTCTATAATGATGCTTCTAAAAATGTCTTAGGATATGCTTTAATGCAAAATGGAAAGGTGATTTCGTATGCCTCGAGACAGTTGAAGCCATAAAAAGTAAACTATCCCACCCACGATCTTGAACTAGCAGCGATCGTGTTTACTTTAAATATATGGAGGCATTACTTGTATGGAATAAAATGTATAATCTACACAGACCACAAGAGCTGAAAGTACTTTTTCACTCAAAAGGATTTCAACATGAGACAAAGGAGATGGCTTGAGTAGATCAAGGAGTATGATGTAGATATCCAATACCATAAAGGAAAGGCCAATGTGGTAGCGGATTGTCTCAGTCGTAAAACGAAGCATGAAGTGAATTCTCTAATGGTCGCTAACGAGCTGTATAGAGACATGGAGAGAATGAATATTTGGAGATAGTGAAAGAGGGAGAGTTGGAAGGAGTACTTTGTAATCTCAGTATCCAACCAATAGTGTTTGAAGAGATTAAGGAGAAACATGATGGAGATGTGAAATTGGATAAAATAAAGGAGAAATTGAAGGCATGAAAGGCTATGGACTTCAAAATCCATGAACATTGAAGCTTGAGGTATAAAGAAAGGAGGTGTGTACCATAGAAATGTGAAGATTTGAAACGGAAAATTATGGGGGAAGGTCATAATACACCGTATTTAGTTCATCCAGGGGGTGATAAACTATATAAGGGTTTGAAAAAGGTGTATTGGTAGCCAAGAATGATAAGAAATGTGGCTAAATTCATGAGCAAGTGTCTTACTTGTGAAAAGGTGAAATTTGAGCATAAAAGACCACAAGGAGCTGTTCAACCACTTGAGATACCAGGATCGAAGTGGGTTTGCATATCAATGTATTTTGTAACCTGCTTGCCAAAGTCGAGGAATCAAAATGATACCATATGGGTTGTGGTGGATAGGCTTACGAAGTCAGCGGTGTTTATACCGATGAACGAGACTTAGAGGATGGAACAACTTGCAAAGGCTTACATAAACCATGTTCTGAGGCTACATGGAGTTCCAAAGGATATCGTGTCAGATAGGGATTCTAGGTTTCTTTCGAAATTCAAGAAAAGTGTCTAGGAAAACTTCGGTACAATGATGAAAATGAGTACAACTTTCCATCCAGCAACCGATGGACAAATAGAGAGAACCATACAGACTTTGGAGGATATGCTGAGAGCCTTTGTAGTGGATTTTCAAGGGAATTGGGAAGATTGTTTAGATTTGATTGAGTTCTCATACAACAATAGTTACCGTGAAAGTATTGGCATGGCACCCTTTGAAGCTCCGTATAGAAGAAAGTACAGAAGTCCCTTATGTTGGAGTGACATAAGAGAGACTGTGATTTTAGGACCTCAGTTGATTGAAGAAACTACCAATAAGGTAAGACTGATACAAGCAAAGATTCAAGTAGCACAGGATAGACAGAAGTCTTTGCGGACTAAAACTGTCAAGAAATTGTGTTTGAAGTTGGTGATAAGTTGCTGCTTAAAGTATCACCGATGAAAGGTGTAATGAGCTTCGGAAAGAAGGGGAAATTGAGACCGAAATATATTGGTCCCTATGAGATCTTGCAAAGAATTGGAAAGGTTGCCTACAAGCTAGCGTTACCAATAGTGTTCAGCAAAGTTCACAATGTTTTTCATGTGTCTCAACTAGGAGAGTATGTGCCGGTTGAGTCACACGTGTTACAACTTGAAACAATAGAGCTAGACCAAAGTTTAACCTATGAAGAAAAGTCAATTAAAATCCTTGATAGTAAGGTCAGGGATACTCATAGGAAAAGTGTCAAATTAGTAAAGGTGTTGTGGTCTAACCAAGAAACCAAAGAAGAACCATGGGAAGCTAAGGATATGATGAGAGAAAAGTAGCCAGAGTTATTTCAGGTTAGTAGAGCTATGGGGACATAACTCGAGTTTTAAGGGGGTGTAGGGTGAGATATAATTTTGCGCGTTTTACCCTAAATTTGGAAAGTTTTTACGTCTTTTAATAAAGTTTTATGTCTAATTACTAAAAGTTGTCAATGTATAAAGGTTGAGTTAATTTTTTAAAGTCCACAACAACATAGGATAAAAATGAAAAGTTTTTAAAGTAAACGTAGTCCATTCAAGTTCCATTCATAGTTTACATAAAGTTTCAAGACGAAACTTCTTTTAGGGGGGGGGGGGGGGGGGGGGGGGTAAGGGGAAGAGAGGGGGTAGACTGTAATACCCCTATTTTCATGTATTTTAAGGAGTTCATTTCGTATTTTATACATATGTTTTTAGTAATTTATTGAGAAATTAAGTTCAATAAAAAATATTAAAGAAAGGAATTTAAATAATTTAAATCAAGTATTTTATGTTTAAAAAAATATTTCAGGTTATTTTAAGTTTTATTAAATATTTGAAAAGTTTCTAAAAATTGAATTTTTAGAATTTCCTAAATTGTTTTAAAATAAGGGACAAAAGTAATTTCAAGCATTAAAGGTATTTATATAATTGCAACAAAACCTACTTTAGGCCAATAAATACCCCTTAAAATAAAATTTCAGATTTAAATATGCAATCAGTGAATTAGGATTTCAAGAAAAAGGTGTTTAGAATTCCAGAATTAAAAAAAAAAAAACTTCTTCGCTCGCCCTTCCCTGTCCCCGCCCCCGCTCCTCGCCACCTGTTATGCACCCTTCCCCCCCCCACCACCCTCGCCGGTCCTCCTTCCTCCATTGGTATAATTCAAACCCCTTTATTAAAAAAAAAAATCTTCTCTTTTCTTTTTAATTCAATATTGCAAAATTCTTGTTATAATTATGTTTGATCATGTTTTTATGATTGTATCATTTTTTATAAAGTATGGTTATGTTTAAAGTATTAATTTATAATTTGATCATGAAATTTTAAATTAGGGTTTATGAAATTATGAAATTCATGGTTTTATAGATTATCGTTTTTAATGATTAACTTCTATATTTATCATGACTTATGTAGTATGAATGGTGATGTTTTTATAACTTTATTTTTTTTAAGGGTTTTTAAGTTGTTTAATATTGGTGTCAAACTTTACAATCATGAAAACTTAGAGTAAAAATATTATGACATGTTTTACTTCATGAAAAATTATTTTTTAAGCATAAATTAGATGTTATATGATGATTAGATTGTAAAAGACTTTAATGCTTGATTTATGATGTTTGGATGAGTTTTTCATGAGTTTTGAAAAATAAATAAAGTTGTTAATTTTCATTAACTCGTTTTCATGCACATAAAATAGTTACACGAGAAATAAGTAGTCATAATTATTTTATAAGCATCTAAATATGTATGCTGATCGTAGGGCATGACTTAGTGTTTTATGATCAAAATATGATATTTAGAGGGTGTTAAAGTATTTTTAAGAAATTTTATGAAGCTGCCTTTTTGAAAATTACCGAAAATCAAGGTGTTTGGTGAAAGAAAATTAAACTAGTGTATGAAATTGAATACATACATATAGGGAACGTTTTGGACAAGTTTCCAACATAAAAGTTAGTTTAGAGTTGTTGTAGAAGTTAGTCACAGTTTTAATTCAGTTTCGATTTCTTTTATGTAGGAGAATTCGAGCTAGTTGACTTTTAGGATTTGTGGCGATCACCACTTTTACAGGTACGTAAGTACTAAAGGCAAAAGTAAAAGTACAATTCATGCTTGGTTATCATCTTACATGTAGTTGTAAATATGATTGTTTATAGTTCACTTGGATGAGAAGTATGCTTGTATGAAAGTATGAATCTCATATTAATTGACATTCCACAATTATACCATTATTAATTTATCATGTGTAATTTGAATGTTAAAATTATTTGTCAGGTTGACCAATGGTTTAATAAAGAAGGAAAGAAGTTAGTTAAGTTTATTAGATACTTATCAACAAAGAAGGTAGCTGTGAATTTTTATTCACATGATAATAGAAGTTAATGAGCAAAATTTATGTAGTCACTCACAATTAATGTTGGCAAGGAAGATAAATAGTAAGCCACTCACATTAAGTGTGGGTAAAGGAAGTTTAGTTTAATTAAAGGACACACAATTATTTTACAATCACTATAAATCAAAGATAATTAATATGGTTTTATTTGATGTCATGCATGCTTTTATGTGTTGTTATGGTGTGAGTCATATATTGTTAACCCTGTTAATCACGTAAAGTGAAAGAGGGTTTGGACAAATAACTCTTGGAACGTATAACCTTGAGTATGAACAATGGGGGGTGTTGTATGGAACAGAGATCTTATTTCTAATTAGTGTACAAGACGTTGAACTCTTTTATATTTTAATGCGCTAAATTCCGTCACTTTATGTGACATAGGTAATACTTATTATAGTTGCTCCCAAGTGGTGCCCAATAGGGCGATTTTAAAGGAAAGGCGGTCGAGTCAAAATCCAAAGGTTAAATATAAAAATAATTTATTTTGAGTTGAGCCTATTACAGGTGAATGTTATCAATGGTAAGAAGTATATATGTTATACTTTCATTTTATTTTAATATTAATCATGTTTTTGCATAGTCTTTGGTATTTATGTACTCAGCTTTGCTGATTGTGTGTTTTGTGTGCAGGCTTGTCTTTGACTTGGCCCTACGATGACCCACTTGATGGCGAGTAGTTGTCTAGAATAATAGAAAGAACAGGTACAAGTGGGCATAAGTCAATCATGCGGCTGGAGTGGGATGCTTGCATCGTAGTTTTTCTAGTTTATGCTTGATGAACTGTTACTTCCATTATTTTGATGTTGACTTTCGTTTTCAAGTTTAAAGTTTATTTGGTTTTGAAGGGCCATTAAGATGGTTCCGAAGTGTAATAATAATTTTTTTGGGTTTCTTTTGGTTTTTATTTGTTTGATTTGAGTTTTTTTTGGAGTTTTAATTTGGTTTTGGTGTTTTAAAAAACTTTCGCTGTAGTACTTTGATAAAAACCTTAGTCGTTATCACGTTTGCGATAATACTTTGGTTTTTCCTATTTGGTTGGGAGTTTTGATAATTTTTTTTTGGTAAATAAATTTTTATAACCAAAAGGAAAGGAATACAACACCAATAGCCAAAAGGCCTACAACAAACACCTAGTTGCAAAGTCATCATAGTGGTAGGGGTTGCCACCTTCTATGAAGGGTTCAACACCCAACCAACACAATCATATGCAACACCAGGCTGAACTCAACCTATGATCAAGAGATGCTGATCTGCAACAACACATTTACAAAAACTCTAACAATAATATCTCTAAACACAACACTGGCCTTTTGCATAGAATAATAATGACTTGGCATTCCTCTATAGCCAAACAACATAGACCACCTAACAACATCAATAGCAAAACCCTCTGTTGAGCATTCTCTCTTTCTGCCAGCTTTTGAGCAAGCTTGAGCTCATGCTCCCAATTCATTGGGACTCTATGAATCCCTGTAACCTTCAAGCCTGAGACCAAATTGCAGCAGAGTAGGGGCACTGAAAGAATAAGTGGTTCACACTCTCTTGGCCTAAAAAAACAAAGGGGCATGCAGTATCACAACCAGGGAACCAAACATGAAGCATGTCCCTATTCATTAGCCTATTATGCAAAGCCAACCAGGTTATGAAAAGGTTGCTAGAAGTGGCAGGATTGTGGCAGATAACTCTCCTCAAATCCACTTTAGTAGCTGAGGTCTCATCAAAGATAAATTTTTTTTTATTTTCATCTTCCCTTTATGCTCCACAGCCTCCCATCCTCCAAATGTCAATCAACCCTCTATATTTCATGGTTTTCCTCAAAACCCAAGAACATGACTTGGGACAGTAGCTTCCAACAACTAAGATGCTTGACATAATAGATAAGCACCCATTTGGCCCATAAAGTATCAGTTTTAGGAGCCAGATCCCATAGCAGCTTAGTTATAGCAGCAACATTCCAATCAGCTAAGGAGATAACATTCCATCCCCCATTAACTTCGGAAGGCAAACCTGATCCCAGCTACCAGATTTTTCTGAGATGGGACAGCAGTGCCAGACCACAGGGAAGCCCTGAATCCGGCTTCAACATCTTTGATCACTTTTTTAGGAGGGAAAAAAATTTGGCTCCAATAGGTCTGAACGCCAAAAAGAACACTTTTGATTAATGAAGCCTCCCTGCATAAGATAGATACTTAGCAGTCAACTGTTGAATTCTAGTTTAACCTTATTCACCAAAGGCCTACACTGAGCCACTGTCAGCTTCTTAGAGGAAAGAGGCACCCCTAGGTATTTTAAGGGAATCACCCCTATGCAAAACCTAGAGAAGCCTGGATAAGGTCTTTATCTTGCTTAGGCACTCCCCAAAAGATATCTCACTTTTCTCTAGATGAACAGATAAGCTTGAGGCTTGAGAAAATTTGGAGAAAGCTCCTAAAAGCAGCCTTAAGAGGTCATATCAGCGCCTAGCAAACATAATAAATCATCAACAAACATAAAATAAGTAAGCCCAACTTCTCACACCTAGGGTGAAAGTTAAATCTAAGAATAGCATGAAGCTCAGTAAGACATCTGGACAGGTTCCAATTCCTATAGCAAACAAGAGGGGAGACATAGGATCACCTTGCCTTAAACCTTTTTTGCTTGAAAGGGTTTAGAAGGAATCCCATCAGCAAAAGACAAAAAGACACAGTTGACAGACAACTCATCACCCAGCCAACAAACCATTGGGAAATCCAAGCTCTAGCACATGGATTGAAGAAAACCCACTCAACAAGTCATAAGCCTTCCTCAAATCAATTTCAATGCATCATCTAGGTGTAACACGCCTCTTGTGATAACCTTTGAAAGCTCAGTAGCTACCAAACTATTATCACCATATATGTTTCCCCGGAATAACAAGGTTGAGCATCATTAACAACCTCCCCCACCACTATACAAACCTAGTAGTGAGGATCTTGGAGATTATTTGTATAGGACTATACAACAAGCAATTCGTCTAAAATCCTTTGCATAAGAAGGTTGCATAACCTTGGGCACCAAAGTTATTGTAGTACATTCCACTAATATGTCATCTTCCCTGAATGAAAAAATGCCTAACAGCAGCATACATATAATGTTTAACAATTGGCCAAGCTTTTTTTTTTTTAAAAAAAGTAGCTATTAAAGTCATCAATACCAGGTGCTTTGCTATCATCAATACTAGCCAGGCCCATATCAATTTCATCTCAGTAACTTCAGCAATAAGAGAGGAGCAACCTGTAGCAGACAGCTGTTTTCCCTCCCTTACAATATTAAGATCAATACTAGGCAAATAACAGCTGCATCCCATCATCTAGTATAGAATTGAACAAAGTCTTGGTTAATGTGGACATGATCTTAAGAATTTCATCATTGCCATTGAAAAGTTAGTCATTCTATTCCTCCCATGCTTTTGCTTAAAAATATTAAAAAACTTATTGTTCCCATCACCAAGCTTAACCCGTTAAGCCTAGACTTCTGCTTATAATGCTCTCCTGGACAGAAAGCCATTAACCACCTTAGCAGTTGCTTCTTGTTCCTGCATACATAAACCAATATTACCAACATTCTCTCCCATTACTGCTGAATCTGGCCTAAATGATCTGTGCATCCGACACCCTTTGATCAACATTAGACAATTGCTGATGATTTAACCTCTTAAGGCCCTACTTCACTGCTTTGAGCTTGTGCCACACCTGAGCCATAGGATTGCCTGAAAATGACCTCCCAATGCAGTATCCACAATAGAGTTGAACTCATCGATCAGCTAGCAATAGAGTTTTGATAATTATTATTCTTTATTTGTATTATAATATTTTACGAAAATTAGAGAAGGAAGTTTGGAAATCCAAGGTGTTACAAAGTTCATTTAATGCTAACCATATGAAAAATGTAATATTACGATTTCATTGAGTAAATAATTTCAAATATAGAATAGGTCATAAACATTTAAAATAGTTCACATTTAAAACATTCTGTTGTCCTAATGATTGCAGTGTGGCTCATGGATCACTTGAATTGATGGAGCCTCCTGCAAATATCCTCACATATACTCTCAGGAACTCATAAGACGACGTCGGCGTTATCACCATTCTACATGCACGAATGGCTACTGACCCTTGCTAACAAGAAGATCAACATTTGCTGGACTATTTCGTGGGTGGAAGATTAAACCATGGTCTTCGGATGGAACTCCCTATATTTGCGTGGCTAGCTTGACTACATTGACTTTCTATTGCCCTTCGAGAGTGATGAGGCAATTCTGCAATCAATACGTAATTCTGAATCATGATACCTGTGAGGCCTGAAGAAAAGCATGTGCTACTGGTATTGCCAAGAATTGGGGAACAATTGGGTGAAGAGGACAAAGATTGTTGTGACTCCACTATCGAAATATTATGAAAAGGTACCCAAGCATTACTTAATTTGGATGCATGTAGAACCTATGTCAATTCGTGTAGAGGCTCTAAAGCCGAAAGGAGGATCATGGGTATGCTATGGATAGAGTCCTAGAGAAGCCCAAGATCACTTCTATAAGGATAGACTGGGTCCTAAGAAGGTGCCTTTATGGCAAAGACTTGAAAAGCTACCTCCCATGAATATTGATGCTGCTCCTAAGCGGAAGAGATCTCAAGAGGAACAAAGTGTTAAAGACAAGGAAAAGTGGAAGGTTTGTTATGGCCCTAAGAAAAAGCGAGGGTGACAAAGAAGCCTATGAAAGTAGGGGATCTCTAACACTGCGAAGGACAAAGAGAAGGAACCTAGACCTCAGTAGGAAGATTAATTTGTTGTTTCACAAACTTATTTCTTTTTACTATTTTGATGAATAAGGCATACGTGTCATGTTTATTTTTATTTATGTCAGCAGTTGTGTTTGATAATCATGAATACAAATAAACCATTATTTTATTTCTTGGGTAAAGATACAGCATTTAAATGATGTTCATTCAATAATGAATCTTCACTTTTTTGAAGATGAACATAGGTCATGTTCATTTCGGTAGGTGATTAAAGTACTGTAGAGGAGTGAGGGGTTTTATTTTTAAATGGGATGAACCCCAGTCGAGGTTGCCTACGTGTCCTTTTGGAAGCCGATATGATTGTTGTGCTTGTTGATTCAATAGTTAGTAATGCTACATGAGTGAATGAATAAGTGAAAGTACGAATGATGAATAATGAATAATGATTGAATGAATGAGTGAATGACAGAGTTTGTTAAATGCTGGATTTGTGTAGTGAATGTTGAATGTGGGACTGAGAACGGGTAAAGTAGGAATAAGTAATTGCTAGAAATGATTAAAGCAGAAATGTAGCAAACTAAAACACAATATAGGATTGAGGTAATGATGAAGTTATGCTGGAAAAAAAGCTCAAAATGGATTTGTAGGTATGCTTTGAGATTTTTTTTCTTTTCTGAAATAGTATAATAAAAGTATAGAGAATATGAAGCTATAATGCAATAGATCGTAATAGCATTCTAGTTTTAGGGTCATGTGATTAAACAATTGACCTGAAATTCTACTACATTGGCAATTATTTGTGGACTAATAATCATGATGTTTTTTCCAAGGTTATAAATCATCAGCCCTATGACCAGAAAGCAGATTTATTAGTTTTCCTAATGTACTATGGGAGCTTGTAACTGCAAAGGTACTCTATTTTTCTAATTTCCCTTTATGGTGATTAAAATTTTTGAATATGTGGAATTCAGCTATGTTACGTTGAGGGCTTGAGACATTTCTGTGAAGTCTTTATTTCCCCCTTCTAGTCCTCAGGTGCCATATGAGAACATCACTCCACTCCAAACTGCATTAGGTGTAAGAAAGTATGTTCCGAGATCATAAAAAAATTATGTACTAGTGTTATGCAGATTGCAACGTTCATTTGTAATGTACTAATGAAAGTAGTAATGTGCAATGTTCAGTTTAAGTACCTGCTCTACTGGTTAAATATATCTAATGGCTTGTTATCGACACTTGTCTTTAGACTGCCTACAAAATTATACGAATCATTCCCATTACTACCTACCAAATAGAGACTGCTGAAATAGTAACAATGAGAGTTTTGTGAATGTTTCAGCGCAATAACTGGCAAGGAAAGAAATGGATATGCTTATATGTCCAATATTATAATTTGTTTGGCGTCTTGAGCCAAGCTGCTCTGATGCACTCCGCATTTTGTGCATATAAATGATTTAAAGTTTGAAAGTCCTATTAAATTGGATCCTGTGCATTAAAAAGCACTTCGCTTTGATCTCTAGTTGAACATTATTTATCTCAATATGCTTGCTATTTATGTGCATCTTTCAATTTGGTTGCTGAGTGTGTTATTGTGTGTGTGTGTGGGGGGGGGGGGGGGGGGGTGGGGGGGGGGGGGGGGGGAGGAGGAGGGAGAAGAATTTGGCATTGTTTTGCCTGCTGCATTTAATCTCACTCTAGTGCAAGTAAAAATAAATGCAAAATATTTTCATGATTTTAACAAACAAATTTTCTTTTAAAAAACGAACCAAAAGAATTCTCATGTTGATGCATCTTATGAGTTCTGAAGAGTGATAGCATACCATTTACCAATGCTCATATTATTTTAGTTTGACTAGTTTGCTGCCTCCATTTGGACTTCCACTAACCTGCTAATAATCAATATCAGAGTCACACTGGGTGGCAGGGTCTTCTTGCTATAGAGTTTTAGGGAAGCTGTATTTTGCACTTCTTCATGGACTTCTAACCCAACGCTTCTTCCTTACAGCATGTGTCAATTTTCCGTCCTCTTTTTGTGCTTCTCCAATTCCATTTACGTTGTTTTTTCTTCGAAGGGGGTGGGGGGCAATTGGTTTGCTAAGGATTAAGAGCGTAGAGGTGTTGAAGTTGAGAAATTAGATATCTGTATTTGTTTCTGGAAAATATTATTTCTTGGAAAAAAAATTTAGGCATTGTATCTTACAATGAGTTTCCTTCTAACTATCCTTTTTATAGTATTCTTTCAGATATATATTGGAGTCGACAACCTTTGACCTGTTCAGTATATAGAGCTTCCCACTTGATATCGCTTCTGATGCATTTAGCACATTTATGGTAGGGTTTCAAGGTGGTATATGTTTGCGTCAATGTGCGAGTGTCTGCATTATCTTATTTGTTACTTCTAATATTTATTATGTTAATTCCATACGGTCTTTCTTATGTTATACTACCAAGATCTTGTTCTTGAATGTTATTGAACGTAACTTTGTCTCTGATTTTATGGCAACTCGAAAATTTTATGTGTTTCCAAATATACTAAGTAATTTGATGTTATTCCTAACTTGTCTGAACTCCAAATATATGTGTTTTAGTATGCCATCGTCTCTTGCTATTGTTGTGTCCCTCCTATCATTAGTTGGTGCCACTAGTACATAAAAGTTCATTTGGTGCGGTCAAAACCAGGGTATTGCTCCGTTTTTAACTGCAGCAAATAGAGTAGCAGCAAATAGGAGTTTACTTATCTGTTGCAGGTTCTTAGAAAAAACCGCAGCAAATAAGGACCCAAAAATTTTTTTTAAATTTGTTTTAGCTCTTATGCTAAATTTAGACATTAAAGGTCCTATATACATTTATATTGATGATTCAAGTTACATTGAGTTTGTACCACATAAAATTGAGTTCAAAATTACATAAAAAAAAGCAGCAACAAGGGGGTCGAGAAGGCCACTAGCAGCATCAGCAATAATGGGAGATGGGCACAGCAGCAACACACTAGTGAGGGACACAGCAACAGCAAGGCAGCAACAATATCCATAACAACAATAAAACCCAAGTTATTCATAAAACAAAACTTATTCACAAATTCCTCACCACCTCAAAGATTAAATTTTGCGCAAAAAAATCTTTGATTTGAATTAAATTAAAAATAATAAAAATAAAAAATGCATAGATCTTCGAGTACACAAGAGTTGCAAAGGGAATTCTACAGAAATACATCATCTTACTCGTCAACGCCATCATCCAGCGACGGCGAAAAAAACACACAGCAACAACAATGGCAACACAATTGCTAGTGTATAGCCCTGGACTTACCCTGCTAAGAAGGAGAAATCCCTATTAGATCTGCTGAAAACGCTGTTCATCTCACCCTCTTGTTATCCTTCTTTCGCCATATTCAATTAATTATGTTTCACAACATCATAATTCAGCAATAATCCCCTGCAGAAAAGGTCTATGCTGTCATAAACTCAAGGAAGATGAATGATAATACTTAGAAACACAAGAAAAGGCAAGCATCTATCACAAGATTGCAAAATGATTGAGCTACAAACAAAGCAATGTGAGCTACTCCTTCTTAACCATAAGAGAGAATATATGAAAGAAGTTTGTTTTTAGGAGATTGCATACAATACTCGTAAATTGCGCTCAATCACCAATTGATAACCTAACTAACATATTGAATGCAATTGAATTCGAAATCAAAACTAATCAACCAACAATCATGCAAAAGTGATAATTTCCAAGGGGAAAGTGATAATTCAATGTAAAAGAGGAATGCAATTGGTGTGTAAAGACTGACCTGGGTATCCATAACATTTTGTAACTTGATTCCATACTGAAAATACAATGTCTGGAAAAAGAAGACAGAATAAAGTAAAAGGAAGGCAATAAAGGTGAAGTAAAGTAAAACCCACAGATCCACAACCGAAACCAAAACCAAAAAACTCAAACGCAACATCAACTCCAAATCGATCACACTCACACCCACCAACCACAAAAAGTCACACATTCACGCACTCACTCACACACTCACAACCACACACAAAAAGTCCACATTCACACACTACTCACACACACACTCAATCGCTCACAGTTGCAGCAAGCCAGACAAAAGTTACACATTCAACAAAAAGAAACATCACAAAGCATCATAAACAATTGATAGAATTTTGAAATAGGGGTCACTGTCAAAACCAATAATAACACCATTAAGATTGCTGTTTTTTTAACTGAAACTACTTTAATGAATTGAATTCAAATTGAGTAAAAAAAAAAAAAAAAAGAAAACTTAAAAAAGTGTGTTCAAAAGATAACAAAGCAACTTATTCAACTAGTAAACAAAATAACAGCCAAATTATCGAGGTGGTTGGGACAGAAGACGTGCTAATCACCCACCCTTTACATGTGACATAACTAGACTGGTGATGCATGTGTTGCTGGGATTATGAAAAACTGATTTCTCACCCTGAAATGTATGTAGATCATGAGTTTTTGGAGAGGCAACTTCAGTTTGCTGTTGATGCAGGTATTATATCACAATGGACAGTTTAGTGTAGTGAGAGATTCCAACGAAAGTGCCACTCAAATCTTAAAGAGCAAGTGTATGTTCGTCAATGTGGTAGTCAGATAAAGGCCACCTATCATTAGACCAAGAGCTATGATTTGCTTTTAGTGTATGGGTATAATGGCAAATGTTCATATTGTTTGATTTCAGTAAGTCATTGCTCACGTTTGATACTGTATCTAGTGAATTAGGAGGGTTGAATCTTGTGTTAGCCTTTATCAGTGAATTAGTTCACACATAATTACTCATATTCATTTAAAATACAACAACTCAATCAAGAGTCAAACAATCACCAAAGTAAACACCAGCAAAATTAAGCCTCCATGCAAAACCACTAATTAAATGGCGTTCTTCATTTTCAGAATTGAGGAACAAACCTAAAAATATTCCCAAATTTTCATACCACAAATAATTCAATTAAAATAGCAGCATGTTAACGAAAACTCGAATAAACAACACGAAATAATTCACTCTTCGATTTGTTCAAAATCAAAAAATATTCGAAAACCCAAAATCAGGAAACAACCACAAAATTAAAACGCATCAAACAAATATAAAAATAATCAAATTAGAATATAAAAACAATAATAACAGAAAATAAATCAGAATCAATGAAACACAACAAAACATGCGAATTTCAGAATTGTTATGATATATTAATTAGGGTTTTAGTCGAAATAATTATCAACAAAATTATGGGTTTTCGATTAACTACACCTAAAAAGATAGATCTTGAAGAAAAATCTCCCTCGCCTCGAATTGCCTCAAAGTCTCTAAAATTGCTCGAATTTTGCTTCAAAATTGTATCAAACAAATCAAAATTTATAAATCAATTTTAAACCAACACAACAATAACAACAAAACGAAAACAATCAAAAAAAATTACAATCAAATATAAAAAACGAAAACAAAAAGACAACAAAAATTAAAGGAGGTATTACCTTCAAATGGAGGGAGGACGAAAGAGGGGCATTTGAAGGATGAGAATTGAGAATGAGAGGGAGAGCAATGAGAAAGGAAGAATGATGAGAAAAGATAGGAAAGAGCGAGAAGAGAGAAGATAGAGGCGGAATGAGAAAAAGAGGGAAGAGGCGAGAAGAAAGAGGGCGCGGTTAGAAGGAAAGAGACGATGTAGGGTTAGGTACTAATATTATGGGCTTGGGCAAGGGTTATTTTAGCCGCTTTGGGGTTGGATTATTTGCTGCGGCTCAACTGCAGCAATAACATAAAAAAAAAACCGCAGCAACAATCGAAAGGAGGAGTTCAGGTCAACTGCAAAGACCAACCACGGGAGGCTTCATTGTGGAGGACCACATTGGGCAAGGGAATGCCCAACGAAGCAAAGGTTGAGTGCCCTAGTTGCCAACTTGGAGGAGTCATCTCAGAGGAGATGAGGTGTGGGTCGATGCGCTTGGAGGAGAAAGCCATGCTAGCCAACATGAGACTCCTCAATACTCAGGGTCGTGGACAGAGAGCCAACTGAACAGGCAGACACACAAAACAAGGGACAAGCATCAAGCAAGGGGCTTGATGGCGATCC
>PYUH01000468.1:188104-217151 GCA_016808085.1 Suaeda aralocaspica
GGAGGGAGGGAGAAGAATTTGGCATTGTTTTGCCTGCTGCATTTAATCTCACTCTAGTGCAAGTAAAAATAAATGCAAAATATTTTCATGATTTTAACAAACAAATTTTCTTTTAAAAAAACTGAACCAAAAAGAATTCTCATGTTGATGCATCTTATGAGTTCTGATAGAGTGATAGCATACCATTTACCAATGCTCATATTATTTTAGTTTGACTAGTTTGCTGCCTCCATTTGGACTTCCACTAACCTGCTAATAATCAATATCAGAGTCTACACTGGGTGGCAGGGTCTTCTTGCTATAGAGTTTTAGGGAAGCTGTATTTTGCACTTCTTCATGGACTTCTTACCCAACGCTTCTTCCTTACAGCATGTGTCAATTTTCCGTCCTCTTTTGTGCTTCTCCAATTCCATTTACTGTTGTTTTTCTTGAGAAGGGGGTGGGGGGCAATTGGTTGTGCTTAAGGATTAAAGAGCGTAGAGGTGTTGAAGTTGAGAAATTAAGATATCTGTATTTGTTTCTGAAAATATTATTTCTTGGAAAAAAAATTTAGGCATTGTATCTTACAATGAGTTTCCTTCTAACATATCCTTTTTATAGTATTCTTTCAGATATATATTGGAGTCGACAACCTTTGACCTGTTCAGTATATAGAGCTTCCCAACTTTGATATCGCTTCTGATGCATTTAGCACATTTATGGTAAGTGTTCAAGTGGTATATGTTTGCGTCAATGTGCGAGTGTCTGCATTTATCTTATTTGTTACTTCTAAATATTTATTATGTTAATTTCCATACGGTCTTTCTTATGTTATACTACCAAGATCTTGTTCTTGAATGTTATTGAACGTAACTTTGTCTCTGATTTTTATGGCAACTCGAAAATTTTATGTGTTTCCAAATATACTAAGTAATTTGATGTTATTACTAACTTGTCTGAACTCCAAATATATGTGTTTTAGTATGCCATCGTCTCTTGCTATTGTTGTGTCCCTCCTATCATGTAGTTGGTGCCACTAGTACATAAAAGTTCATTTGGTGCGGTCAAAACCAGGGTATTTGCTCCGGTTTTTAACTGCAGCAAATAGAGTAGCAGCAAATAGGAGTTTACTTATCTGTTGCAGGTTCTTAGAAAAACCGCAGCAAATAAGGACCCAAAAATTTTTTTTAAAATTTGTTTTAGCTCTTATCATGCTAAATTTAGACATTAAATGTCCTATATACATTTATATTGATGATTTCAAGTTACATTGAGTTGTACCACATAAAATTGAGTTCAAAATTACATTAAAAAAAAAGCAGCAACAAGGGGGTCGAGAAGGCAGCTAGCAGCATCAGCAATAATGGGAGATGGGCACAGCAGCAACAGCAGCTAGTGGAGGGACACAGCAGCAGCAAGGCAGCAACAATATCCATAACAACATAAAACCCAAGTTATTCATAAAACAAAACTTATTCACAAATTCCTCAACACCTCAAAGATTAAATTTTGCGCAAAAAAATCTTTGATTTGAATTAAATTAAAAATAATAAAAATAAAAAATGCATAGATCTTCGAGTAACACAAGAGTTGCAAAGGAATTCTACAGAAATACATCATCTTACTCGTCAACGCCATCATCCAGCGACGGCGAAAACAACAACAGCAACAACAATGGCAACACTAATATGCTAGTGTATAGCCCTGGATCTTACCCTGCTAAGAAGGAGAAATCCCATATTAGATCTGCTGAAAACGCTGTTCATCTCATCCCTCTTGTTATCCTTCTTTGCGCCATATTCAATTAATTATGTTTCACAACATCATAATTCAGCAATAATCACCTGCAGAAAAGGTCTATGCTGTCATAAACTCAAGGAAGATGAATGATAATACTTAGAACACAAGAAAAGGCAAGCATCTATCACAAGATTGCTAAAATGATTGAGCTACAAGAGCAAAGCAATGTGAGCTACTCATTCTTAAACCATAGAGAGAGAATATATGAAAAGAAGTTTGTTTTTAGGAGATTGCATACAATAGCTCGTAAATTGCGCTCAATCACTCAATTGATAAACCTAACTAACATATTGAATGCAATTGAATTCGAAATCAAAACTAATCAACCAACAATCATGCAAAAGTGATAATTTCCAAGGGGGAAAGTGATAATTCAATGTAAAAGAGGAATGCAATTGGTGTGTAAAGACTGACCTGGGTATCCATAACATTTTGTAACTTGATTCCATACTGAAAATACAATGTCTGGAAAAAAGAAGACAGAAGTAAAGTAAAAGGAAGGCAAATAAAGGTGAAGTAAAGTAAAACCCACAGATCCACAACCGAAACCAAAACCAAAAAACTCAAACGCACAATCAAACTCCAAATCGATCACACTCACAGCCAACCACACAAAAAAGTCACACATTCACGCACTCACTCACACACACTCACAACCAGCCACACAAAAAGTCACACATTCACACACTTACTCACACACACTCAATCGCTCACAGTTGCAGCAAGCCAGACAAAAGTTACACATTCAACAAAAAGAAACATCACAAGCATCATAAACAAATTGATAGAATTTTGAAAAATGGGTCACTGTCAAAACCAATAATAAACCCATTAAGATTGCTGTTTTTTTAACTGAAACTACTTTAATGAATTGAATTCAAATTGAAGTAAAAAAAAAAAAAAAAAGAAAACTTAAAAAAGTGTGTTCAAAAGATAACAAAGCAACTTATTCAACTAGTAAACAAAATAACAGCCAAAATTATCGAGGTGGTTGGGACAGAAGACGTGCTAATCACCCCATTTACATGTGACATAACTAGATCTGGTGATGCTATTGTTGCTGGGATTATGAGAAAACTGATTTCTCACCCTGAAATGTATGTAGATCATGATGTTTTGGAGAGGCAACTTCAGTTTGCTGTTGATGCAGGTATTATATCACAATGGACAGTTAGTGTAGTGAGAGGATTTCCAACAGAAAGTGCCACTCAAAATCTTAAAGAGCAAGTGTATGTTCCGTCAATGTGGTAGTCAGATAAATGCCACCTATCATTATGACCGAAGAGCTATTGATTTGCTTTTAGTGTATGGGTATAATGGCAAATGTTCATATTGTTTGATTTCAGTAAGTCATTGCTCACGTTTGATACTGTATCTAGTGAATTAGGAGGGTTGAATCTTGTGTTAGCCTTTATCTAGTGAATTAGTTCACACATAATTACTCATATTCATTTAAAATACAACAACTCAATCAAGAGTCAAACAACAATCACCAAAGTAAAACACAGCAAAAATTAAGCCTCCAATGCAAAACCACTAATTAAATGGCGTTCTTCATTTTCAGAATTGAGGAACAAAACCTAAAAATATTCCCAAATTTTCATACCACAAATAATTCAATTAAAATAGCAGCATGTTACGAAAAACTCGAAATAAACAACACGAAATAATTCATCTTCGATTTGTTCAAAATCAAAAAATAATTCGAAAACCCAAAATCAGGAAACAACCAGCAAAATTAAAACGCCATCAAACAAATATAAAAAATAAATCAAAATTAGAATATAAAAACAATAAATAACAAGAAAAATAAAAATCAGAATCAATGAAACACAAAACATGCGAATTCAGAATTGTTATGATATATTTAATTAGGGTTTTAGTCGAAATAATTATCAAAAAATTATGGGTTTTCGATTAACTAACCTAAAAAGATAGATCTTGAAGAAAAATCTCCCTCGCCTCGAAATTGCCTCAAAGTCATCTAAAATTGCTCGAAATTTGCTTCAAAATTGTATCAAACAAATCAAAATTTATAAATCAATTTTAAACCAACAACAATAACAACAAAAACGAAAACAATCGAAAAAAAAATTACAATCAAAATATAAAAAAACGAAAACAAAAAAGACAACAAAAATTAAAGGAGGTAGTACCTTCAAATGGAGGGAGGGACGAAAGAGGGGCATTTGAAGGATGAGAATGAGAATGAGGGAGGAAAGAGGCGAGAATGAGAAAGAGAAGAGAATGAGAATGAGAAAGAGAGAGGAAAGAGGCGAGAATGAGAGAAGATAGAGGCGAGAATGAGAATAAGAGGGAAAGATGCGAGAATGAAAGAGGGAGCTAGGGTTAGGTACTAATATTATGGGCTTGGGCTAAGGGTTATTTTAGCCGCTTTGGGGTTGGATTATTTGCTGCGGCTCAACTGCAGCAAATAACATAAAAAAAACCGCAGCAACAATCGAAAGGAGGAGTTCAGGTCAACTGCAAAGACCAACCAACGGGGATGCTTCATATGTGGAGGACCACATTGGGCAAGGGAATGCCCAACGAAGCAAAGGTTGAGTGCCCTAGTTGCCAACTTGGAGGAGTCATCTCAAGAGGAGATGAGGTGTGGGGCGATGCTCTTGGAGGAGAAAGCCATGCTAGCCAACATGAGACTCCTCAATACTTCAAGGGTCGTGGACAGAGAGCCAACTGAACAGGCAGACACGACAAAACAAGGGACAAGCATCAAGCAAGGGGGCTTGATGGCGATCCAAGGGGAGGTGAATGGCGTTGGGACCAGGATGCTTGTGGACACAGGAGCATCACACAACTTCTTGGCATTAAGGGAAGCCAAGGATCTGGGCGTCAAGTTCACCAAGGTTGATGGGGAGTGGAAGGCCATCAACAATAAGTCCGCGCCGGTGTACGGTCGGGCATGGGATGTCCGAGTCCGCTTGGGGAAGTGGACGGGCAAAGTTGATTTCTTAGTCGTCGACATGGAGTCGGAGACAGCCGTGCTAGGAATGGAGTTCCTAGACAAGATGAGGCCAGTGGTGTTTGGTGATAGCACGATGACTATCACACACAACGGGGTTCAGCATGTGTTGAGGATCACTAGGACAATAGAGGATTGCCCAAAGATTTCATCAATGCGTGCTACGTGGGCGCTTAGGCCTCAGCGTCAATGGGTTGCACAAGCAGAGCAGGTCATGGGCAAGCCGAGGGTGAAGCATCATGACAAGGTCTGTGTGAGGACCAAGGAAGCTGCTCGTGTCCAAGGGACAGAGCATGGTGAGAAACTCGTGTGTAAGCAAGGGGCTTGCACAAACGCGCATGCTCAATGGGAACAAGTGCACAAGGGCTTGTGGCACGTACAAGTTTCCCGACCACATAAGGAACTTGCCCAAAGAGGTGTGGCCAGAGGGCGTTCAAGGTGTGCGTCAATGACCTACTCATTTGTAAGAGGTGACCGAAGAAGGGGCACAACAAGGGTCAGAGTTATGGGCACACAGCCCATACACCATACCAAGAGCGACGAGAGAATGCAGCACACCGAGCAGGTAACCAGTCAAGGCATAAACACGTGGAAGGAGACGTGGCCTTGACGAGGACGTCAAGGTTTAAGTGGGGGAGTATGTCACGGGCCGAGAATTTGTCCCACTTATAGTCCTATGCAAGGCATAAGGATCCCCAGGGGGAGCTGCTCATGGGCTGTCAAGCAGCACCCTCACCTTATAGAAGACAGTCGCAGAATGTAGTAATGCTGTACCATGATACTGGATCTAAAGATGAGCACTACTTTTGGGATGACCGTGCTATTTTGGTGAAACGAGGTTCGTACATGGTGAAGAGGTTGTCTACTACGCTTGGAAGAGTATGGAAGGCTCTAGAACCTCATTGTAAGGTCTAGAGTAGTTCAGCACATTCCGAAGGGTCCGGAACATTGGAGGGTATTCTAGGGAATTCTCACTTATCCTAGATACACTAGGAATATTGGATATCCTAACGTCACTAGGAATGTAGGATTTTCTATGTACAGTAGGAAAGTAGGATTTCCTAGGTACAGTAGGGAAGTAGGATGTTCTAAATGTAGTAGGAATGTTATAATATTCTAGTTATAGTAGGACAGGTGATGTGTATAAATACCTGAGTCATTCAGGAGAAGAGAGAAAGGAGGAACTTGGAGAGCACAGTATTCACCTTTGTAAACAGTGTAGCCTTTATTAGTGAGCATTAATAAGTTAATTCCCTCTACCACTTGTGTGTTTTATTGTGTGTTTCCTTCCAACAACCATCTTCCACATAAACTTAGAGAGGGTGAGTGTGTGGGGATAACTTGAGCACAAGGGGTGCATTACTTGGGTGAGTGCTAAGGGCTAACGAGATCTGTCCAACGCACTAACACATCGTCTGGGACGAATACTTGGAAGCTAGATACAGGGACGTGTCTTGCTTATTGAGGTAATCAGCTCAAGGAGTGAGCCACGCGGCACGAAGGAGCGTGTCAAGGGGAAGTCAGACTTGTTCACGACGGACTGTTGATCAAGTGTTGCACGGGGTTGCTAGCTTTGAGGGAGTCAAAGTGTCAGCACAATCCAACCCTCAGAGACTAGAGAGATAGAAAGAGTAATATAAGTTTGTATTCAGTTTTCTCTCAAAGTAATAAAACTCATACTCATAAACTTGTGCTTTTCTTATTCTTTTGTTCAAGCTTTCGTTGCATTACTTAGCTATATACTAAGGAAGGGTTAGCCTTGACTAGCATCCAAGGGGGAAGTTTAGTGGGCATCGGCAAAAACTAAAGGGAATTAGTCAGCACGTGAATATATATATATATATATATATAATATATATAATATATATAATATATATATATATATATATATATATATATATATATTATTTGCTGCAGTTCTTTAAAAATCTCAAAGAACTGCAGCAAATATGACGCAACAAATGTAGATTTTTGTACTAGTGTGCTGCTGTTGTGTACCTCCTATAGCTGCTGCTACTGTGTCCAATGATAGCCTGTCAAAGTGGCTACCAAAGATAAACCATACAAAGCTCACTAGGCTACTAGTAAGGGGAAATAAGGATCGAATCCCACGAGATAAAGGTCTTTAAAGTAAGGCGGACTACGGAGTAAGTTTGACTTGGTTTTATTTTAGAAGAAAGATTGTCACTAATGTTGATTTATTTTAACTTGATTTTAAGAATTAAAGACGACTAAGGTAAGGGATACACCGCTCACTTCTTACATGAAGGCGCGTATTCATAGGTTAAACCAAACGTAGAGGGGAATGTCAAGGGGAAGTCGTTCTAAGAGTCATGTCTAATCTCTCGAGCTAGCATGACGAGCAGAACTATGAACACAACCTATTCTCACAGCCTGAGCATAAAACAACTCCTAAGCACTTTTTCACGAAGACTAGTAACGTCCCTTAACTTGAACACCTATTTTCATGGTTTTCAAACTAATCAAACATGGGGAGTCTTCACTCAACTTCATCTCTCGATCCTTCGTTAAGGAACCTAAGACGACATCTATGGAAGCAAGTCATAGATTACGTGATTTAAAACCCAATGTACGACTCTAGTTACCCCCCAACTCGGTTATTACTAAGAATCTATTTACGTCATGAAGGAGGTGAGGGTTTCACCCACACCTTAGCACTAAAAACTACTCACTACACATTTTACTATTTAAACACATTTTTATTCATGACTACAAATTATAACAAAGAAATAACTTACGACAATGGATTATAAACTAAACTAAACAAAAGTTATAAAAAGGGAAATAGCTTGTTTAATTATCAATATTATTACAAAGAAATAAGTTATGCAAGTGATGTAATCAAACTACAAAAGCAATAATGGTAATAAAAACAAGGACAAGGTTTAATCTTGAGAATAATTAAGACAAAAAGCAATAGTGCAAGGACAAGATTCACTTGAGAAGAAAGCTTATGAACTTGAAATAATGTAAGCAAAAGAACAAGGATAAGTTTAACTTGATAAAGAAAGCTTATGAACTTGAAATAATGCAAATTAAGAACAAGGACAAGTTTAACTTGATAAAGAGCTTTTATAAACAAACCTTCAAAGTAAGAAAATAGCTACAAGAATTGTAATTAAAATGGGAATTGAAGATGAGTTAAGAATTGTAACCTGAAGCTTGAATACTTTAAAGAACCTTGAAGCCTTACTCCAATAATGCCCCAATACATGATTATCAACCAAGAACAAAGACTAAAAAGCTTGAAATTCAACCCAAGAAACCAAGAACATGAACCCAAAATACTTGAATAACAACTTTGAATAGAATTAAAAGAGATTTGAATTACAACTTATGAAATTGAATAAGAACTAATCACTAATCAAATTGAATACAATTAATCTAGAGAGCAAAACGAGAGTTTAATTATCTTCTACTTGTTCTAGCTATTTCTAACTATTTTCTATGTCCTTCTACAGCTGAAAAAAACAAATATATATACTAAAGTTTAAACCCAAAGCAAGTGGGCAAGTTGAAGAAGAGAAAACTGAAGTTCGCCAGAGCAGGGGGTAGCGGGCGCTACAAGAAGGTAGTGGGTGCTAGGCTGGGGTAGCGGGCGCTCCTGTAGCCTAGCGGCCGCTACCCCCTGTTTTCCCTTCTTTCCTTGTTTGAGGCAGTGGCATTTCTCTGATGTTATTTGTGAATATGACTTACCAAGCACCTCTCATAGCCTTCCCATGTCGCTGGTCCACGCTAGCGATATCGCTATAAAAACTTGCGATATCGTTAGAACCTTGAGAAAAAGCCGAAAGGATCTTGACCAAAAGCTTTAAACTTTGATCAAACCGACCCAAATCTTCGCAAAACACACTACTCCTCCCATTTCATGTAATGTCTATATTTCCGAATCAGCCGGGAAATCCTACAAAAATGAGATAAAATACAAAATAGAGTAATACAAGGAATAATAAGCTAAAATATATGGGAAAGGGGAAAGAAAATAAAAATTATATAAACAAGGAAAAACTGAGAAAAAAGGGAGAGAAAACTAGATAAACTAACAAAGAAAACTACTGAAAAAGTAAACAAATAAACACTACATCAAACTCCCCCAAGCTAGACCATTGCTTGTCCCCAAGCAATCTTAACTTTGAAGAACGGGAAGAGAAAGATGAATCCCTCAGGGAAACGATTAACAAAGATTTAAACAAACTCTCAAAAATGCACTAAATCTTTAACACCAAGGAAAGTAAGGGAAGCATAGTTCTCAACAAGTACTTCAAATAGCAACCTAAGTAGATTAAAGTGAACTTATGAGTTTCAACTAAAGATTCATCATATACTCCATAATATGCAATTATCGTACGGAGTACTCCTTGAGGGAGTTTATAAAAGAAACAAGAGCATAGATGAGATGAGAAGTGGTTTAATCACTCACATCTTGCACAAAATACCCTCTCAATATGCTTGCCAAACAACTTTATTGATCACTCCCAACCTTTGAACTTTGCATCTTGGTCTCATATGGACTTTGAGGGTTGTAATGGGGTTGAGGTAAGGTGAAAGTTGGAAAGTTTGGCTATTTTGAGGAGGTAAACCTAAGTGAAGCATTTAAAATTCAATAACGAAGTTTGCAAACCTTTTTGACAATGAATGAAGACCTCAACACAACAAAACTCGATTTTCCACTATAATCCAATGAACATGAAGAATAAAAGTGGAAAAATCGACCCAAAGACCCATTTTGTAACTCAAAAACCGTCCTAAAAGGAATAGGACAACCTAGACATATGACTTTTCATCATTTAAAAGATAATCTTTGAAGAAATGATGATGAAAAGCCATTTACTTACTTCAAGTGATTTGAACAAGAACCAACTTTTTATTGCTAACTAAGCTTATTTACAAATGCTTTAGAAACCGATATTCACTACACAAGTTCAAACAATTATCTAACATGGCCTAATTACTAAAGAAGTCAAACTCGAGAACTACCTTGCTAAAGTGTTTTAGGATTCAAAGTTCATGAGAAAGGTAAAAACTAAGCTAACAGTCTCTTTTTACATCAAGGGATCTAATCCTAAAACTAACCAAAAACACCTATAAAAGAAAAATATTTTTGTACTTTTCATTTTGAATACATGCGATAAATAAATTAAATGCTCTAAAAATAAACTAAGGAAAAATAGTAAAAGAAAATAAACTACATGTTGTACACTAAAAGTTAAAATGCATTTGGATTTTAAGGGAACAAGGGTAAAGAATGAATAATTTGGATTTTTTGGGAAAGAGGGGTGAAGAAAGAATAATTTGGAATTTCCAAAATGAGAGCAAAGTACCATCAATAACCAATAATCAAAATCTTAACTCAAACAAAATCATCATCATCATACATTATCAAACAAATGAAGAGCTCAACAAGTATCAAAAACGCTCATAAACATACCATCATGATCATGTAGGAAAAATTATCAATAAACCCAAAGCTAGCTTCCACTTCCCTCCTACTACCACAATCAAACATCCTCAAAAAAGAAACCAACTCTCTCTCTTCCAATCTACAAAACAGCAAACAACACAAAACAACAAACAACAAATGAAACCAAAATGACTCAACTACATACCCTTCATGTATACCCTCTAAAAGCATACAACGACACTAGTGGACTTCTCCCCCAAGCTAGGA
This sequence comes from Suaeda aralocaspica, assembly GCA_016808085.1. Taxonomy (NCBI): domain Eukaryota; kingdom Viridiplantae; phylum Streptophyta; class Magnoliopsida; order Caryophyllales; family Amaranthaceae; genus Suaeda; species Suaeda aralocaspica. The sequence continues at coordinate 198,556 of PYUH01000468.1, forward strand.
GATGAGCATCGACTCGATGCTCAAGGTGAAGGAGGGTCCCTCCTAAAATTATAAGTGGGATCAACGTCAGGACCACTAGCGTCGGTATATGGTGGCAAATCATAGCATGGTCGGTCAGAGTAGTTGCCAAACTCAAAAGGGCAAGAAGGGTAGGGATCCCGACCCCCCATATATCCTTGTGGCCAAGAATCTCCAGGCACACTAGGATCACCTCGGTGATCACAACCTCCAGAAACTTGGAAGTTGTAACCCGGCACTGAGCGAGTGGGGAAGTAGGGCCAAGTGAGTTTACCATTATTCCAACCCGGGACCGGCCCTTCCTGAGGTGGGCGGTATGGGTAGTTGAGATAAGGGTCAAAACGGCATGAGGAAACGTGATAATGATACATGGCATTGGTTTGAATCGATGCTAGTTCACGCTCCTGTTGTTGTTGTTGTTGTTGGGATTGGATGTAGCTAAACATCTCGGTTTGTTGGAGGGAGAGAGAGTTTAAAGCATTGAGAAGTTCAGAATAAGGTGGGGTTTGAGAGGAAGAGGAGCCTTGTTGGCTTGTCTCCGATGGTACTTGGGAAGGAGGGTGCCTCGTCCCGTAACCATGGGAGGGGATCGAGGATGCTGAGGAGTAGCTAAGGGGAGAAGGTGAGGGTAGCGTCTAGAAAATAAGGAGTCGTCTTCCGGACTCAGAGGTTCGAAAGGAATTAGGAAAGGGGATTCCTTTTCGAACGTGGTGAGTGATGGATTAGGCAAATAGCAGTGGTGTCGCCTATTTACTAACCAACTCACTCGATCCGGCCTAGAAGTCTCATGCACGAACCAAGCGGAACTGAACGAGTCTAAGTCAAACAATAGATCATGACTCACCGTTTGTAGTGCATGGAAGTAGTGGGAGTATCCTAATTTTCTAGCTATATGGGTAATATACCCACCCAAACCTATTTCTCCTTTGATGTGGGGTTTGGAGACAATTTCTCTACAACGCTTAACAAACATCCAACCGGTATTAAGGCGTCCGACCGAGTTTGGCTTAGCTGCCATGTAAAGGCAGCAAAGCTTTGTTTGGTTTATCTTCCTCAAATCTTGTTTGGAGAAGATAGAGGTACCAAACAACCGGTGCAAAAGCCACAAATTCGGTTGGTGGATGTGACTGGCCAAAGAAGTGGTAGAATGGAACCTATCGAAGCCGCTAATTTCTTTCCAGTATTCATGGAGTTGGAATTCTGGAACAGTGACCCCAGATGGTTCAAAGATGGGGTTGGCTGGATCACAACCAAAGTATGTGTTAAGCTGTGATAGGGTAATGGTATGATTATTGTTAAACATTCGGAAACTAAGTTCATATTCAGGAAAATCATCGAAATTCGAAGTCTATCTACGTTTAAAAGTACTTAGGAATTTGTATGTTAAATGGAGGTAGGTTAGGTTGACGTTGTCCGGACGAACAAAGTTCGTCCAACCTAAGTTCTCAAACAAAACTTGCACTTCGGCCTAAAAGTTTAAGGCTTGTACATGTTTTGGATCATAGAACTGCGTACCTCTTAACATATGCTCATTTAAATCAGCCGATTTTTGTAATACCCTGGATTTTCCTAACTTTCTACTTCTCATTTTTTCGGAAAACATATTAAATTAATAAATATTATATTTACTAAAACAACTAAATATGGAAAAACCAAAGTATTACCGCCACCGTGATAACGGCTAAGGCATTTATCAAAGTACTACAGTGGAAGTCTTAAAATCAAAACAATTTAAAACTAACTTCAAACAATTTTAAATTAAAATCAACTTCCAACTTATTACACTTCGGAACCATATTAATGGCCCTTAAAAACCAAACCAAAACTAATATTAAAAGTCTTTAAGAAATCAAATGACATCCAAAATAAATGTTAGTCTTCATAAGCAATTAAAATAAAAAAAGCAAAGCTACAAAACACAGCAAGCGCTCTCACTCCATCCCATCATGAAATGACTTATGCCCACTTGTCCCTACAGGTTTTCTTTTACTAGACAACTACTCACCACAAGTGGGTCATCGTAGGGCCAAGTCGAAGACAAAGCCATACACACAAAACAAACAGTCTGCAAAGCTGAGTACATAACTACAAAAGACTGTGCAACAACAATAAGTAATCAAACATGCACTCAACTTACCTTGACAACTTTTTTCCTGTACATTGACTCAATTAAATCAATTACTATGTTTAACATTATGGATCCTGCATCAAACGGGTTTCCTCCTTAAAAATCATCGCCCTATTGGGCACCAACTTGGGAGCAACTCCAAGAAGGTATTACTATGTCATATAAAGTGACGGATATCCAGCGCATTAAAATAGAAAAGAGTACAACGTCTTGTACCCCAATTAGAAATCATAGATCACTGTTCCATACGACTCCCCCTATTGTTCATACTCAAGGTATATACATTCCAAGAGTTTTGATGCAAGTGCTCTCACACTTTACGTAATTTATCAGGTTTAACAATGTTATAATCCAATCAAGTAAGCCAATTTAATTATCTTCAATTTTAGGTGATTCAAAATTAATCTTTTGTGTGTCCTTTCATTAAACTGAACCTCATGTACCACACATTAATTGTGAGTTGCTAATGACTTGGTTTCTTCTTGACCACACATTAAACTGTGAGTGGCAACATGTCTAAATATAATTACTCATAACTTCTTTTAATTATGTGAATAAAAATTCACAACTATCTTTCTTGTTGATTAAGTAACTAACCAACTTAAAAATAAATTTCTTCCTTGAACAAAAAAATATTGGCTAAACTAATCTGATCAAAACATTCCAATTCAAGCTTATAAAAATTAAACTTTATATTTAACATGGAATTCCATCAGACTTTAAGAACATGCTACTGACAAACTTGTCATGCACATAAAGTCATGATTCAAAACAAGCATACAAGAATTCATGTAATCAAGAATTGTTCAAGCATGCATTCTAACTCTTATGTTTGTCTTTAGTACTTACATACCTTGTAAAATAACTGTGCTGCGCCACAACTTCTAGAAGTGGACTAGTTCAAAGTCTCCTATATAAGGAAAAACCCAAAATAAATTAAAACCTTGTTAAATAAATTCTACAACAACTATAACTAACTTCTAATTTGGAAACTTTGTCCAATACTTCCTTATATGGTCTGTATTGAATTCCATACTTCACTTTTCTTTTTTATTGCAATACTACTTAGTTTTCAGGGCTTATTTATGCTTTATAAAACCTGAATAAAAATTTTATGCCACTTTAGAAAAGTGGACAGCAATCTAAAATTATCAAAACTCCTTGAAAACCTCCGAAAACAACACCAATCGATCATACAATATATTACTTAACTCATATGATCAATTTATGCTAATTGCATACTTTAATAGCCTAATTAATTAATTTATAAAATCTGGACAGCATGTTAAACATGCTTGAAATCACTTTTAAACTTCATAAAACATACTAAAATAAATATATATATATATATATAGAATTGATGTGTGATCATACTAGTACAATTTGGACACTCAAAACTTAATTTAACTTGAATTTATTAAAATTTCAGATTTATTTATAAACTTTAAAATCATGAAAAATTTATAACAACATCATAATTTCATGCCAAAACACTTCTACCATCTACTAACATAGTTATGAAATCAATCTAGGCTTTAGAACAATTTTTCATATGCCAAAACATATTCATAATATTTATTCAACTCAAATTCATGATTACAAAATTTGGACACCTTTATAAATTAAGTTTAAAACCCTTACAAATCAATCCAAATCATTATAAATTCACCCAATAATAATCTATGATCATAATATCAAAGTTTAGAACATAAACATTCATAAAATCATAACTTCATAAATTTTTCAAACCCTAATCTATAATTTCATGAACAACAAAATTAATTCATGCCTTAAAACAATTTATACTTATATCAAAACATGAATAAACTTATAAAAACATGATAAAACATAATTATAAAAATGAATTCGCAAGATTGAATCAAAATAAAAAAGTAGAATTTTTTTTATAAAGATTCGAAAAATACCAAAAAGAGGGGAGGAGGTGCAGCGCTGTGGCAGCAGCGGCGACGGCCGACAGTGGACCGGCGGTGGTCTCGCTGGGCACGAATCCTGAGGCAACCCCAAATTTTTTTTTTCTTCGGATTTTCGAACAGAAATTTTTTTTTCCCGGAAATCTCCAGCTTCTTTTTTTTTTCTCTTTCTCTCTCTGGATTTTTGGAATCCTAATGACTAGTATGATCATCAAAATTTGAAATTTTAGGTTTTATAGTGTATTTATAGGCCCCAAGATAAGATTTTGGTGAGGCCCATAAATACTCCTAAATAAATTAGGAAACTTTTGAAATCTATTTTTAGAAGCTTTTAAAATATTTTTAACCATAAAAATATTATTTAAGAACACAAATAACTACTTTCAACCAAAAGTTGTTATTTACTTTATTTTTATTAATTTCTTTTTATTTAATATTCCTGTTTAACATAATTTTCAATAAAAATATTAGAATTATACGAATAAAATACAAAGATTATACGCATAAAATACAAAAATACTTTGTTTAAGTACGTGAAAATGTGGGGTATATAGTCACTTTGTGTAGGTTAGTGTACGGAATTTGAATAGAGACTACTTTTACTTCATACTTTCTTACTGAAACACTATGTTGTTGTAGACTTTAGACACTTGACAACTTTTATTAGACAAACATAAAACTTCTTTCTTAAAAGTCATAGAAACTCATTAAAACTTACGAAATTGAGGTAAAATGCACGAAAAACAGGTCGCTTTCTACCCCCCTTAAGAATCGAGTTTCGTCCCCGTAACTCTACTACTAACCTGAAAAGGCTCTGGGTATTTTTCTCTCATCAAATCTTCAGCTTCCCAAGTTGCTTCTTCAGTTTCATGGTTAGACCACAACACCATCACTATTTTGACACTCTTTCTACGAGTATCTCTGACCATACTATCTATGATTTTAATTGGCTTATCTTCATAGGTCAAACTTTGGTCTAACTGTATTGCTTCAGGTTGTAACACATGTGACTCGTCTGGCACATACTTCCTTAATTGAGACACATGGAAAACATTATGAACTTTGCTCAAGTCCATTGGTAGTGCTAGCTTATAAGCTACCTTTCCAACCCTTTGCAAGATTTTATAAGGTCCTATGTATTTTAGGCTCAAATTTCCTTTCTTTCCAAATCTCATCACTCCTTTCATTGGTGATACCTTAAGTAACACCTTGTCGCCAACTTCAAACACAACTTTCTGTCGTTTTTGATCCGTGTAGGACTTTTGTCTATCTTGTGCTGCTTGAATCTTTGCTTGTATTACTCTAATCTTCTCGGTGGTCTACTCTATCAATTGAGGTCCTAGAATCACTGTTTCACTTATGTCGTTCCAACACAAAGGGCTCCTACACTTCCTTCCATACAAAGCTTCAAAGGGTTCCATGCCAATACTTGCATGGTAACTATTGTTGTATGAAAACTCAATGAGATCTAAGTGATCCTCCCAATTCCCTTGAAAGTCCATTACACAAGCCCTTAGCATGTCCTCTAAGGTTTGTATGGTTCTCTCTGTTTATCCATCAGTTGCTGGATGGAAATCTATACTCATCTTCAAGGTCGTGCCAAATTTCTCCTGAACACTTTTCCAGAATTTCGAAAGAAACCTAGAATCTCGATCCGACACGATATCCTTTGGAACTCCATGTAGCCTCATAGCATATTTTATGTAAGCCTTTTCAAGTTATTCCATTTTCCAAGTCTCTTTCATGGGTATAAACACTGTTGACTTAGTGAGTCTATCCACCACTACCCATATGGTATCATTCTGATTCTTCAACTTCGGTAAGCAAGTCACAAAGTCCATCGAAATGCAATCCCATTTCCATCCCGGTATCTCAAGTGGTTGGACTTCTCCTTGTGGTCTCTTATTCTCAAATTTAACCTTTTGACAAGTAAGACATTTACTCACAAATTTAGCCACTTCTCTCTTCATCCTAGGCCACCAATACATCTTCTTTAAATCCTTATACAGTTTATGGTCTCCAGGATGCACTGAATACGGGGTATTATGAACCTCCTCCATGATTCTTCGCTTCAAATCCTCACATTTCTGTGGTACACCCCACCTTTCCTTATACCTTAAGCTTCCATCCTCATGAATCTTAAACTCCATAGGCTTCCCTGCTTTTAACTTTTCCTTAATTCTGTCCAGTTTCACATCTCCTTCCTGGTTCTTCTTAATTTCCTCGAGTATTGTTGGTTGGATACTAAGATTACAAAGAATTCCTTCCAAATCTCCCTCCTTCACTATTTCCAAACTCAATCGCTCTATGTCCTTACATAGCTCATTAGCAACCACCAAGGTGTTCACTCCATGTTTTGTTTTACGACTTAGAGCATCGGCTACCACATTGGCTTTCCATTCATGGTATTGGATATCTAGGTCATAATCCTTAATCAACTCAAGGCATCTCCTTTGTCTCATATTAAAATCCTTTTGAGTGAAAAAGTACTTTAAACTCTTGTGGTCTGTGTATATCCTACATTTCACTCCATACAAATAATGTCTCCATATTTTCAAAGCAAACACTATTGCTGGTAATTCTAGATCATGAGTAGGGTAGTTAATTAACCTCATATGGTTTCAACTTCCTTGATGCATAGGCTATCACCTTTCTATTTTGCATCAACACACATCCCAACCCATGTTTAGAAGCATCACTATATATATCATAAGAGTCACTTCCATCTGGCAAGGTCAGCACTGGAACTGTAGTCAAACGCTCTTTCAAGCACTAGTACAAAAAAACACATTTGATGCGCATCATTTATGATGCGCAGCAAATGAGTTAGATTTTTTATTTAATAATGAATCAAAATTATTTATGTTATTTGCTGCGGTTGTAATTTTATTAGACCCGCAGCAAATGAAAAAAATCAAACCCTACTTAAAACAACCCAAGCCCAACACCCTCCCCATATATAAGTCTCCCTCATTTTAAACCCTAACCTAAAATCACTTCTACACAGCTCTTTTTCACTCTCACTCTACTCGCGCGACTCTCTCTTTCTACTCTACTCAACTTTCAGATCTGTCTTTCTCTCTCAATCTCGTTCTAAAATAATCTCACACTCTCACACTATCACTCTCGTCCCTCCCATTTCACACTAATATAAATAAGGTACTGTTTTTTTTTTTGTTGGTTATTTCATTTTTTTACTGTTATTTATACTTTGAATTCACATTTTTTTCATTGATGGTGTTTTTGTTTTATTTTGGTTGATGCGATTTTTGGGTCGATTTCTGGGCTATGTTTAAGATGAATATTGGGCGATTTTTGGGTCAATTTTTGGGCGAGTTTGACACGAGTTTCATGTAGATCGAGGTAATTTCTCTTATTTTCTTCCTTATTTTCGATTTTTGACACGAGTTCCATGTAGATCGAGGTAATTTCTCTTATTTTCTTCCTTATTTTCGATTTTTTTTTTCATTCTTGTAATTGCATTTTCGATTTTTTTTTCCATTCTTGTAATATCTCTTATTTTCTTCGTTATTTTCGATTTTTGACACGAGTTCCATGTAGATAGATTTTTTTTGGGTTTCAAGGCTTCGATTTTGAGGGCTTGGATTTTTTTTCAAGTTAGTTTTTTTGTTTAATTTATCCTTTGATTCTGATTTTTGTTTTTGTTGTTTTTATTTGATTCTATTATGTTTTTGTTGTTTCGATTTGATTGTGGAATGTGGTTTCGATTTGGTTTTAACTCTATTTCGATTTGATTGTGATTGTGGTTTTAAATCTGGTGTTTAGTTGTCTGTTGTTGGTGTTTGTGCTTTGCTTCCGTGTTTCTGGTTTGATTCTTAGGTGGAGCATGGTTTGTGTTTGTGTTTCTGTGTTTGGTGTATTGAATCAGCATACATTACTTTGCTTAATTTGACCTACATAAGTAAGTAATGAAAGATATCTAGCATTGTACAAATAACAAATAAAACAATCGATTTACTGTGAAGATGAATAATTTACTGTTGAATTGACTAACAATGCTTTTGATGTTGCTTCTTCTATTCCTTCTCAAAACAACAAGATGAAGATGAATAATAGTAGTAGTAACAATATTAATAATCCTGATTTATGATGAATAGATCAGTGAATCAAAAAACAAAAAAAGATTTGATTTTTTTTCTATTTTGTAGTACAATAAACTAAGGAATTGATTAACAATGCTTTCGATGTATGCAATGTTGTTTACTAAGATTCTTTGCATATTCAAAGTGATGCTGTAATTTGGTACTTTGTATTGTTTAGTAGAGAATTATATGTTGTTAAAATAAAAGTTTTCTACTTTGGATTAGAAAGAAAATTAGAGTTATTTAGTACAACTTTGTTAAGAACTCATGATATTATGTACATCCTTTTACAAGTTGAGATAGAGCTTATGATTGATGTTTATTGATTTGACATACTAGTAAAGGTTTAAAGGGTGAATTTACGGTGAGGGAAAATATCAAACACGTTCGTCTGAAGATGATTCTTACTATAGATGCAGGTTGAGGTTAGTAAATTCACTGAAGGAGTCAATGACAAGGCAATGGTCCTAATGGCTTGCTGAATGCTGATACGATACGATATGATTTTTAGTATACTCTTGTTTCTCTTGGTTCACAATCATTTTCAATCATTTTATTTCACTTTCTCTCTTTCAAAGTTCCCAAGAATCCTCTCAAACTCCCAAGAAACTTCAGAGGGATTCCAGCGAACCTGTGGTTGCGATTCCAGCGAGTTGGTGCGGCTGTTTCCGGTGTGAACAAAGATCCTAGTTTTCTTTCTTTTTCAGGTGTTTCACTGAATTCATTTTCTTTCTTTTTCCTTACTTCTTTGTCTTTATTTTCCTTTGAATCTATCAATGGCTTTTTCATCTTTTCTTTTTTCCCCAAAATAAATGAGAACTATATTAAATTACTTCCTTCTCCTTGTACTACTTCTTCTGTTGGAACTCAATCTTCTGTCGTTCCTGATCATTTATTGTCTCGGTCTTTCCTACTTCCTTCTATTCATGTGCAACAAGTTGCAATGGAAAGAATTAAGCACAACTACCTATAGAGAAGAAATTGCTACTTTGAGAGTTCAGCACCTGAAGTTCAGATGTGAATCCTCTTGATCAGCAAGATCCTACTCCCCAGGTGTGAGGAAGAGAGGATGCTGAAGCTGCACACAGGAAGCTCTTGAGGAGGAAGGAAAGGAGATTCCTTCTAGAAGAGAGAGGGTGCTGAGGCTACCAATTCCAGCCTAAGAAGAGAGAGGTGCCTATCCTGGTGCTGATGATGTAGTATCTCTGATGAATATGTAGATGGTGTAAATAAGGATAAACTGAGTAGTGACATGATTTTAATAATGAGTATTTTGAATTGATCATCCCTAACAAGGGGTGATGTAGAAAGAGTCCTGGTAGGGTATCTTCAATGAATACGTGGAGAGAGAACTAGAGGGCTACACTTCGGACGGACAGGTGTTGGCTTGTTCATTCTGTGGCATGGACCTTGATTCCTGCAAAATAAGGGAATAAAATCCTCGTAGGATTTTCCCCTCCGATGCTTAAATAAGTATTTGTATGAGGATTAAGACAAATTAACAATAATTAACAACTGGTAATCTAAAGTGGGAAACTAGTGAGAGAAATTCTCTAGTATGAGTGTAAGAATGAATGAAGGTCGAATATTGAATGTGAATGCCCCAAAATGATGATTTTTTGAGGGGGTATTTATAGCCTTAGGTTTGGAGGCCAACAAATAGGCGATGAATTTTAATCGTCTAATTGGTTGATACTTTATCAAGCCTCATGGGGGTTTACATTCAAGGCTCAAGGCCAAATTCCTCCTTTTGTAGTACCTTGTAGCCTCAAATAGGATTGCGAGACGTGGCAGAGGTTCTCTCTTTTAGTATTGTTGTTGACACGTGGCCAATTGTAACAACGAAGTGGGCCCAATCTAACAACTGACACGTGGCCGTGTGGAGCCCACCTTGGTGGTATAGTATTTCCAGGTGGCGTGCCATTGGTCTTTAGTGGACACGTGGCCCAGTGTTATGCTGACATATGGTATGAAATGACGTCCCACATCATTTACCCCTCAGTTGGTGTTTGGAGTCCCTAATCCATGCCCCAACTGACTCCTCTCTTTCCCTTTCGGAAGTTATTTTGTAACCTTCCTAGCAGTTATTAATGCCAGCAACACCCCTTTGGAATTTCGGGGGGGGAATTTACTTCGTACCCCTTCATATTTAATATATATAGGATGAATGAAAATGAATGTTTCACAATCATTTTCAATCATTTTTTCACTTTCTACTTTCAAAGTTCCAAGAATCCTCTCAAACTCCCAAGAAACTTCAGATTTCGGCGATTCAGCGATCCTGTGGGTTCGGCGATTTCAGCGAGTGTTCGGGTTGTCCGCGTACTTCAAGTGTGAACAATAGATCCTAGTTTTCATATCTCTTAGTTCAGGGTTTCACGACATTAATTTCTTTCTGTTTTTCTTTACTTCTGTTTACTTTATTTTCCACTTTGGAATGAATCAATGGATTCTACTTTTTCATTCCTTTTCTTCCGACCAAATAATAATGAGAACTCTATTAAATTACTTCCTTCTCCTTGTACTACTTCTTCTGTTGGAACTCAATCTTCTGCCGTTCCTGATCATTTATTGTCTCGGTCTTTCCTACTTCCTTCTATTCATGTGCAACAAGTTGCAATGGAAGGAATTAAGCAAACTACCTATAGAGAAATTGCTACTTTGAGAGTTCCTNTACTTTGAGAGTTCCAGCACCTGAAGTTTCAGATGTGAATCCTCTTGATCAGCAAGATCCTACTCCCCAGGTTGAGGGAAGAGAGGATGCTGAAGCTGCACAGGAAGCTCTTGAGGAGGAAGTAAGGGAGATTCCTTCTAGGAAGAGAGAGGCTGCTGAGGCTACCAATTCCAAGCCTAAGAAGAAGAGAGGTGCCTATCCTGGTGCTGATGATGTAGTCATCTCTGATGAATATGTAGATGGTGTAAATAAGGATAAACTGAGTAGTGACATGATTTTTAATAATGAGTATTTTGAATTGATCATCCCTAACAAGGGGTGATGTAGAAAGAGTTCCTGGTAGGGTATCTTCAACTGAATACGTGGAGAGAGAACTAGAGGGCTACACTTCGGACGGACAGGTGTTGGCTTGTTCACTTCCTGATGGCATGGACCTTGATTCCTGCAAAATAAGGGAATAAAATCCTCGTAGGATTTTTCCCCCTCCGATGCTTAAATAAGTATTTGTATGAGGATTAAGACAAATTAACAATAATTAACAACTTGGTAATCTAGAGTGGGAAACTAGTGAGAGAAATTCTCTTAGTATGATGTAAGAATGAATGAAGGTCGAATATTGAATGTTGAATGTTGAATGCCCCAAATGATATTTGAGGTAATTTAAGCCTTTTGGTTTGAGGCCAACAAATAGACGATGACAATTTGTCATCGTCTAATTAGGTTTGATCTTTGATCAAGCTCATGTGCTTTAAATAATAAATCAAGCCTCAAGGCCACAAATTCCTCCGTTTGTCCGAACCTGTTACCTCAAATAGGATTTCGACACGTGGCATGATGGTTTCCTTCTTTAAGTATGGTGTGTGGACCGTGCCCATCTTAACCACGACACGTGGCGTGCTGGACCCCACACCTATGTCGATCTTTCCCAGTGCAGTGCCACCTCTGTTCTTTTAGTGGGCTCGTTGGCCCAGTGTTATGCTTACTGTGGTATGAAATGCGTGCCATATCATTTGCCCCTGAGTTGGTTGTCTTTGGATCCTAATCCAGGCCCCCACTGAGGTCTCTTTCCCTTTCGGAAGTTTATTTTTGTAAACCTTCCTTAGCATGTTAAATGCCGCAGCAAACCACCCCTTTGTTTTTTGGGGGGAAATTCCAAATTTGAAGGGGGAATTTCTTTGTAGCCCTATCAAATTTCTATATCTATAGGATGAATTGAAAATGATGTTTCACAAATCATTTTCAATCATTTTTATTTCACTTCAGAGCTCTAAAAGTATCCCAAAATCCTCTCCAACCCGGAAGAAACTCGAGGCGATATCCAGCGACCTGTTGGTGCGATTTCCAGTGAGTTGGTGCGCGGTTCCGGTGTGAACGGTAGATCCTAGTTTTGCTTCTCTTTTTTCGGGTTTCACCTGAAATCTCATTTTTTCTTTCTTGTTTTCCTTTACTTCTTTGTCTTTTATTTCTCCTTTGAATCTATCAAGGGTTTTCTGGCTTCTCACCATACTTAACTTGTCGAGCCCTATAAAGGACTCAATTAATACTTCCTTTCTCCTTACTTTTAGCTATCTTCTTTGTTGAACTCAATCTGTCTTTATTCCTGATCATTTATGTCTTAGGTCGTTCCTCCTACTTCCTTCTAGGTTTCATGTGCAAGAAGTATTGCAAATGGAGCAAAAAATATTGAGCAAAACCTTATAAGAAATTGCTACTTCTTGAGAGTTACCAGCACTTTGAATTTTCAGATGAATCCCTTGCTAGCACAAGATCCTACTCCCACGGTTGAGGAGCAATAGAGAGATGCTATGACGCTCGCACGAAGCTCCTGAGGGGAAGTAAGGAGAGATTCTCTAGAGAAGGCGAGTGGTGTCTGGGCTACCAATTTCCAAGCCTAAGAGCAAGGAGGTTCCTATCATGGTGCTGATTGATGTAGTCATCTCTCGATGAATTTGTAGATGGTGTTAAAAAAGATAACCTGATAGTAACATTGTTTTTAAATAATGAGTATTTTGAACATGATCAGCCCTAACAGGGGATACTATTTTGGATGCCCTTGACTACTGCTTCCCCCTGTTTATACTGTAGTTATTGCTGGGCTAGTTTCCCACGTTCTTATATCATTTTTAAATAAGCTGTTCAAAAAGTGACATTGGCCTATGTCAACTTACTCCAATCTTGGGTTCACATAATGATGTCGATGTGACTTCTTGTGGCCTTAGAGGGGAGTGAAAGCGTCTTCTAAGGTCGTCCTTCAGCTTCACCATCTCTCAAAGCTTCCCCCACTGCACACGTGGGTGTTCTGTCGAAAAACATGAGGGTTTCCTCGCTCACTTGTGTCGAGAACACAGTCCCAACTGGGGAACCATTTCGTGTTTGTGAATCTAATGACAAACAAACTGGTAGAATGTTGAAAAAATGGAATCCTTTTCCAAATTGACTAGGAAGATCTTTGAGCTGCCTAATTGAGTGATAATGAACAACAAAACTTAGAATTACGTCAGATCTACCACAGTGGAGATCAAGACACAATCTCTAACAGTTCCCTTCAACTGGTCCCGCTTTAGCGAGTTCTTTTAGATCGCACTTCCTTGTTGCTGCTGGTGTAATTATGGGGATGAGTATACCCAGGGTAATTTTTTGCTTTAGTATTTAACACTGCACCTCTGTTCCTTGTTTCTTGCGCCACTTGATCGCACCAGTGTCTTTTCTTTCGCAGAAGACGCGCTTGCTACCTCCCGTCACTCAAAAAGAAGTCAATGAACCAAAAGACGTCTGGAAACAATATCTCATAAGCTGAGGGAGGACACTCTTCCTCGAAGAAGGGTAAGACTTCAGGTATTTTACAAAACCTTTACAACATATCTTTCCAACATAAGACTTTGCTTATTTTATTTTTTTATTTTTTTTAATTATCATCATATTGACATAGACTTCCTCACTTATCAGAAGAGTCTTCCCACTTTTGCCGGGTTGAACGCAAGGGAAACTGAACTGGGGAAGTAGGTATTGTAAACATTTCCCTTAGGAACTTTTTAGGGACTTCCCTACTTAGTGACTTCCCACTTTGCCGACTTTAACGCATGTGAATACACAGTAGGAATTGTATCATAGTTAAAATCTCCTCGCCATTCGGAAGTTTAAACTCACTTTTAATTGTAAGTATGTGTAACTGCCGTTTATAGGTTCCTTCCTCGTAAGAGGCGAGAATATTTGAAGACTCGGTCCTTAGGAGTTGTAGGACCATACTTTCCCCCCTTAGGAAAGTATATTTAGAACTTCCCTTTCAGAGGAAAGTTCTGCCCCTTAGAAGTTAGAATGACTTTACGATTTCCCCTCTTTGCGTCCCTAGTGCGTTCACCTCCTCAAAGTGGGAGTCTTTGGACTTCCTTGTTTGCCGGTTGAACGTACAACGACAAAGAGGGGAAGTCTTTTACGTCCTCTTAGGAACCTTAAAGATCATACTTTTCTCCTTAGGAAGTATGTTTAGACTTCCTTTCATATGAAGTTATACTTTTTTGACTCCCTCCTTTGTATCCGTGTTCGGTTCAACTCGCAAAGTGGGAAGTCTTGACTGTTTGCCGTGGTTGAACGTAGAATGGCATCAAGGGAAGTCCCGTTTACTTCCCCTAGGAATCATTTAAGATGCTACTTTCCGCCTAGGAGTATGTTTTAGAGTCCTTTCAGAGGAAGTTCGAATTTTTTTTTTTAGACTCTCTTCCTTTGTGTCCATGTGCATATTCAACTCGGCAAATGGGAAATCTTGACGTCCTTGTTTGCCGGTTGAACGGACAAACAGCATACGAGGGGAATTCTTTTCTTCCCCGTAGGACTTAAGATCAAACTTCCCCTTAAAATATGTTTAACCTTCCTTTCATAGGAAAGTTAGAATTTTTTTAGACTTCCCTCCATTTGTATCCATGTGCGTTCAACTCTTTCACAGTGGGAAGTCTTTGACGTCCTTCCTTGTTTACACCCAGGTTGACGTAGAAGGAATAAGGAGGGGGAAGTCGGGTTTTACTTCCCCTTAGGAAGCATTTAAGATCTACTTCCCCTTAGGAAGTATGTTTAGACTGTCCTTTCACAGGGGGGAGGGGGAAGTTAGAATTTTTGTAACTTCCCTTCTTTGTGTCCAGTGCGTTCAACTCGGCAAGTGGGAAGCCCTTTGACGTCCTTGTTTGTCCGGGTTGAACGTACAACGGCAGTAAAGGGGGAAGTTCTTTTAAACTTCCCCTTAGGGAGCTTTAAGATCATCCGTCCCTAGAAATGTTTAGACTCCTTTTATAAGAAGTCTCTTCCCTTAGAATTAAATGACTTTAGATTCCCCCTTGGTGTCCATGTGCTTCAACTGTATAACTGGGAAGTTCTTTATTTCCCCATCGAAGCTTTAGGTTTCCACTTCCCCTTAGGATATAGTTTCAACCCATTTCCTTGGGAAATTAAATATGACCTTCCTGTTAGGAAGTACCATTCGTTACTTTCCCCTTAGGAAGATTTAATTTAGTACTTCGATCTTATTAGTACATTCTTTCGTCCCCTTAGGAAGATTTATATGACCACTTCCCCTTAGGAGTACGTAATTCAACTTCCCTCTTTGTGTCATCTACGTTCCCACTCGCAAACTAGGATGTTTTAGGCTCTTGAAGTTGCAAGGTGAATCCTGGGGAGGCACAAGAAGGAGTAGTATTTGGATGTCTCCACCTGACGTTGTAAGCATGGCCTTCCCCGCTTTGGTGTTTTAATGTAGTTTCATGTCGGTAACGAGATGACAAAAGTGGAAGTATTGCATTTTGCTGTGAAAATTTTTCATCTTATTATGAGGATCTTGGGATATTCATTTATACTCTCTCCTAACACATATTGTTCAGGAGACAACCAATGCCTTCTGGGAGAGCCAAAACCCCTCCCACAAAAGGAAGAGGATGAAGTACCATATGCACAAGGTACAAGCTCAAGAAAGTAGAAGAAAGAGGTGCTTCCTCCAATAAAGCTGTGCTGCTCCCATTGATCTACTAGATCAAGTCCCCCACTTCCTCCCTTTCTGGAAGAGTGCCTTCGTGATTGGGAGAGTGATGTCATATAGGGGTGAGGAACAGAACTCCTCCGACTTAACAAGATAAACCCCTTGGAGAGTACAATGGGTTGTTGATCTTGACTCCTTAACCATACATCTCCAGAAACGAAAACATTTCGGCCCCCCCTCCACACAAGTGCCGGATTCCCCATCAGCTGGCTTTCTGACCTCCTTCTCTCCTCCTGATGAGGTCCTGTATTGGACCTCTCCACTATGTTTTAGAGAAACATCCTGAAAGTTGTTAAGGCCACAGGCTAGAGCTTCTGGGGGTACGTTTAGTCATAGATGGCGTCAAAACTATATCTCATCTTCAATACCAATTACTCTCCCAGGACACCCTGTGCCATAGTTTTACCGTTCCCATAACATGATTAGGCTGACTCCCCCAACTTCCTTGTGACAGGAAGATCTCTCCCTCACTAGCAAAAATTTGACTCCACTAGAAAAGAGGGTGATTAGGGGAGCTTAAAGCTTTGGAGAACTTTAGACAAGATCACCCAAGGGATCTTTCAGAGGCCACCGTCTTTCCCATCTTCAATAACCTCTCTGAGGTATGCGTCCAACAATGTGTTTTTTTCTATTCTCTTCCATTATCATTATTTATCAACTAACCTTTGTTTCACTTCCTACAGTCTAGTTCCTCTGGAACACTTGGCCAAACTCTATGGATCCATTAAGGCTGAAAACACAAGTGCATGGAATTCTATGACAAAGCTGCTACTTATGTAGTGGCTCAAATCACTAAGATTAGGCCAAATGGCAGCACGCAATGAAGGCTCTTCCAGAGATCTCGAACAAACAGGAAGACTACCATGTAGTCTTGAGAGGAGCATGGAACTGGCAACCAGCTCCATCTGACAAAGAGACTGTGTAGAAAGTTCTGCTGTCATTGCTAACCAAGGCCCGCGTTGAAAAGACGCCAATGAAGAGGCCAAATACTCAAAGAGGAAGTGGTGATCGAAGATTAAGTCAAGAAACTGAGGAGAAAGTAGAAGCTAAAAAAATGAAAAGGCTGAAGGGGCTGAACAAAAGATCTCAACCACTGCTGTTGAAAGTGCTATGGGAGGTCAAGCTTTCTATAGAGATGTGCTATAGCTTGTGGAATGGGGTTAAGGAATACTAAGCCTTTGAATCTCCTTTGCTGAAAAGATTAACTATGTCAACATGTTTCATATTCAAAAAAGAAGCTGAAGCAACTCCGCCTCCTTCCTTTGACTATTCCCCCCCCGGACGAAGAAGAATTCAAGAATGGAGTGCAGTTACGAAGAAGAGAGTGTTGCAAGGAGAAGCAAGAAAAGAAGAGAAAGACCAAAGAGCTTCGAAGTTCATAAGACAACACCGAGGGGTGATGCTCTTCTTCAAAATTTTAATTCATGATTGTGGTTACCCTTGTTTGAACAATATAGTTTAACATATTTGAACATGATTCAGTAGGAACACTTTTAAAGTGTTTCTTGTAATAATTTTGATTTAATTTTTTTCAATGTAGTCTTTGCCTTATTTTCTTGCTTATTTGTTGATCACCTTGTTCATCTTCTCAAGTTCCCCCATGTGATCTTGTCTCACAGGTGTTAAACAAAAAGATGAGACCTTAGTTCACCTTCTCAAGTTCCCCATGTGTTAGGAACTTTAATTATGATTCCCATTGGACTCTTAGCTCACTTTCTCAGGCTCCCATGGGATCTTAGGAACTTTAATTAGATTTCCCTTAGGAGTTCATAACTCACCCACCACTGGAAACTCTATTGTTCCTTATGGAGAATACTCTTCCTCTTAAGAGGATTTTCCATGTAACTTGAAATTTTATCTCCCTTTTTTCTCATTTCTGAGAGGCTTGTAGGTTCTCTTTGTCCCTAATTATCTTCAATTTTACCAGATCATCTCTTTTGCTGAGATCCTAATTTACTGGAAGTCCTAGTCTTGTGGGGGCCCTTAAACTTAAGGATCGAAGCAGTATTATAGCTTTGTAAATCTTAAAGGCCCTTAGCATTTTCAAAGATTCTTATCACATTTTTTAAGACACTTGGTAATAATTTAAGACCAATTAGCCTACTTTACTAAGACCGTGGTATAATGGTAAACCCTTAGTCCACTTTTAAGACCTTGATCTTAATTTAAGACCCTGAGCTCACTTTTTAAAGACACGTGGTCGAAGTGTAATACCCTTAGCCGACTTCCTTGGGCGTAATTCTCGTTTTGCGGAGGTACAAAGTTTAACTTGTGGACTTGCCTAGTCTTCCCTAATGGAAATTGATAAGATTCCACCAGGGCCTGTAGGGTCTTGCACAAGCCTTGCTAATAAGCAAAATAACATGTAATAAATGAAATTATCACATATACATAAATGAGTTGTCATTATTTGGCCCGTAGCCAATTGGAATACAAATGGTAAAACTCCAATGTCATAAAAAAAAAAAAAAGATCAACTTGGACCTGATTTATTTGGTCGTAGCCGATTCATCTAATTCCGTAAATCGGATTACAATGGAATACCTCTTTAACTTATTAGCATTTCCAAGTTCGAGGCAGCTCATGAACCATCCCAACTCTTGCGTCGATAAGTACCAATCTCAGAACGATTTTCCACAATCTCGTAGGTCAGCCTTCCAAGCTCCACACGTCAAAACTTAATAAGTACATGAAACCAATAAAACACCCATATAACTAGAAA